>CM065463.1:16734087-17337877 GCA_032872475.1 Leptopilina myrica (nomen nudum)
GGTCGCATACATCATGAGTACCACTAATTTATCGTGGAAAGATGCTCTTAAAGTGGTGAGAGTTGGACGGGCCGTGGCAAATCCAAATGTTGGATTTCAACAACAACTCGAAGATTTCGAAGCTATTCGTCTCCAAGAGGTTTATATTTTTTTTAAATATATTTTTTGTTATCATACTCAAGCACTTGTGGAAATTTATCGCCTTAGAAATTAGCTAATTATTATTTACCTGACTTTATCAATTTTTTTTATTTTTGTTCTAAGAAGTTATAAAAGATTAAATAATTTAATTTTATCTTTATCTCATTCCTCGAAACAATTCAATTGTTTTCAAAAAAATTTTAATAAAATTCGTCGCAAGAATTGAATTAATTTCATAAGTTTATAAAAGTCTTTGGGAGAAATTCAATTATTTTTCATACAATTCTAATCGAATTTCTTGATTTAATTCAATTATTTTTAGAAATTTTGGCAAAATTCCTAGAAAGAATTCAATTATTTTCGTAAATTTTTCTTTTTTTTTCAAGAATATTCAGTTATTTTCAGAACGATTGTAACATATTTTCTTGGAAAAATTTAATTATTTTAAACAGTTTTTAAGAAAGTTCTGCAAAAAATTCCATCCTTTTCAAAAATTTTCATAAAATTCTATGAAAGGATTAAATTATTTTAGAATCGAAATTATAAAAATAAAAAAAATAGGATAAAATTCTTATAACAAAATTAAAAATTTTTAATAATTATAAAACAATTGTTGATGTAGATTTTAATTTCTGTATTCATTAATGTAGGAAAGGAGAAGGTTGAAAGAACGTTTTCCAAGTTTGGCTCTCGCCTCATCCGATGGCGAAGCTTGTAGAGCGACTTTAAGAAATTATGAGACTTTAGCTTTGGCTCGGGAAGTCTGCGAGGGAAAATGCGCTATGGGTCGTCCTTGTCCAACCGGATTATGCAGGCAACCTTCCAAAAGGTGCGCTTCCGTTGAACTTTTATCTACAATTTATGTTTTTTTGTATTTAATTTAAATTTATTTTACTTATTTTGCGTTTATTTTATGTTTTATATATATTTATTTTATTTTTGTTTAGATTTATTTTATTTTGTCCGATCTGTTCTGTCCTTTTATTTAAGATGAAAATAAAATAATCGTCATTGCTTTTCACTAGAACATTGCGAAGAAAATCGTCTTCAAGCAGTACCGGAAGTCTAACTGGTGGAAGAACTCCACCTCAAACCCCGAGAATGTTACCTTCGGCGCCACCATCACCAGCTCTGCCCAGATCATGTAGTTCGGTTTCTGCCCTAAAAGCACGAAGTGGTTCATTTGGTTATCATGGATCAGCTCCTCCATCACGGTATTTAACTCTATTTTGATAAATTACCGAATAATAGTTTCCTCTAGAAATTTTTCTTGTAAAAAACTTCTAAAGTTAAATACAATTTTAACTATTTTATTTAAAAAATTCTAAACAAGTAAAATAAATAATTTAATTATGTAAAAATTCAACTATTCAATAACAATTAAATAATTTGCTAATATGTTCAAAACAGATGACAGAAATTAATTATTTGAAAAAAAGAAACAGAATTAAAATAAAATGAAAACGTTTAAATTGTTCAAATATCTTTTTTACAAATTGAAAATTAACTTTTCAAACTAGCAACAATTAACGCGCTGACTTTTCACTGACTTTTTTTTAAATATAATTAGCAATTGTAAAAATAATAGAATGTCCAAATTTTTAATTTTTATTTTTTTATAAAAATAAAATATGAATTAGAATATATTGTTTTAATATTACTATAATTATAATAATCATATTCTGACATAGGGAGTTCAGGGAAAAGTGAGGAATTTTTATTAAAAGTACTGAAGAAAATTAAATTTTTAGAATTCATAAGAAAATTCTAAATTTTTGTATATTTTTTGTTTCACTCATAAACTATAAAATTACCGAGAATTTTTTAAAATTCTGACAAAAATTTTCAATTTTAAAAGAGTTGCGTTTACAATTTTCGTAAATAAATTAACTTCAATCGGTTTCAATTTGCAATTTTAGAAAATTTCAATGTTGAATGAATTTCATTAAAAATTTTAATAATTCAAATTATTCTAAAATTGGTTAAATTTGTCATTATATATTTAATTACTTATTAAAAATAATGGATTCATAGGAGAATTTGAATTAAAAACACTAAAAAAAATTGAATATTGAAGACGTTACAAATAATTGCATAAATTCGTTTTTTTTAAAACATTGTACCTAATAACATTTTTTGCAAAACTATTTTTTTTTAAATTCTCGTTAAAATTTGAGTTATATCTTTAAAAATAACGAAGTTCTTTACCAAAATTCAATTATTATTAAAAATTTTTGGCAAAATTTCAATTATGTTGATAAATCTTTTCATTTTATCCTCAAAATTTGAATAATCTTTAAGAATACTAAAATTCTTCTCCAAAATTCAATTATTGTAAACAATTTTAATAATATAAATTTTTGGAAAAATATGAATTATTTTTATAAAATTTCCTCAATTCAAAGATTTTCAATATCTACTATTAAAGTTTTTCAAAAGAATTCAATTATTTAAAGGCAAGTTTAATAAAATTATACACAAACATTTAATTATTTTCATAAATCATAAAAAGTTGACAGAAAATGAAATATTTACAAATTTTTTATCAAACTTTTTGATAAATGTAATTATTTTTCATCAATTCAATTCAATTCCATTCAAAATTCATACAATTTCATCAAAAGAATTCAATTATTTAAAAGTTTATTAATAAAATTTTTTTAAAGAATTAAATTTTAAGAAACATTCAATTATTCAATAAATAATTTACCTTTGTATTGAAATAATTGAATTTTCGTAGAATTTTCTAATAAAAATTGATTTGAAAATAAATTTTAGTTTAAATTTCAAATAATAGTAGAATACGAAAATCATTTTTTAAGAAGTTACTGAGTAACAATATTTTTATATTATAAAATAATAATTCTAACACTCGATCCAATTTTAATTATTATAAAATATGAAGAAATCGATTGTTAATTAACCGTTATCTTTATGCTTTATAACAATATTTTAAAAGCTGATTAATTTCAAAAGAATTTGCTTCGTAATTTTTGATAATCTTAATTCCTATGGAGAAACAATAATAATTAAATATTTAAAATATTTGAAAAAAGGAAATGATTGTTTTCGAATAATTTTACAATTAAAGAAATTCAAAAATAAATTTAACAGAACTTTTTTTGTTCAATAAAAAGTTTTCCTAAAATTTTTTCCTTTTTTTTCTAAAAATTAAAAAATTTTCAATTTCATTTTCAATTAAATTTTTTAATTGAAAAATATAATTTATAAACATTTTATTTTCTTTATTTTTAAAAAACTTTGATTTTTATTAAAACAATTGAAATTAAGGAATAGAATTGATGCAAATTATTTTCTTATGAAAATTTTCTACAAAAATGTTAAGAAACGGGAATATCTAATATCAGTCTTCTTAAAAGAAAAAAAATAAGTTTGTAAACAATATTGTTATTGAGAAATAAAAATTATGCATAAAATGGTTATATTTTTTAGTTCCAATTAAAATTTTTAACAATTAAGAACTTTCTAGTACTTTTTATAAATGAAAAGGAAAATAATTTGCATAATAATTTAGATCAGTCAAAGGAAATTTGTTATAGAAAAAAGCATATAACAAACAAAATGAATGTATTTTTTATTTGTTAATCAAATTTTTTTTTAATTTTCTAATTTGTAATATTATTTTATTATAAATGGCGAAAAAATAACTGCATTTATTCTATTTTTTTCAACCAATATTTTTTAAAGAAAAAAAACAGAAGCATAATTATACAGAAATTTACTTCAAATTGCGAACAGAATGATTTGAAATGAATGAAAGAATATGAAGATTATTATAGTTAATAATACTAATAATTAATTAATTAATAAAAATAACTAGTAATAATAACTAATTAATTAGTAATTAATAATAATTAATTATTGAAATAGAACCGAAATAACTAAATATTGTTTTGCAAATTCAAGTGCCGTATCAAGAGTTGATCTCTCAGCAGCGGTGGCATGCAGCAGCAGCAGTGTTAGTCTTTCTAATATGGGTCGAAGTGGACCAGGAAGTTCCTGGAGGTTAACGGCAGGTTCCGCTCCAGTGACGCCAAGGACAACGCCGCCAGTTTCACCACAACACTGGCCAAGGCGTGTGCCATCACGACAAACTCCTCAACTTCCAGTGCCACCCGAATCTCCGTCACCGTTGACGTAGCATTATGAACTCGTCAGTCCCTTTCGGAATCTGACGAAATAAACTTTTTACCTAATAATCAATTTTCACAAACGCCGTCGCCGTCGCCGCCCCCTCATACAAAATGAAAAAAAAACAAGTTCAAAACGAATAATATCTCTCACGAAAACGAACAGTTTTCGCCTGATTTTATCATCAGGACACGACACGAATAATTTACACACTTCGCTTTTTTGAGCCATAATAGTGATTTTTAAGGAAGAAAAACAAGAAAGGACAAATTTATGTCCGCACGTTGAATAATTTTAAACTCCATTTTCGTTGGCATCAAGAGACCGAGGATCTAGTCAAATTTCTAATAGAACATTTTTCAAATGAATATGTTTAAAATAAGAAAAATGTTTTATTTTTACCAATCGATAGATTTTTAATAAAATCTCACTTTTTTTTAGATAATATATTTTTTGTAGATCTGTTATCGAGTTTAATTCGTTAAAAAAAAGTGTTAACCGTTATTTAGTGAACGTAAGAATTCTTAAAATTATCGAAAAATTGAAATTAGAATGTACGAATTTTTGTAATTTATTCATTATTTTTTCTTTAAGAGTCAATGAATTCTAAAACAAAAATTCGTGATAAAAATCGAGAATATCGACAATCTTTATTTTTCTCTTCGTTTAAATGAAAAAAAAAGAATAACTGCCGGTCTCCGAATGAAATGTTCGGTTTTTATTGTAAAAAAAAATTGCATAAATTTCACGTCCAGGCAGTGTCCATGCAAAATCCAAAATAAAAAAAAAATGTTAATAAGGATTTGCTAAATGCCGATTCGATGTCTTTCAGAAGTTTGCTAATTAAGATCACGCTTGAGCTTATTGGACAATTTTAACATCTTATACAAAATATAAATAATGTGGGAAGGCTATTTTAATGAAAAACAATTTTAAACGTTGAGGATCGCTCAACTTTTTTTGCAAAAGAGTCCTGCATTTGATCGCGCAGCCGTCCAAAAGATTGTTGGCTTTCTTAAAAGTAATGCAAGAGATAAGAAAAATAATAATAATAAAAAAATGCATTAAAAATAACATATGCAATTGTTATTTACAAACACAAGTGAAGTAACGTTGTTGTGGGGTGTTTAGAAAATTTTATAATTGTTGGCAAAAAAAAAAAGTTATATGAACTTGTAAATATGCACATAAAGTGTATCTAATAATAATCATCAGCATCATAGGTGTATCATAAAATTAAAATATCGGAATTTTCGGTATGAAAAGACTATGAACGTGAAGAAAATTAGTTTCTTAAAGTTCTCAAGAAGTGAATTTCTAAAAATTAAAAATATTCTTTCGTATTTAAATATTTTAGTTGGCGAAATTGGAAAAGTTCATACGAAAATTCCAGGGCTTTGGAAAAATTGCACAAAAAGCAATGTATAAATGAAACACACACGATCACTAAGCTCGATGCGCGAAATTTGTATGTAAATATTGAAAATTCGGGAGCATCATAAATTAGTTTCGAAAACAATTTATTTTGTTTCAATTTTTTATATTTCTTTTTTTAAGCAAACAAATTGAAAAAAACCAGAATTCGAAAAGTCGAAAATTTTAATTGAGGAGATTTTCATTTAAATGTTATTCCTAAAGAAAAGGGAAATTAAGCGAAACTATCAATATGAAGTAGGTTTAAAACTGAAAATATCGTCGATGCTGCAATTTTATACAAAAAAAAAAACTGAGTTTAAATGACAAATTTGAAAATGCAGTGCATTTGAAATGTAGTTTTTATTCTCTAGCTATAAGTAGGCGAATTATAATAGTAAATTTAGAAAACAGTGCAATTTTCAAATTTCTATTTTAAGTGAACCGAAATATTTTTAATTCGAATTTTCATTCTTCTTGCAAAATTCGAAAATCAACAAGAATTTTAAAACGAAGTTATTTCTATATGCAATATAATCTTAAATAAATACTTGCGGACGTGATAGTGTGGAATAAATGAATTTAAAATAATCAACATACACAAGGGATTACGCAGCTAATAATTATTATACTTAAGAATTTTGTTTATTCAAATGAATTACTACTTTATTTTCAGTGTCATCTTCAGTGAATCTTCACTAATTCAATGATTCAAAGACATTCATTAATTTTTTTTTCTCTCCTTCATTTAGAAAATAATTTTCTCATGAAAAAAAAATCCATCATTATCACCGATGCAAGTTGAAACAGCAAACAATGACTTTATAAACCAAACACTGAAACATAATCACATTGCTTAAGTAAAAAAAGAAAAAGAAAATCATTGGCTGTGTTGAATCCTTTCATCAACAGATCTTAAAAATTATTCTCTTTATATTTTATACAAAAAATGGAAAACAATGAAAGTACCTGGAAAATTTTATTCTGAATCTTCAATAAAATGAAAAAATAATAATTCAGTCCATATAATAGGTAAAGAAAAATAGTACAAAAATGTATTTTTCCTCTTTTTTGGTCTGTCGAAGAAGGGAATTAAATCAGAGATGCGAATATATTTAACGACTATTAGATGTAGTTGGCACTGATGCACCAAAAAGAAAAAAAATTACAATTATAGATCCGAGCAAGTATTTTTGATACTGAAAATGATATGCGTGTTATGTCTGGAACATCACACGTATAGTTTTTGTTAAGATCAAGAATTATAAAGCGAGAAAAATTGTAACAGTGATACTCGATAAAAAGCGTTGGAATTTAAATTAATTGGAGGGGAAAGCAAATTAATATGCACATTGTAAGCTTGACTCGCCTTAGGCACCATATCTCAACTTTTTAATAAAAATATAAATGTATAATTATCATTTATGAGTGAGACAAACGTTTGGAAAAATATTTTTTTAATTTAAAAAAAAAATTATTATTATTTATACATTTTTTACGAATTTGGTAATTACAGGATTGCCATAGGTCAGGAAAATTAGGAAAAATTTGCAATGAATTCTTCACAGAAATTATATTATTTTCAATATAATTTTAATCAAATTTCTTAAAAGAATTCAGTTATTTCTAATACATAAATTTTAATAAAATTTTATTTAACAATTCAATTGTTTTCATAAATTGATAACATTTTCCTCTGGACTTTAATTATTTTCATTACAATTTTAATGGATTTTCTTAGAAGAATAAAATTATTTTCAAAAAACTTTGAAGAATTTTATTTTTTCAGATGAATTCAAATATTTTGAATGTACTTTAATAAAATTCAAAATAATTTTACTTAATAGAAATGAGTTTTTCTATAATAATTTATAAGTAACTCTTTTAAGGAGTAAATTAATAACTTTACTTTATATAAATAAAGTAATTAATTTTACAAATTTAATTATTATGTTTGATCCGAAACAATTTGTTAAAAATAAATTATTATTTAATCTTGAAATTTATTGATTTTTAAATTTAAAACGTTTTAAAAAATAAATCATCAAAAAATTGACTTCATTCAGCAAAGTTACTACAAGAATACAACGATTAATATTACAAATTGAATGAATTTCAAAAGTTTTTGAATTAATGTTGTCAAAAATTTGTATTTTTAAATTAGTTAAATTTTTAATTGAAAAATTTTGAAATTGGTGTAAATTTTATGAAATTGAATTGTATATACAAGTGGATTTCAGAAATATTTTAGGTGAATTTTTTTTTCTTTGAAGAAATAATTGTATTCTTAAGGAACTTTCTCGAAATTGATTAAAAATAATTCATTCATTTTAAAAAAAAACTTTAAGTTTTGAACAGTTTTACAGTTAAAGATATTAAAAAATAAATTAAAGGAAAAAATTTATTTCTGTAACTAATTATTCTTAGAAAGGCAACAGAATATTTTTTGTTTCTTTTTCCTTTCTTTAGGGTCAGGGAAAAAGTAAAAATGTCAGAAAAAATAAAATCAAATTTCTGTGGCAACCCTGTAATTTTTCATTTCACAAAACTCAATTATTCCTAGCATAAAAACAAAATTATAATTATTATTTGAAAATTGGGCATTATATATACAATTAAATTAAGTAAAAGATTCCATTAAATAATAAAGATAAACAAATTAATAAATTTATTGAAATTTAATTAAATAAATTACTTTTCCTTGAAAATACTAAATTATTTAATTACGTTTATCATTTTTTTAATGATTATAATTTCCAATTAAATATTCTAAAGTGTACAAATTAAGAAACAAGAATCGAATCCTATACTTTCAAATTAAAAGAAGAAAAAATGTCGATATGTACTGTAGAAAGAAACGGTGCTATTTTTGGATTACAATTTAGAAATATCATGTACTTTGAAAGCAATGAAAAACGTAGCAGGATAAAAAGCCTTTATCCGCTAGAATAAGCTTTAAAAAAAAGTGAAAAAAAAATTATATTCAATGTTAGGAAATATATGTGATGAACCAAATTAGTTAAGTTGAAAAATAAAAAAAAAAGAAATCTAGCTTAAGATAATGCAGCATCCTGCACGCGTAGTATTTTTCCACGCAGTATTTTAAATTTAATAGAGAGAGAGATAATCGAATAAATTTACTCTCCTTTCGGCCCACCCTTTACTTTTTAGCATCATGTATAAAAAAAAATCATAATGAATTGTGTACCTGATTTTTGCCAGCAGTTTAACCCTTGTGTGTAAAGATTATTTGTAGAAAATTTCATGACGCAAGATTTTCCAATTTCAAATTGTTATTGTTGCGTTATACTGACTTATTTTAATTCAGTATAACAATTGAATTTAACTTCAGCAAGGCAAAAAACAAAGAAATAAAAACAAAAGTTTTCAAATAATCAATAAAAGTATGTTCCTCAGATGTTATTTTTTATTTATGAAATTATTTCCTTTCATTAATTCTTTATTCTATTATTTTATTTATTTCTTATTCTATTATTTTATTCATTCTCTATTCTATTATTTTATTTATTCTCTACTCTAACGGAAGTGTATTAGAGATCAATTTTTCCTAGTTCAAAAATTCAGTTCTAAATGCATTTTTCTTTTAGTTCTCTTATTTAATGAGCGTTATGAGCAAATTTTTTCTTTTAAAAAAAGGATACGCTATTGATAAACATTTCGTAAATAAAAACAATTTTTTTAATATAAATTCTACAGGGTATTTACATTTAACGTTTATGTGATTTTTCATTTGATTGATGACAGAGAACGTGTAAAAACAGAATTATTTGTGGATAACATTAAAATTGAAATAAATTAGTAAATTTTCCAACCTATTAATTTTTTCCCATTACTTCTTCTATTCTATCGTTGAGCTTTAAATTTTGCCAATCTAAAGCAATATTGTCAAGATGATTGTCAAAATCAACTAATGTTTTACAGTCCTCTTCTTTCATTAGACAGGCCATTGTTTCCAAAAGTGTTTTTCCTCCTTCGAAATTTATGCTGAAAGATAAATTGGAAATAAAATCAATAAATTGTAAATAGTTTTCGTTAATTGTACAATAGGAAACATTTTTTTTTGTAATACTAACTCTGCTTTGTCTTTTGATTTCCACTTTCCGTCTGCGTGTTGAGAGACCCTCAGTGGATTAATATCCATATTGTAATTCATTTCCTTGTTATTTATCTAAAGAATAATTTTTACGTATTTTGAAATTTTAAGCAAATAAAGAAAAATATTAGTTAAATATTTATTTTACAAAAGTTGTTAAAATTTGAAAAAGTAAATTTAAAAAAAAATTAGGTTTTTAAAAAATATTAATTAAAATTTTTTAAAGGAAAAAGTATACTTGAATTCACAATAATAATTTTAACAAATTGAAACACATGAAAATTCTGTAAAATTTTATATTTTAAAGAATTTTATTTTTTCCTGTTTAAAAATTGTCTATAAATACCTATAATTATTTTTTTGAAATTATATGATTTTTTAAAATTACAAAAATTATTCTATTTAAATAATTTAATTCTTGTAGTTGAATTCTGATAGGAATTGATTGGACAAAAATTTAAAAAAAATAATTAAATATTTAAACCGTTATGACAGGAATTCTAGGAATTAATTAAATTTTAAAAGGTTCTTAAATTAAACTCCTTGAAAATTTAAAGGAAACAAAAGTTTAAAAATCTTTAAATTTTTGTTTTAAAAAATTTTTAATAACATTATTTTTCTTTAAAAATTATTCAAGTTTTTCAAGAATGTTATTCAAAAATTCTAAAAAAATAATTGACTCTTGGATGAATTACTGTTGCAAATTTTAAAAAATAATTATATTTCATGAGGTTTTTCATTGAAATTATTTGAAATTTTAATTCCTCAGAAAAAATAAATGTAAATAAGTTTTAAAATTTTTGTTTAACAAAAAGTTCTTGAAAAAATGAAACTAAAATTTTTAAAAATACTTCTATTTCCGAAATTAATTTTAAAATATTGAAACAATTGAAAATTTCCCCAATTTTTATTGAAATAAATTTTGAATTTTAATTCAAGTTGCTGTTAGAAATATTTTGGCATTTACTATACGAATTGTTTAAATTTAATGAAAGAGCGTAAGAAAAATAATATTTTTGAAGAAATTAAGAATTTTTATTAAATTTGGAGAAGCAAATTTTGAAAGTAAAAATGGAAAAGAAAATTACACGATAATTAATTTTAAAAAAGCATTATTCTAAAGTTCTAAGAGAATCCACTAATTTAAAAATAAAAATAATTTATTGAAGAATTGAATATTTCATAAATTTGAATTCTTCTAAAGAACTTTCAACATTTTTTAAATAATTGAATTTTTAAAAAGAATTGCAACAAAATTTTTGATAATAATTAAATTCGTTCAAGAAATGTAATTAAAAATAATTATTATACACTCTAAGAAACAAATAAAATAAAATTCTTTTAAGTAATTCAATTTTTTGACAAGTTTTATTCGAATTTTTAAGAATATAATTGCGTTTTTAAAGAAATTAATTTAAAATTATATTAAAAATAATTTAAATCCCCCGATGAGTTTTATTATTTTTTAAGAAAATAATTTAATTTTTATCATCCAATTTTAAAAAATAGTTTTAAATAATTATTGAATTCTTGAGAAGAATTGTAAAATAAATTATTTTTTTCAAAATTTTTATGAAAATTGTGTTTTAATTTTAAATAATTGAAATTTTTTGCAAATTGTATATTATTTATGTAAATATTTGAATTTTTGGCAAAATTGTATTAAAATTTCATTAAAGTTTTGAATAATAATTGCATTTTTCGAGGAATTCATTAAAAAACTTATTAAAAATAATTGGAATATTAAAATGAGTTTTAATGTTTATAAAAATAATTGAATTCTTCCAAGGATTATTATTAAAATTTTGAATAAATAATTAAATTTATGAGATTTTATTTTTTTTCCAAAGAATATTAGAAAAATTCTGTTTTAAATGATATTGATTTCCTGTGGAAATTTTTTTATTCATTAAAATAATTGAATGTTTGCAATGAAAAAGAAGTTAATACAAATTTTTTTTTTTAATTATTCAATTCTTTTGGTAAATTTTTTATTAAAATAGTAAAAATATTTATTTAAATATTAAAAATAATTAAATTTCAACAAATTTGCGAAAATAATGTTGAATCGTTTTAAAAAGTTTCTTTTTAAAATTTTGTCCAATAACTATTAAAATTTTTATAAATAATTTTTATTATTTCAACTTTTCAGAAATTTAAGATGAGTGCAAAGCCTGCAATAATTATAAATAATATATTAATCTATAAGAATTCAATTTGTCACTTACAACAACTAGAAGGGCCTGTCCAAAATTTTCTGCTATTTTCTCAGACATTGTTCTATGAGCTGGTTTATCCGTACTGTTAAAAATAAATGTAAAATGTAAGAAGTTGATTAAAATTTTGTTTAAAATTGCAGAATTTAAATTTTTACCTCATGTCGTTCATATTTTCATTTGCTAAATAGTAACCAGCTATTACAAGGCCTTTACGAGAAGCATACTGATCAATCTGAAAAATGAAATATTAACTCTAACAAAATGATAATTATACTAATTTGAAAAATACAGATACGTATTATATATTTATATTCTTAAAAAAAACTCAACTTTGACCGATTTATTTAATCATAGAATTATAATTGACAAAAACGAATCATAATACAAATCGATAATGACAACAAACCTAACCTAACTTACAAATGTAAATTTTTAATTCCCTCCATTAATATCGATAAAAATGAAACAAGATTAAGAATAAAACTTCTAGAATTGCACTATTTTGATAAAATTATGATTTTTTATCACAACTTACCATAGTTAAAGCTACTTCTGCCATAGGAGAAACATGTAGACATATGTGAAATAATGGAATGCAGTCAACAATTTGTAATTCATTTGCTTTAGCATCGGATTTATTTTTCGATTTAGCTAATAATAAGCCATTTATTGCACAATATGGATATTTAATAGCGTGTAAAAGAATTTTACAATAAGCACGAGCGGAAAAATAAACGTCAGCCATTTTTACACGATTGACACGTCGTACACACACACGGACACAATAATATCTCACATATACAACTGCATGAGTTGTCTATTTGCTTTTGCACCTTTGCACTATTTTAGTCACGTGATTAATTTCAACCAATTGAAATAAATTTCTTTTTTCGTTCCCATGACAACGCACACACATGATATTTGGCGTCCTTATTCACAACGATCAGTTTAATTAATTAGTAATTCTTTTACATTTTTATTATTAACAGTGACAAACCGATTAATGACACATTTTTTTCTATTATTGAATTTTAGTATTAAAATAGTTGTAGTAATTTTCCCTTTAGATTAATTTACCATAAATCAATAATAATATTGATAATAAAAATTGTTAGTTAAGTCGAATATTTGACAGACTCTTTCTTTATTGTTGACAAATTGCTTTTGTTTTCACTTTAGAGAAAATAGAAAAAAGTGAAAAAAATGTATGACAATCATTCGGACTCGTCTGACATCAATTCGGAAGATTTGGATAAAATATTGGAAAATATGGAAGATTTAGACGACGCTTTGCTTCGTGGCACACTGAAGAGTGGTGAACAGAAAAAAGAAACCACACCACAAAGTGTTGAAACAAAAAAGAAAGTCGTATTTCGAGGTAGAATTTTTTTTTTTTAATAAAATTTTATTCTTTCCTTTTTTTACGCTAATTTAAATTTAAACTTCTTTTTCAAACATAGATTTCAATGAAGACGATCCCCTAGCAGATCTTCTGTCCGAGGATGACACTTCCAAGGAGACATCGATTCCGGTCACAACATCACAGGCACAAAATAAAAAAATTGCTGATTTATTTGGAATAAAGACGACAAATGGAGTCACTGCAAATGCACCTCAAACTACACAAAGTAAAACGAAATCAAATTCTCTGCCAAAGGAAAATTCTTTTCGACTTGATTCTGCTGAATCGATAAATACATTGCCGAGGGAAAATTCCATGAAAAAAATTTCCAATTCGACTGTTAAGAATATTGTGCCTGAAAAGTCAGCGAAGAAACCACAGAAATCATTGTTTGACGATAGTGACGATATTATTTCGAATTTGACTGAAAAACCGCGACCTATTAGTGAACAAGCGAAAAAATCGTCCTTGATGGAAAATTTATTTAGCGGCTTAACAAATAAATCGACTTCTGATTCTCGTCGAACCAACGAATTGGCGTCGACACAATCCAAAGTTGAATTAAATCCCACGAAATCGAGTCATCAATCATTAAATTTATTGACAAAGAGCGATTCAATATTTTCCGTACAATCGACAACTAGTACAACTGGCTATTCGCCTACGACTGTTGTTTCAGTGTCGAGAGAATCTAGAAGAGGTAGAAGACCTTCGACTGGATTGCTAGATCCTTTAGGATTACTTGGAAGCGATCAGAAGACAGACGTAAAATTTTTTTCTATTTTTCTAACTATTTTCTAATTTAATAATTAAATTCAAAAAAATATTTAATAATAATATTTTGTTTATTTTGCTATTACAATTTACAGGGTTGCGACAAGTCTGAGAAGTCAGGAATTTTTGTCAAAAATACTGGAAACAATTAATTTTTTAGAATTCATAAAAGAATTTGAAATTTTGGTAACTTCTTTGTTTGCCTCATAAACTATGAAATTACCACGAATTCAAGTACGAAACCATAAATTTTTTCTAATTTCTGACAATAATTTCTTGTTAAATTACTTAATTCTCAAAGAACTGTCATAAAATTATTACTTATAAATTATATAATGAATAATTTTTATAAAATACTTGCAAACTAATTCAATTTTAAGAGTTGTGTTTACGATTTTCATAAATAGATAAACTTCAAAAGATTTTAATTTAAAGTTTTATAAAATTTCAATTTTTAATGAATTTAGTTAGAAATGTTTATGAACGTAGATTTTCAAAAAATTTAAATTAATTTAATAACAAAATTCTTTAGAAAAATTCATTTATTTTCACAAATTTTGATAAAATTCTTCACAAGAATTCAATTATTTTTATGATTAATAAAATTCTTCTCAAGAATTAAATTATTTTTCTAAGTAATAAAATTTTTCACGAGAATTAAATTATTTTTCTAAGTAATAAAATTTTGTTTACTAGAATTCAATTATTTTTCTAAATTAAATTTTTTCACGAGAATTCAATTGTTTAAAAGCATTTGAATAAAATTCTTCACAAGAATTCAATTATTTTTCCAAATAATAGAATTTTTTCATATAAATTGAATTATTTGAAAAGGAAATTTAATAAAATTCTTCACCAGAATTCAATTATTTTTCTAAATAACAGAATTTTTTCATATAAATTTTATTACTTGTAAAAAAAATTTAATAAAATTCTTCGTAAGAATTCAATTATTTTTATAATAAATTAATGAATTTCTTCTCAAGAATTAAATTATTATTCTAAATAATAGAATTTTTCATGAGAATTCAATTATTTTTTTAAATAATAAAATTTTTTTTACTAGAATTCAATTATTATTTTTTAAAATTAAATTATTGAAAAACATTTGAATAAAATTTTTCACAAGAATTCAATTATTTTCCAAATAATAGAACTTTTTCATATAAATTCAATTACTTGAAAAAAATATTTAATAAAATTCTTCTCAAAAATACAATTATTTTTCTAAGTAATAAAATTTTTCACTAGAATTAAATTATTTAAAAATATTTGAATAAAATTGTTCGCAGGATTTAAATTATTTTTTCAAATAATAGAGTTTTTTCATGTAAATTCAATTACTTGAAAAAAATATTGAATGAAATTTTCACAAGAAGTAAATTATTTTCACAACTAATAAAATTCTTCGCTGGATTTCAAATAATTTCTAATGTAATTTAATAAAATATTCGATTATTATTCCGTAAAATTTAATTCTAAACAAATGGATTTGAAAAATCTCAAAGAACTTTTTGAAAAATTATTAAGAATAATTTATGTAAAGAAGAATTTTTGTTAGAAATTCTAGAAAATACTAATTTAATTGAAACGAGGAAAATAATTTAGAAGAAGTTGCAGTAAAAATAGTCTTATAATATAAAATAATAATTTTATTACTCTGTCATGTTTTATACTAATATTCTTAAAAGTTGAAGAATTTCAAACAGGCTTAACTTTAAATTTGAAAGTTTCGAAAATCTTAATATGGAAAAATAATAAGTAATTTATTTAAAAAAGAAATTCGATTTTAAGTGTAATAAAACCTTTTTTTGAATATGTAATCATTTTTAAAATGAGTTGGAATATTCTTTATAGGGTCAGGGAAAAAATAAAAAATTTGGCTGGAAATCAAAGAAAAACAAACATAAAGTTTTGTGGAACCCTGCAATTTATTATTTACTATTTTACTTTATTCGTTATCGATTATCAAAAATATTATTTTCCTTTTTCATTGTAGGAAATCGAGAAGAATTCTCTCACCACTATTGAAACGAGTAAAAAAGAAGAAAAAGTTTCAAAAAATACGGCAAACGACAATCTACCAGAATGGCTCGGTGGTCGTAAAAGTGTAAAAGAAGAAAAATCGGAAGAAATATCAGCGTCAAATACAAATTCAAAACAAATCGGCGAACAAGCAACTTCGACTCTTAGTGCTGCGAGTAAAGAAACGGAAATTATTGAACAAAATCAAGACAGTGGACTGATATTTCCTCAGACATCGTCAATTTTATTAGGAACACAATTCGATCAACAGGCTGCTCTCGTTTCAATGCAGCAACAAGAAAATATATTGCGAACAGCTTCAACGCTGTCGCAGCACAACGATAAATTTACCAATCTCCTCGAAAATCAAACACTCAGACTGAACGATCAAGAGAAACAATTTAATATGTTAATTACCAGGCAAATAGAGAGGCAAACTTTATTGGAAGCCCAAATGAAAATGCAACAGAATCGAATTGATTCCTATCTACAGGCAAGTAATTTTAGAAAATGAATATTCAAATTCCTCTATATTTGAAATTAATCACATTTGCTTGTAAATTTTTTAATTAAATTTAAAATTGACTTTAAGGTTTTTATTTTTTAAAAATTGTAACTTATTTTATAATTTATTTCTTGAATTAAAGACCTTGATGTCTCAACCTACGTCAATGCCGTTAATTTTTTCTTCAAACAAGACTGACATTCCCAAAGACTTTATTGACAAAAATGTAGAGAACGAAAGTCACGTACAAAAATTACAATTGGAAAAGCTCTATTTAGAAAGTACAATAGAAAGCCTAAGGGAAAAACACGAAAAGGAAATGACAATTTTTGACGAATCTTATAAGTAAATATATTAAATTATTATTTTAATTTTTCGTTTTCAAGAAATTTTTGCAAATAAAAAGCAATCATTATCCCCCCATTGTTGAAATTTCTAAAAAAAATGTCTCTCCATACAGAAAGCAAGTGAAAATCTTAGAGGATATCATCGATAGATTTGAGCAAAAAATGCAATTAAATTTCGACAATTTAGAAGCAGATTATGAGGCGAAATTGCAAAAATTAAAAGTGGAAATGACGGAAATGGAAAAAAGTCATAAAGAAGAAAAGGAGGAATTAAAGGTAAATATTTGTTTCGACATTAATAAAATCTAAAATATTATTTATTAAATTAGTTAACAATTTTTTTCTTTAATATATTTTAATATCATTATAATAATTATAGTATTTCAAAATTAATTAATTATTAATTTAATTTTCTTTAAATTTATTCTAATTCTGTAGAAAGAGCATCTATTGGCTATTCAACAAATTTACGAGCGACATTCACAAAGTATAATCCTACTGCAAAATGAACACGCCGAAATTATTCAGAATATCACAAAAGCAAAAATGATTGAACAGGATGCAATTAAAGTATTTTCTAATCAAAAGGAGAATATCGATGATATTGTAAAAAAGACTGATAATGTTATTGAAAATTTACAAATTCTCGAAAAGAAAATAGAGGAGAGGAACGATACGTTTCACGAGTCGAGGGAAATTTATTTTCAAACGCAAGCTGATCATTTAAAACGTATATTTTATGAATTATTTATATTATAAATTTATAAATAATTATTTTATGAATTATTTATTAATTTTTTTGTAAATCATTTTATGAATTATAAAATTATTCTAAAATGAAAATAAAGAAAATCTAGCAGATAAATTTACGGCATTTTTCTTTTTAGTGATGAGAGAACAGGTGAATAAACAAAACGAGACGTCGGAAGTTGAGCGAAAACAATTATTACTATCGGCTCAAAAATTGGAAGAAAGTGCCATTAAACTTGCGTTCGATACAGAAAAACGGAATAGACAGTTCGCTGAGATGGAAGATAGACTGAAATTAAAAGAACAAGCTTTTCTCAGGGAAAAAGAATTATTTTCGGAGCAAACAAAATGGGAACGAAATCATTTAGAGGTGAAATGATATTTTAAATTTCATCCCGTGAATATTAAAAAATCTTTTTTTAATATTATAGATTATTTAAAAGAATTTTAATTAACTTTCCTTAGGATATAAAACAAGCTTGGTGCAAAGAACAAGAGAAACGAATTGAACTTCTTGCTAAAGAAAGACAGGCACTCATTGAAGAAAAGGGGAAATTGGAAATTTCGAATAGATTAAAATCTGGCAACGATGATGCTGCAAAGGCTGAGGTTCGTATTTTGTCAATTAAAAGAAAGAATTGTTTTCTAAAATTTAATTTTAAAATTAAAAATTTTAAGTGTTAAAACCTTAAAAATAATTTAGTGTAAATCAGTTCATAATTTTTAAAAAGCTGTCAATTTGGTATAAAAACTATAATTATTTTGATAATTACTTTATTGGAATAATAAATTAAATATCAAATAAATTAAAAGTAAAAGTAATAAATTAAAGTGAAAATCTAAATTAACGTTTGAAATATTTAGTTGGAAGAAATGATAAAAAGTGCCCAGGAGGCTACGGAAAATGCTTTTCGCGAAAGAAGAAAGTGGCAAGAGAGGATCAACGAGATAGAATTGCAGAAAAATGTTCTCCAAGAGAAAGAAGATCAACTTGTGATAAAGGCCAAAGAACTAGAATCATTGACACAAGTATATTTCTTTAATTGCACCATTTTTTTTATTAATATTAAATTAATATTAAATTAAATTTGTACAATTAACTTAGTACTAAATTGATATTAATATTAAATTAATATTTATTCTTCTTGTTTACAGTCGGCATTGACGAAACGAGAAGAAGGATTACGTGCCCTAAAAGAAGCTCACAGAATAGAAGAAGAATCCAAAGAACGAATGAATCAAGTGCAAACACAATTTGAAATTCTCGCTCAAAGAGAAAATAGAATAGCTGCCGAGAAACTGACCCTAGCAAGGTAAAAAAAAATAATTTACTAAAATATTACGCAAAAGAAAAACATAAAATTCAAAATTATTCCTTCAGAAATTTCAAGAAGAGAACATTGATCATTTGAAATGTCTATTAAAATATTTTTTTATAATAAATATTTAAAATTCAGGCCTTGGATTGACTTTAACGAGCAAAAAAAACGCTTCAGTCAATTAAAAATAGAAAAAATGTCGAAAAAATCGTTTATTTAATTTAGTGATGTTGCAAAAATTTTATTTTCTATTTTCCTGATTCTTCATTGATTTCTAAATTCAATTAATCAAAACTTGTATAATTTTGCGAAATAAATATTTAAATACTTTTTACATATATATTTTAACAGGAAATGAAATTTAAAAAAATTCAACTTCTGAAATTTAATAATTTCTAAAAATTACGACTAGAACTCTTCTGAAAATTAAATTATTTGTTACTTTTTTTAAAGTAAAGTTTATCTCTAAATCAATTGTCTATGTTAATTTTTAATAATTTTTCGACATTTCTTCGAGAATTCAATTATTTAAATACAAAAATTTAATTTTTTATAATTGAAACCGTCTATTTTTTTAAGATATTAAGGTACAATATTTGTCAAAAATTTTAATAAAGAAATTCGTAATATTAAGTTTTTAAAAATATTTCTAAATAATGTTTAAAAGATGTTACAAATACGTTACAAATACAATTAAAAAGTGTCTAAATAGTTAAAATTTGGTAAAATTTTGTTTAAAAGTAATTTAAATTTATTGTAAAATTTTTGAAAAATAATTTTGTGATAAACAAATTTTAAAATAATTGATTTTTTAAAAAATATTTAAAAATTGTCTGATTTTTAAAGAATTTTAATTACAAATGATTTCCCAAAAATTCTAAAATAGTAAATTTGAAAAAACTGAAATTTACTTTGTTCAAAGGAAATTGAATTTTAAAAAATTAGGATAATACAATTTAAGAATCAGTTTTTCATTAATATTGTAATTTAGTGTTTAGGAAATAATTATTAAAGAATTTTTGTTTTATTTAAAAAGAAAATAATTTTTTGGAGTATTTAAATTGAAAATTTCAAATATGATTATTTTCTCCAAAATATTAATTTTATTATTTTCCTTATGTATTTGAATTTTCGAAAATATTGAAAATATTTAATATCGAAGATATTGAAAATATTAAATATCGCAAATATATTGAAAATAATTGAATTTAAAAAAAATTAAAACAAAATAATTCAGAGAATTACATTTTTCAAAACTATTTGAATATTTTTTTTAGAAACTAATTTTCATTAATTTTTATTTCTTTTTTGAATGTACACTTTTAAAGATTATTCATTAAAATTTATGAAAATTCAATCATTTCCAGAATTTTCATTTAAAATTCTTTGAAATTTAATTTTCAAAAATTGTAATAAACTACTTAAAAAATGATTTATTTTCAATGAAATTTTATAAATTTTTCAAAAATTCAATTAGAAAAATTCTGTAAAAATAAATTTTCAAAGATTTGTCTATTGTTATGCTTTTTACGCTATGAAAATTGAAATAAGATGCATTTTATGCTAAAAATATACTATTTTGTTGCAAAATTTGTAAAAAAAGTCGCAATTTTTTAATTTACTCGATAAAAGTCGCATTATTTGAAAAAAGTCGAAAAACTCATAATATCCGAGACCTGAAAATTGCATTTATTTAAAAAATTTTCAATAATAAATAATCACAATTTTATAACTACTGTAATGAATTTTTGCAGAGGAAGACTGTCATTGAAAATTGGCCACGTCGAGAGACCGGAGAAAGACATCAATATAATCGAACCTCAAGAAAAATATATTGATGAAACACCATATTTATCGGATATTCATTCTAGCATGATGAAAACACATTTCTCGGTAATGTTAAAAAAAATTAAAGTTAATTTAAATTTTAATTAAATTCATATTTTTTACACAAAATGATAATTAATTTTTTTTTATTTACCTAGGATATTGTGGATCCTCAATTGATTTTATTGAAATTGGACCTTGACAATAAATTGGATGCGTCCAGCCAATATTTCGATTATATTCCTACAGCAAAACATTGAATCGAAACTTTTATTAAATTAATTTTTTTTAGTGTATTTCAATATAAAACTGTACAGTGTGATTTAGAATAAGTAAAAGTTTTTTAAAAAAATAACAATAAAGATTATCAAAATAAATTAATTATGTATTAATAAAAATGGAATCATCTAACTCTTGTTGAGTATCACCTGAAAAAAAGGGTTTTTTCATTAATAATAATTATTTAGAAAAAATTGTTCATATACTATTTTTTTTTGTTTGACAAATATCTTACTTACTTTCAGGAATAAAGAGAGTACTTTTCAATTGCTCGACTTTTAACTGCAAAGCTTCAATTTGATTGAAAGAAGATCTTAATTTTTTTAATTCATTCTCTATTGTTCTTGTGCTTCGCACCTGGAAATAATAGAGAAAAGGATATAAAATACACTTTTAATTGATTTCATTTCGCAAGTAATTAAAAATTATAAAATTAACTTTTTAAGACAGAACTGTTTTATACTCACAATATCACCCGCAGGTTTGGAGAGTTCTAGATTTTTATCTGTTTCCAGAGTTCTTTGAACATCTTGAAAATTATTTAAAAATGTGATGCTGCTTGCAAACAAATTCAAAGCTTGTCTGAAAAAAAATTTCGATTGTAAATTGATATTCAAATTAGGTAAGAAAATAATTATAAAAATAAAATAATTCTTTATATACTTACGGTTGGCATTCAGAAGAAATTGGAAGACCTTTCGTTGTCTCTGCTTCCTGAGTTACTTTAAATATCGAATGTTTATTCGATGTCAAGAAACTCAAATTTTTCGCAATGTTTTCCTTCGTTTGAATCAAGTTTTCTATTAAATATTCCAAAATTTACATTATGAACACAAATATATCTATTAATATTAATATTTATTATCAATGTTAATATGTAATGTTATTAATGTTAATTTTTAATGTTTTCATTATGATAACGTTAATATTGATCTCTTAATTAATCACTTACCAGTTGTTTCAACAACGTCGTTGATCATTTTCGCTTTCTCTTGGTCCTGATCATTTTTCTCTTTTGTAAATTTCTCCTGTTGCAATTTATTCTTCTCTTTTAAAATAGCAATAAATGCATCCACTTTATTCATTTTTACTCTATTGTTGTAGATTAGTTTTTTAAACAGAAAAGAACGTTATAATTATTGGAACCTAACCTCAAAATGACTTTTCATTATATATGTCAAATCTTTGTAAACAAAGAACCTTCTATCTTCTAAAAATCACGAACACTATAATTATAAAAAAAAAACTGTTGTGCCTAAATTTTTCACTATACCCAATTTTTAATCACAACGAAATTTATTTTAAAAACAAATTTTTTATTTTTTATTCAATTGAAACTATTGTTTACACCGTTGACATTTAAACAACAAAACAACTTCAGATGGCACCAGTTGCACATCAGGGTGAACAACATAAAAATCCTTGTCTTATATTCAATTGGTTGTTTCGAAAAGTTCCAGCCAATAAAATTGTCTGCAGTAAAATTAAAAGGAAATCTCCAAAGTTGGTAACATTGTTTAAAAAATAGTGTTGACAACGCGGTATTTTTCCCGATTGTTTATGTTATAAATTTTATTCTCAGTTTTTTTATTATTTAGAGCAGTAATAATTTTTGTTACTTTAATTATTTTTACATGACAATGACTTGATGTTGTTTTATTTTTTTATATAAGTTATTAATAACTGTTTCTATTATTGGTGTCTGTGGTGAGACAATGAAAAATTAACCTCTGATTTTCTGAATTATTATTATAAGTGTTTTATGTAAAAAAAATCTGTTTTGCAAAATCAGCTTTTTTTTGCCATTTCTGAATTTATACATGGAGTAATAATTTTTTGTCGAAATGAATGAAGAGAGTAAGTTTCTTTTTAATTTTTAATAATTATTTTTTGTTTTGTTCTAATTGGTATATTTTTGACATTTATGGTTAATTTAATATTTCTTTAATATTCGATAAAGTGAAGGTGAACTTTTTTTTTAATTATTTTATTATAATTTTATTTCAGAACTGTTGAAGAGAAAACAACGCGCTTTGCGTGAGAATAATTTTGGTCAATTGAAGGAGATTTTGAAAAATCTTGGCGATTTTTATTTTGAGCAGGGAGATTTTGAAAATGCATTACAACAATATGTTGAACAAGCGGAAGTTTGCAAAGGGGATAAATTGGAATGTGCGATAGCACATCGTATGATTGGAGAAATGTATGGTAATTTAGGAAATTATCAAGAAGCTCTCTATCATCAAAATTTACATCTAGGTAATTATTTTTATTATTATTATTATATTGATAATTAATTATTAATCTTTACGATATGTAGTATTTAATATTTTGATTTTAAAACTATTTTATTTATCTTATGTTTTAAACTATTTTAATTTTCTGCCTAACAGAAGGAGCTCGTGAACTTGAAAATCTCCCAGAAGTTCAACGAGCTTTTGCTACTTTAGGGAGGACGTACTTTTGTTTAGCTGAAAGCATAACAGAAAAATGCGAAGAGAAAGAAGAAGCTCTTAAAAATGCCAAAAAAGCGTATTGTAAAAGTATTCGCGTTTGTTCCAAGTAAGTATATTATTTCTATGAAAAAATGTTTTCATGAATATCTAGGTAAATAATAAAAATATAATTGTTAAAAAGTTTGATTAAAAAGTAGGAAATAATATATCCATTTTATGTATAATTTTTATTTCTCAATAACAATATTCTTTAAAGATTCATTTTTTTTCTTTTGGGAAGACAAATATTAGATATTTCCGTTTCTTAATATAGTCGTTATTTTTGTAAAATATTTTCATAAGATAATAATTTGTTTTAATTCTATTTCTTAAATCTAATTGTTTTAATAAAATTTAAAGTTATTTTAAGAAAAGGAAAAAAATTTATTGAAAAACAAGTTCTGTTAAATTTGTTTACGAATTTCTTTAATTGTCAAATTATTCAAAAACAATTTCTTTTTAAATTATTTAATTATTATTCTTTTTCCACAGGAATTTAGATTTTCAAAAATTTCAAATTCAAACCCTTTTAAAATTAATCAAAGTGGACCGAATGTTAAAACCAATATTTTATTTAAAATATTGTTATTGCGTAACTTCTTAAAAATTATTTTCATATTCTATTATCTAAAATTTAAACTAAAATCAATTTTCAAATCAATTTTTATTAGATAATTCTACGTGAAGTTAATTATTTAAATACAAAAGTAAATTATTTCTTGAATAATTGAATTTTTTTAAAAATTTAATTCTTATAAAGAATTTTATTAACAAACTTTTAAATAATTGAATTCTTTTGATGAATATTAATAAAAAAAATTTTAATTAGTTACATTCTTTAAGGAATTCCATTAAAATGATTTTGAAAATAATTGAAATTCTGCTATGAGTTTTATGATTTATGAAAATAATTTAATTCATAAGAAGAATTTTTATTATTTTGAATTTCTGCAAAGAATAATTTGTTACTTCTCCAAAATTCATTTTTGTAGTGTTTTTGACTATTATTTTTCTAATATAAATCCATTATTTTGAATAGCTTTGTAAAAAATTTTTTTAGAATTTTAAAATTCATTTGTTTTTAATTAAAATTAATTTTTATAGCAATTTTTTTTTTAGAAAATTTTACTAGAAATAAATTATTTGAATACAAAAATAAATAATTTATTGAATAATTGAATATTTCTTAAAACTCAATTCTCATAAAGAATTTCATCAACAAATTTTTAAATAATTGAATTGTTTTGAAGAATTTATTAAAATTGTTTTTATATAACTGAATTCTTTTGGGTAATTTTATTAAAATGATAAATATTGAATATCATTGAAATGAGGAAAATTTTGGAAAAGAATTGAATTTTGAAATATTGAATTAAAATTATTCATTAAATAATTTATTTATTTTATAATAGTTGTTCAAGATTTTAGTTCATTAAAAAGAAAATTTTGTCAGAAATTGAAAAAATTGAATGTTTTGCATTAGAGAATTCGTGATTATTTTAGTTTATGAGACAAACAAGAAAGACACAAAAATTTTGAATTTTTTTTACAAATTTTAAAAATTTAATTTTTTTAGTACTTTTAATATAATTTTCTGACATTACCCTGAATTTTCTTTTAAAATTGCAAATTTTATTTTTAAAAATGCGAGTATAAAGTCAGCTGTGCCGGAATTGTTGCTAGTAATATATTAAAAAGAATGTAAATTACAAAAAAATTTGTCTTCTATATAAAATATTTTTAAGCAATGAAATTTATGTTTGCAGATTAGAAGGAAGTGTAAAAGAAGAGGAATTACATACAATGCGAGCTAGATTGTTATTAAATTTGGGCCTTGTTCGAGAGGCTCAGAACGCACCGAAAGAAGGCTTGGAGCAATTAGAATTAGCAGCTTCATTATGTAGAGAACATAATTTAACGGAGGATCTTCATCGAACTCACATTGCACTAGGTTCTTTTCACGAAAGGCAAGCAAACTACGATCTAGCCTTGGAATTCTATGAGAAATCGGCTAAAGTAAATAATAATTCAATGAAGGCCGATGCTTATTTAGCGAAAGCCGAATTACTTCTAAAATTAGGCGAATGGTTAGAAGCTCGCAAACCTTTAGTGAATCTTTACATAATGAAAAGTTTATCTACCGAAATCCGGGACTATGCTATTAAACTATTTCGAATAGGTAAGTTAATTTTTCTTTTTCTTGAGAAAATATAATTTATTATTTACATTTCTATATTTTACTATATTTTCTAAACATTTTTTTGAAAATACAATGAAAATAATAAACTTTTATGTTTACTTTTCTATTTTCTGTAAATAACATTTTTGTTCTTTACAGTTGTGGCTATTTGTAATGCAGAGGACAGTTTACTAGTCGAAACGAATATAGAAGCAAAGCAGAATATCTACGAAAATTTAGGAGACGCTGCAGTTGAAGTGAAATCCTACGAGAAGGCAATAGATTATTACGGAAAAATGCTCATGTACGCGGAAGAATGTCGCAGTGAAAAAATTGGTGCATCTCTCGTGAGTTTAGCTCAAACATTAAAAGACGCGGGACGAAGTGTTGAAGCATTAAATTACGCGAGACGAGAACTTCTTCTACATACGAATGAAAAAGATATTTGTCGATCGACATTAGAACTCGCTGCACTTATGGTATCGGCAAAATCGCCAGATATCGAAATACGAGATCAATTCAATCAAGCACTCAAGCTCGCTAAACAAATTAATGAAACAAAATTAGAATTATCAGTATTAGGGGAATATCTCAATTATCTGGAGACTGTCAAAGATATTGGAGAAATTGAGAATATCGAATTGAAAATAAAAGCACTAAATAAAATTATCGAAATTGAATCCGATGAGGAAGATGAACCGAAAAGTCAACATATCGGCGGTGATATTTGTCTAGACGAATTGTCCGACGTCGAGGAGGCACTACACAAAATTGACGATATTCAAAAACCGAGAAGAACATTCAAACGAGGTTTTGTTGTGAAAAGAAACGAAAAAGGTGAAACACCACTGCAAGTTGCTTGCATCAAAGGTGACATCGAAACGGTCGAGAAATTATTAGCCAAAGGACATCCAATTCATGTTCGTGATTCTTTTGGTTGGACGCCACTTCACGAAGCGGCGAATTACGATTTTGTCGAAATCGCAAAGATTCTGATAAAGAATGGCGCCAATATCGATGACACAGGTGGACCGCAATGCAATGGATTGACACCACTTCTCGACGCGGCATTTAATGGGAATTTTTCCATAATTTATTTCCTCATTGAGAATGGCGCCAATGTGAATGCAACAACAAACGAGAATGAGACTATAATCGATCTATTGGAAGAATGGAGGAATCGCGCTGGTAAATTGTCGAGTGAAATTCAAACCGAGTACGATCATTGTTTCAGTAAACTAATTCAAATAGTGACAGTTAATCCAAAAAATCGAAAGAAAACAACACCTCAAAGAAATAGAATTTGGATCGATGATGATAATAATGATAATGAGCAGGAGAAAATGTTGGTCGATAAAACATCGCCCGAGAAGATTTCTGCCGGCGAGGATTACAAGCGGACAATAATGAATTTAAAGCACAGAGGTGGTTTGGCAAATTCATCGAAAAATATTGCAAAACAACAAAGAGTCACGGCACCACTTTTGGACTCGGAGGAAATTCTCGTTGACGATTGGCTTGAGGACGATATAATCCCCCCAGTTCGAAAATCAATCGAATCAACGTCATTTTCAAAAAAAAATTCCACCGAATCGAGTTCGAATATCAAAAGAAATTCCACTGATTCAGTTAAACGTCTTTCATCCGATTCATCAAACATTAAACGCAATTCATCCGATTCATCAAACATCAAACGTAATTCATTCGATTCATCAAACGTTAAAAGACACTCCTCAGAATCGATAAATTTCAAAACAAATTCAAACACAGATGCAAAAAATAAAATTAAAAGAAAACTTTCCGTTGATTCCGATGTGGATTTAGATACAAACAGTAGAGACAGTTTTGAGAGTAATGATTCGTTACATTCAGAATTTCCGAAGAGAAAAAAGAAGGCAAGACAATCGTCTCTATTGAGAAGTGGCTTCACTAAAGATACAAATTCTCGAACACCGTCGCCAATATTTATGGAGACTACCAATAATCTTATTAATCAAATGAGCGCTATAACAATGCATTTTTCTGTTCTAATTAATCACGACACTTTTAATGCGACAATTACATTTCTTACCGATCGACAAAGTGTTCTCGATAACTTAATGGAGGAAGTGAAAAATAAATTCGAAAAAGAGACGGGCTGTAAGGCAAAATTGAGAATTTCCACTTGGGAAGGTGTTGAACTCACTTCCGAAGTGACGGCGAATTTCTTCCCCCGATCCGGTGATCCCGTTAAATTAAAAGGAGAAATAATTGATCTTCACGCTCCTGGTATCGTCGAACGATACAAGAGTATCTCTCAAAATTGCAAAACAAGTGAGTAGTTTTTTAAATTACAAAATAATTTCAATTTCTGAATTTACTGTTTTCTTTTTTGGTTTTTAAATTTTTTAATTTACAGGCTTCGCACTCATCCAAATCCAAATATTTGGATTTTTTTAGATTTGTGAAACTAAAAGATGCTTTCTTTTTTTAAGAATTTGCAATACTTTCAATTCGCTAATAGTTGAAATAAAAAAAATGATTTTTCAAAATTTTAATAAAATTCTTTAGAAACGATTCAAAAACTTTTAATAAAATTCTTTGAACCGATTCAAATATTTTCAAAAAATTTTCCAGAAATTAAATTACTTTCAATATTTACCGTTTTAATAAAATTTCACAATAGAATTCCATTATTTAAATAGTTTTTTTGACAAAATTCAATTATCTTTCTGAATAATAAAATTTTTTTAGCAATTAAATTTTTTAAATTACAATGTTCATAAAATTTTGGAAAAAAATCAATTATTTAAAATATTTTTTTATAAAATTCTTTGCAAGAATTCAATGCCTTACACAAATAATAAAATTCTCTTCAGGAATTCAATTATTTTTCACAAATAATAAAATTTTTTTCACGAGAATTCAATTATTTAAAAAAAAATTTCAATTAAAATCTTCACAAGAAGTAATTTATTATCAAAAGTTATAAAACTTACCTCAGGAATTCAATTATTTTTTCAAATAAAAAATTTCTTCAACTTGAATTCAATTATTTAAAAGAATTTGAATAAAATTGATCTCAAGATATTAATTACTTTAAAAAATTTTAAATTCCTTAATTATATTATTTTCTCAAACAATAACATTTTTTCATGAAAATTTAATTATTTAAAAATATTTGAATAAAATTATTCTCAAGAATTACATTATTTTCACAAATAATAAAATTCTTCTGAGGAATTCAATTATTTTTCCAAATAATAAAATTTTTTCAAGCGATTTAGTTATTTAAACAAAATTTCAATAAAAATCTTCATAAGAAGTAAATTATTTCCAAAAATTATAAAATTTTCCTCAGGAATTCAATTATTTAAAAAAAATTGAATTTTTCACAAAAATTCAATTACTTTTGAAAATGTTTATCACAATTCTTCTCAAAAGTTAACTTATCATCTCAAATACATTTTTTCATAAGAATTAAATTATTTAAAAAAAATTGTTTTTAAGATATCAATTACTTTAAAAAAAGTTATTTCATTTTTTTTAATAATATAATTTTTTTCACATAAATTTAATTAAGATTTATATAAATTAAATTAATTTCTTCTCAAGAATCAAATTATTTTTCTAAATAATCAAATTCATCTTAGGAGTTCAATTATTTTTTCCAAATAATATAATTTTTACAATTCAATTAACTAAAAAATCTTAAATAAGATTCTACGTAATAATTTCAATTTTTACACAAATAATTAAATTTTTTACGCGAATTTAATTATTTTAAAAAAATTGATAAAATGCATTGTAAGCATTTAGTTTTAAAAAATATTAAGTTTTTAAAGAAATTATTTATTTTGTATTTAAATAATTAAATTCTCGTAGAATGTTTTAATGCAAATTAAATTTTTTTAAATAATTAAATTTAAAAAGATTTTTAGATTTAAATCTTTGAAAATTTTAATTCTAAAACTAGAATAATATTTAAATTTTAATTTAAAAAATTAATTTATTAATGTATCATTTTTGTAAAAAAAAATGATTGAATTTTGGATGAATTACAGAAGTACTTTTTAGTAATACATTGTTTAATTGAGAAAAAAAATTTACACTGCAATGTAATTTAGAAATTATGCAAAAAATTAATTTTTTGATAAAATGTGATTAAGGTTTTTTCCGAATAGTTAAATTTCCCTTAAATAATTTAAAAATATTAATTTAAATTTCCAATAATTTGGATTTAATTGAAAAATTGAGTTTAATGGAAATAAAATATATATTTTAAAGAATTTTATTTGTTTATTTTTAAACATCACTTTTAAACTTTAAATTTAGGAAATAATTTAGATTTTATGTTTATTAGCAGAAAAAGAATAAAAGTAAACATTTTTTACGAAAATTAGAAAAAATTCAGAGAAATAAAATTCCGAATCAAATTTTTGTGAATCGTCTAAAACGAGTTAAATTTAATTTTTTGATAGCTTTGTTTTTGCTACTTTTATAAAATTAATAATCAAGTGCAAAGCCTGAATTTACCAAAAACTGAAGAATAAAATACTGATTTCCGAATTTTTTCAGATATTCAAGAAACGACAATAAAGTGTCTTAAGGTCTGTGAAAATTCTTCCATATTTCGATTAAATTTCAAAGAGACATTAGACGAGGAATTACCACCGCTATTAAAGTGTTTACAGTATCAGAGAAATTTACAAACCCTACAATTAACAGGAGGATTGCTCTTCAATCGTGGAAAATTATTAAACATTACCCTTCAAAGAGTCTCATCTCTTTATGAATTACATCTACAAAATTGTGACATCGACTTTGATGTTCTGTCGCAAATTGAACGATTTCCTCAACAACTTCGAATATTAAATCTCAGTTACAATCCATTGGGTTCAAGATGTCAGGGGAAATTGTACAATTTACTCGAGCCTTTGCAGCATCTTCAAACATTAAATTTACGCTACTGTAAATTGGAGGACATACAATTTACCCTTACACACGATGCACTTGAAAATTTGGACGTCTCATGGAATGCAATCGGTGGCGATGGTATAAGTCGTCTTTTACAACGACAAATGCTCGGCTTAACATTATCAAATACACAAAGTCCATGCAGTTCGAATTTTGTCAGTAAAATCATAAATAATCCAAAATATTCTCTATTCGCATTGGAGAATTTAGAATTGTCTTCCTGTAAAATAACTGACGCCGATGTGAGAAGAATTTTAACTGAAACGCCAAATCTTTCGAAATTCGTGCTAAATGGAAATAAGGATATCACAAAAGTATCAGTGAATGCTTTATTAAAACGACAGCCGAGTTTATTTTATATTGATGTTGGTGGTTGTACGAAAATTGTCGATCTACCATCAATTGATGTGACAATAACGAGTCCAGAAGTTTGTACTTTAATAATAAGTATGATTGAAAATGTGATAGATGAATGGGAAAATTTGTGGAGGGGACGGGGTTTATCGAGTAAATTACCTCACGACATTGTTATATTTAAACCTGTATAATTTATATTTCTAACAGTTGTTTATGTACATATTTGTATCACATAACAGATTCCGATCTGAGTTTAAATGTATATAATTTATTTCCAATCTTACAGTGTAATTCATCAACGTCTATAAACCCATCCTCAAAATTATCAAATAGGAATGTTTTCAATGAGGCTGATAATGTGGGAACGAGTTTCTTTAGACTTTCAACTTGATCGCCGAGGCTCCACAGAAAACTTACGTGGTGCGATGCTTCCTAAAAAAAAAGATAAATTCAAATAAAAACTTAATAGAAGTATACTTGAAAAAAACTGAAAATATACTTGAAAAAATATGTACTACTAAAGTATTTAAAATCTAAATTAAAAAAAATACCTCATAAAAACAGGGCAATTGGTACTCGTTCAATAGTTTGTTCAATTTTTCCGTCACGTTATTTAAGGCTCCGTTTTCGCAAGCAATTCCGAGGAAAGTTCGAGTTCTATCGTCATTGCAATAAAATTTAATGTCCTTTAATTCGACTGTAAAACTATTCAAATTTTTGCACATCTCCTTGAGCCCTTCGACAAAAGACGTAATCCAGTGAAATTTTATTGCAACGGTTCGTGTTAAACTGATATGAAATTCATCAAATAGTTTTCCGTCTTCGAAAAATTGTTCGGACTTTACATTTTCCATCCAAGAATGAAGTGCCTTACTTGGCTTATCTGTTGGGAAAAAAGTACAATTTTAGATTAAAAAAAAAAGAAAACTTAAAATTTAAACAGGATTTATCACAAAAAATTTGATTTTTCCAAACCCTAAACCAAACAGAAAGAAAATACCAAAAAATGTTTGTTATTTTCGAATATCTTTAATTGTAAAATTATTCAAATAATAATTTTTGTTAACAATCTCAAATTTCAAATCTTAAAATTTAATAATTTATGTAAACATCATTGTAACTTAAAACTTATTTTCCAGATTTTTATTAATTCAATTATTCAAATAGAAAGAAAATACCCAAAAAATTTTGTTATTTTTGAATATCTCTAATTGTAAAATTATTCAAACAATTTTTTTTAACAATCTCAAATTTCAATTCTTAAAATTTAATAATTTATGTAAACATCATTGTAACTTAAAACTTATTTTCCATATTTTTATTAATTCAATTATTTTGTAGAATTTTTTTCTTTTCTGAATTATTTTTAATAATTATTGAGAAAATTCCCTAAGAATTCAATTATTTAAGAATTAAAAAAAAAATGTCAATTAAAATATTTCTGAAATTCACACTTGTTTATAATTCAATTTCATGAAATTTACAAAATAATTTTGAAAATTTTTCTATAAAATATATACTTTTTAATAACTAATATTTATTAAGCAAAATTGTTTTAAATCAAAAATAATAATTTAAATTGTAAAATTAATTTAACATCAGAAAAAATTCTTATTGAATGTTTAAAAATTTAATTAATATTAAATATTTTTTAAATAATTGTTTTCTTTTGAGGTTTAGTATTCTATATTCAATTAAAATTGAATATAGAAAATAATTGAGGACAATTTTATTCAAAATTTCTCTAAATAATTGAATTCTAGTGAAGAAATTCATTTCTGATGATAATTGTATTTTTGCGAAGAGTTTATTACAAATTTTAAACATAATGGAATTGTTGAGAAGAATTTGATTGTTTAAAACAAATAATTGAATTCTTTAGGATAATTTTATTCCAAATTTTTAAAATAATTAAAATTTCATGAAAAAATTATATTATTTGGAAAAATAATTAAATTCTTGTGAAGAAATTTATTAAAAATTTTAAAACTAATTAAAATTTTGGGAACAATTTTATTCCATTTTTTCTAAATAATTGAATTCTCGAGAAGAAATTTAGTTAGAAAAGTAATTTAAATTTCGCAAGAAATTTTATTACAATTTTTAAATATAATTGAATTACTGAAAAGAATTTTATTGTTAAAAAAATAATTGAATTCTTTGGGATAATTATATTCCAATTTTTTTAAATAATTAAATTTACATGAAAAAATTTTATTGTTTGGGAAAATAATTTAATTACTAAGAATTTAAAACTTTTAAAAGTAATTAATATCTTGCGATAAATTTTCTTCAAATTCTTTTAAATAATTGAATTCTAGTGAAAAAATATTATTTGGAAAAATAATTGAATTCTTGAGAAAATCTTATATTTTGTGGAAATATTTTACCTTTTGCAAAGATTTTAATTGGAATTTGTTTTAAATATTTGAATTCTCGTAGAATAATTTTATAATTTGGAAAAATAATTGAATTTTATTAAAAACTTATTTAAATAATTTAATTCTATTGTGAAATTTTATTAAAATATTAGATATTGAAAGTAATTTAAATTCAAAATATTTTTTTGAGTTTTTAAGTAAAATTATTCGCTAAACAATTTTTAAATAATTGAATTTTTAAGTAAAATTATTCCCTAAATAATTTATAACTATATGTAATAATTTTATAATAGTTCTTGAAGAATTAAATTATTTAAAATAAATTCAGTTTCTATTCTGTAGAGTTCAATTATCGTTAGAAATAAATAGTCCTGACCTGTGTCAACTTTGTCAAATTAAAAACCGCTTAATAGTTAAAAAAAATGTGTATATTTACATAAAATATAAACTAGAGTTGCCCAATTTCCACGCTCGTGCTTAAAAGTTCGTATTCTACCCTCGTGTAAAGAAGGATCGTCATCAATTTCTTCATGATGTTTAACACCTTTCCAGGATAATATACTTTCAGGTACTGGTAATCTTTAATATGATAAATAAATTTGATAAGTCCTATTTTTTAATATTTATCACTATATTAGTAATCACAAATTAAGAAATTAGTTTCAAAAAAAACAAAATTGAAAATTACTAACCTATCAAGATTCACTTTTTTTGGACTAAATGTTTCCTCTTCTGTATCAGAAGAATATTCTCCAATTAAACTTAAGGCAGACATGATTATTCTCAGCAAAATTAATTAGATACATTACTTTTAAAAGTAGAAAAATATTCTATTTACAATCTAAAAAAATAATATTTATCTTTACGACGTTTATACCATGTTTACAAAAACATAACCTCAATATTCACCTGTCAAAATTTGCGCCTGCGTGTATGTGATGTATTTTTTGCGGGAAATTTCAAAAATTTGTCCCTAATTTCTAAATAATTTCTTCTAAATTCAAATCTCAAGGGTCTAGTATACAAAAGTGGGTAAAAAAGGAAAATAACTCTAAAATTTCTAAAAGTAGACTAAAATTTAATTAAAAAAATTAAAGTACCATTGGGCCCCTTATAGATTCGTCCCTGAATGCCGGCGCCTTTATCTCCAATTGGCGCGAAGCGTTGTTTAGTTTCACGCAAAGCGTCTCAGGAGAATGATGTTTAGAATTGAATTTAATAGTTCTTAGTGTATTAAAAAACTATTTATAAAGGAAAACTATAATTAAGTATTCAATTTAGACAAGAATTTCATATAGTTTAATGTATGATAACAAAACGGAAAAGTTTAAGTGAAGTGTGAAATAAATTTTTTTTTTTTGGTTTTCATTTCGAATAAAAATATGTCTTTTTATTTTCGTGAAAAACCAAAAATTAGCGATAGATTACGCGGGAAAAGTGGAGATGAAATTTTACAAGAAATTAAACAACAATTTAACGAAGACACGGATTCGTTTTTTGAACCAAATATGAGATTGTCACGAGATCCATTCGAACGGCATGCGAATTTTCCCAGAGTGAGTGTTTTTTTTCTATATAATGCGGTATCTTTTGTTTTTTTTCCATTATTACACAACTTTTATCACTTGCCGATATAATCTTTATTCGACGTTGATTATAAATTTAATATCTTTTTTTGAAATTCTGAAAAAAATGTCTAGTTATTTCAGGATATATTTGAAAATATCCGAGTACTTAACCTCATTTTTTTCATGTGCGTCCAACAGTTGATTTAAAGTTTATTGATAAAATTTTTTCGTAGCTTTATTTTGTTCGGTTTTAATTAATATTTAATATGTTTCAAGTAGATAATCATTTTCTTTCACTGATTTGTTTCGTTTTGTAAATTCTTTAGACAAAAGGTTTTGTTACTTTGAAACATTTTTAAAATTTAATAAAATCATTTTTATGTGACTTAAAATTTCCGTAAATAATTAGATTTTAATTATTTTAATTCGTACTTATAATCATATGGTCAGTAATTGCTTTATTAACAGTATTGAGAGAATTAAGTAAAGTGTTGACATTATTTATGGATACTTGAGATTAAAGTGTTTTTTTATGAAAAAATAATTCCAGGTCATTGAATAATTTGCTTTTATATTAGATAAATTTTAAATTAATACTATGCAATAGTGATTAGCCAACAAAAGTTTTATGTCTGTGATTATTTTTTTTTTTATCAAAACCTCGTGTCACTATAAATGTAAAATGTGATTTTTTTTTAATCTACTTTTTACACGATTGCCATTCAAAATTTCAATTTTTTATTATAATTTGATCAATTACTTCTGATTATTAATGCGATCATCATGATGTTAATGAATGGATTCTTTCAACCCCGATACTTATCGAGACGCCTTTGCACTGAATTATAAATGTTGTTCAATATTATATTAGCGGTTATTCCCTTTTTTTGCAATTTTTTCTTCTCATATTTTCTAAAATGAAGAAAATTAATCATTTCTCGCGCATAAATAATCCATTCAAGAAAAGAAGAGACCTAGATAAATATAATGCTAAACATGTGTGAAACTCAGAATTATTTTTATTTCGCTCTGATCAATTTTTTTGTTACTCTACATTATACTTTTTGCAAACTGAATTTGTTTTTAAGCAATTAATTAAGTATGTTAATTAAAAAAAATTGGTTGTAAATTATTTTCACTCTAAAAATATTAATAATTCTGCTTATTGAACTAAATTTGCAAAGAAAGTTTTCGTTGCTAATTTTTTATTATCTTGTAAATAGAAAAAATGTTCTAAAGTGAGTCAACCACTTTTTTAATCCTTTATATTGAAATCTTTTCAATATTTCAGTCTATTTAGTATTCAATTTTATACAATATGGTTAAATCTATTTTTTTCAACTAAAGTGTTTCTTTATACATAAATGAAAAAAAAACAGTTAAAAAGAAAACTTAGCATCAATAGAATAAATTAAAATTCGGGTCTATAGGTTATATTTTTTGCTTTTGGTTTCTTGAATAAATGTTTTCAATCAAAATTGCATGGGACTTTTTGTACTGACAAGAATAAAAATATTAAATTCAGAAAAGCAAGAAAATGACAATTTCTTGTTTGTAAATAAAAAATTATATCTTTTTCTGTATAATATACAAAATTTAATTTTTATGGTTGAAATCTAAAATAATGTACTTAATACAACCGAAAACTGTTATCAGATTTCAAATTAAAATTACATTAAAATTCTTCAAGAACAAATTTCGTTTTCTGTTTAAATATTTTCAAAATTATTCTACACACTAATTTGATAAATAATGTAAATTCGAGTTAATAATTTGTTTTTCAAACATAAAGGATACTTTTTAGTAAAAAAGAGATTAAAATCGATAACAAACCTAACGTTCATTTGAACGAAACAGGAAATTGATTAAAATTACTTTATTGATTAAAATTAATGTTATTAAAAGTTAAAAATTAAAATTAAAGATCAGAACTGAATTGTGTACTATTTACAGTTTCCAGAATATTTAATAAAGCTGCAAAATAAGAGAAAAAGGAATCTCGAGAGATTGCTTTCCCTAAATTTTGGAGTGGCTCCAAATTTTCTTTGTTGATATTTGATCACACATGAACTCGATTTTATTTTAAAAATACATTTCAACCATAAGAAAGTGTATAATTTATAGCAGAAAAGAGATAAAATAAATACTAATGTACATGTATTTTTACCATAAATTTTACTCATTTATACTCGAGTATGATTTTATTGTAAAGTGTGTTTTATTCTTGTTTTAAAAAATAATAATTAAACATTAACATTCATTAGATCAAATAAGAAATAATCATTCGCTGCAGGTTTTGTAATTAGAAATTAATTTTTCAGTTAGTGACGATCGCAATCTATTGCAAGGGGAAACAGTTTAAGTTGTTGGCTAGTAGCTAGTACATTCGAGAACTCTCTCAAAATAGAAACCATCCATTGATCCTCATGGTATTCCAGAAGGAGAACATCAAATTCGATTTGTATCAATTTACATTTTATATACGTATTCATTGTTTAGAAAAGTATTTTCGTTTTCTATTGGCAAAATTTATTCCCTAAAAAAACGTTTCTTTCTAAAAAAAAAAAAGTAAAAGAATGTCTCGATAGTGTCTAATATTATAAAGAAATCTATCATCAACAAACTCTCAACTTTTATTTATTGTGACAAGATCGTTCAAGGGTCGGTGCCATTCTCGTTTTCTTCACGCGATCTTTTCTCATCTATTCCTGGATTCCAAACGAGAAAGACTCAATGCACTGGCTTTGAATCTTTCTCAATCTTTACTTGTAATCTACAAGTTTTTTTTCCCCTCCTTTATTCTCTCAAGTTTGTGAAGCCTATATCAGTTTTAATCTCTCGTTATACAATTATAGTGAAATTAATTACTGAAGAAGTTAATTTTGCTCGAAAAGATGTTTCTAGTCGATAAACGTTAATTGTACATCATTTAGATATATACAAGTGAAATAAATAGAAGAATAGAGATTTTTTTTTATTGTTATTTTTGCACATTTTGTTAGAGATTTTATTTTTTCATGGTCCAATTATATTTTGGGACAAATTTTTAATAAGCTTTGAAGCAAATCATGTGGCTTTTAGACTAAAGAGACAACTCTCTGTCATAATCCGTTCTGGTTGAAATTGGCCGAGTGGTCGTCCAATTTTAACACGATTCACGTCTGCGAGGATCTGTGTTAAAGGTGTTCTATTTCAAAGGGTTCTCTACTTTGGCAATTACTTTTTCTCCGAACTCTGCAAAATTTTCTATTTGCAAAAGATTTTTTTTTGTGTCTAATAACTGGATAAATATTTATTTGATTTAAATAGACTTTTACTTTAATAAATTTTGCATCAAAGAAAGAATTTGGTCATGAGCAATTCAGCAAATTTTTAATTCAGACAAAGGTTTGTTAAAAATGCATTTATTTTGGTAGATTGAAACAAAATTTTGTTTTGTTTTGAAGAACAATTGTTCTTAACAAATTTTTTTTTTAATTGATCTGCAAATAATTATTTGACAAGGATGAATATTTATTTAGTAGATAAGCAACCGTTATTTAGCTCTAACAGAATTTATCATATAAATATTAATAAATATTTGTTTTTAATATTGATATCTATATTTTAAAAAATAGTAATTTTTATAGATACAATATATATGTTGAATTTCTAGAAATGAGATCTCATTTCTTATGCTAATTTTTCCGTTTCCTCGTGACTCATACGACCCTCATGATTATAATGTGACAGTGTACATGAAGCTCTGCCTTTTTCCTTTCTCTATACATTAACAATACACACGTGACACGTCGTAATAAGAAGGTGTCAATAATGTTGAAACACTTATTGCCGTATATATACATATATATATTTGCCAATACCATTTTGTATTTCATTCCCATTTTTCTTCCCCCATAATTAAAATAATTGACACATAGAGAGAAATAATATCTTTATATTTGAAGCCAACATTGTAGAAAAATTGCTTTATTAATTTTCTACTTTTTGTATAATATTAAAATCATGTCCCCCAAAGTTTCGAACATTGAACTATATTTTTTATCCCCTTGGTTCGAATTTTATTACAAAATATTGTTATTTTTGTAATTAAAAACTTAATTCTTAACCAAATGTTTATGTTCTTGAAGCCGAAAACTGTTCTTCAGAGTTTTTGGGTATGAAAATCTCACTATTTATATCTTTCATTCGCTTATAAGTAATATAGTGTATATTAAGCAACAAGGGAACAAAAGCAGCTATTTACTTTTTAATCCGAAGCTTTTAAATAATTCATTCATTTTTTGATTTTAGGGAACAAATTAGTTTTGACGCTCAGCGACGAGGCAAACTTCAGGAACCAAAAGTTTACATTTAAATGTTTCTTTCCTATTTCAATTCAGTGAATTTTGCACTGCAAACAAAATTTGTTCTTAAAAATCAATTACTGTGGTCCGTAAAGTGAAAAATAGTTGAAACTTTTTTAGATCTAACACTGAATATAGTTAATTTTACTATTTATAGTACAGTTCAAAATTTAAAACACAATTAAGAAAAGTAGTTAAATTACAAAAACAACTGCAAAATCTAACAATACATTCTTGATTCCTTTAACTACTTTTCGATAGTTAATTCAATTTTTTTAATTAGGGATTTATCGAACTAAGCGCAGAGTAATTAAAAAGTAGTATAAAATCTATTAGGAATTTTTCTGCCTCTTAGATTATTTTTGCAAACTATTGAAACACAAGGAAAGATTTCGTTTTTATTCGTATATTCGAAACATAAGGAAAATAAAACTGGAAAAATACTTTAAAAGCTAATTTAAAATCATGGAATTTCTTCTATTCATCGCCGTATTCTACGAATATATAATTATAGAGATTAATTGTTTCAACTGAAATTAATGACTAATTTAACTCGATTTGGTATTAGGGAATAATTGTTCTTGCTCTAACAGCACAATAAATGGCATTTTTGAAGTCTGTCCAAAAAGTAATGTGCAATTTATTGCCTAGACTCTTCTCGTGCACCTGTATAATAGTTCCACTGTCTCTTATGTGTATGATCGTCAGACTGCCTTTGGCAAGTGAATTATACAATTCGTTCTGGTATGCCTCTCGTGTTACATAAGAATAATTACAATGACACTATCCATGTCAAGTTACAGGCATAACTCGCAAATTAATATTTCATTCAATTTTTAATATATTGTGGAATGATAATTAATTAATCCTTGGAAATTGGAGTATTTTCCTTTATTTTTTTTGCCAGTAATAAAAGAAAAATATTTCCCATAAATTCCGAATGTTTAAACGAACGAAGTAAAAGGAAAATCTGAATTTTAAATTTTAAATACATGCTTGCATGTAAAATCGCATCGAAAATCCCTAACGTACATTCAGTATTCACCTTTTTTAGAAATTAATAGTCTAAAAACTTTGTAAAATATTTTTTGGCACTTAATATTACATTTAAAATTTGAATCCGGAAGAAGAATTAAACAAATTTGGTTTATTTGCAAGTTCGGTTACTTTATGGACATCAAAAAATACAATGTTTTTGAATTGGATCAACAATCTACTCGAAAATTGAATCTGATTTTCGAAAAGTGAATTTATCGTGAAAACATAATAACTATAATGCCGTCGAAGATCCCATTGATGAATGGAATATAATTCCATAGGAGAAGAAGAAGGTGCCACTCCCATATCGCATTCTGCGCGTATAAAATTCTACGAACAATTTAAATTGTATTTTTGTCCCAATTTTTTTTTCCTTCAACTTCGAATGTCTTCTTTATTATCCCAAACACGTCAAATTCTTTTGTCATGGAAATCATTCCAAAAAGTATCTCTGCTGAATGCGTTTGAATACTGGTTTTACAAAATATTTTTTCTGTATTCTTTTTCAATCATCAAGTTACACTTTTTATTCTCATAGTCGCTGAAAAAGGATTTTTTACATTAACAATAAACAAATTGTCAAAAATGGAACTAAAAATTGCTGCTGTTTAGATTTGCTTTAAAAACAATTGTTTATACAGTTGTGTACACAATTATAACAGTTATTACAATTGATTGTACAATTAGAACAGTTTATGTAAATATAAGTTTGAACAATTGTTTATATTGTTTATACAATTACAACAGTTTATGCAAACACAACAGTTTGAACAGTTTATACAATTCCAAAAGTTCAAACAAATACAGAAGTTTAAACTGTTTATTTTCCAAACAAAACTATTGTATAACAGCAATAAAAATTCGTTATGGTTCTATTTTTAAAATTCAGTTCTCCCTGTGCAAAATTATTGGTTCAGGCGTTATTTTTTTACAAATTCACCTTCTTTTCTTTTATTCTATTAAAAATTGGAAAATATTTATAAAATATTGAATTAACATGTTGTGTTAACAAATGGAAAGTCAAAATGGCCGCAATGATCCAAGAACCTGCCTCTCTTTTCTTATACTCAGAAAGGTGTCGACGTCACAAAATGGGAGAGTAGTAAGTTGCTAGTTAAGAATACCTCCTCAGTGTTCATGTTCGCCTAATGAATCTATCGATCACCGTAGATCATCGATCGTCATTATCGATGATCCTACAAACTTTTCCTAAATCACTTAACACTATGTAGAGTTCTAATTACTTCAAAATTCATTTTAACACTTACCTCCCTTAAATAATAAATCTCCCTTCTTCTGTTTGGAATATTGCTCGTTGTTCACTAGATTATTTATAATTTTACTTTTTTCGGTAGTAAATTCTAGAGCTAGATTCAAAATTCAGCTATATTGGCAAAATTATTTTTTAGCTCTGAAAATACAATTATTTTGTAGTTTGGGTAGAATCTTCTGTATTGGATAAATGCAGAAAGCAGTTGATAATTTAAATTATACTTGCGTGTTTACAAAAAATATTTTTCTTGTCAAAGCGAAAAGTTCGAATAGATCACGAAAGATGGCAACACTTGAAACTTTAAAAAATGTATTTATATAAATATGTGTAGAGAATGTTACAGATTTTTCTGAAGTTTTTACTTTTTTTTCGCGCTCGTTTCATTCTTCACTTGAAAGTGTATCAAATTGCAACCAATTCCTTCATTTTTTGGATCAAACGGTTAACTCACTTTGATCCAAACTTTGCATTTTAGTTCCTAGTTTTTTGAAGTTTTAATAAAATTCTGCTTTTGTAGTAGTAATTCGAGTAAAATGATTTTACACTTCAGATGACAGAATTTAAATATTGTTCCACTGTGTTTTGAATCTACTAAAACAATTTTTTTTTGTCTTCAAATTGATCCAAAGCCTGTGTATCCATTTAATCCCATTTCTCATCAATTTTAATCCAATTTGGTATCAATTTGATACTTTCAAGAAAACAGTCTTAAAACTAGGTGAAACAATGAAACAAAAAATATAAAGAAATTAAATATTCAATTCGTATTTTTTCAATTATACCGGCAAATTTATACTGCCCACGTTAAATGTTGAGCTAACAAGCTTTATATTAGACGAAAATTCAAAATAACGAAGTGTAACAAATTTTACATTGTTCATTAAATCATTATATTTACTAGATAAAGGTAGAATTATGTATTTACTGGAACAAGAAATCCTTGCGATTTCTATTTTTAAACTATAACCTTACCATGAAAAAAAAAATCATTTTCTTCTTTTAATGCAATATTTTGTTCATTAAATTTTTGTTACAATTTACGAGACTCAGGAAAAAGGTGTGCACGTAATGCTTCATTTTTATTATTTAAGATCTTATACAAGTGACTCATAAATTATAATTAGTTGTTATAAATTCCCTCGACTTTCTTAATAAGCCTTATATTAAAAATAATCGTTTTCAAAACGTAAAAACTATACTCTTTGAAACATTTTTTTAAATTGATGAATATTTCTTTTACAAATGCATTTTTTGAACCCTCTTTTTGAAATATTTTCTAGCAAAATATTTTTTGCTAATATTTTTTTTATTTCATTAATCAGTGCAAATTCTGGACATTATCGAAAGGTCAAGTACGATCGCGTGCAGGTGTTTGAAATTAACTAAACTTCCAAGAATCTATATATCTAACAATTGTTTCGCGTGTAGAATTTATTTATCATCGAGTAAAACAACTTGCGAGTGTGAATAAATTTTAAAATATGCGCTAAATTGTATAAGTGAAAAATCATTCTTTTATTATTTATTTACTTTTTCTTTTCCTCATATTATTTTTTATGGCTTGCGAAAGGGATTTTTTTAAACAGAGATTTCCTCGCGACTGAGTGGCGCTCTGATTTTGCAATCAACTTTTGTAAAATATTCCATAATTGAGACTTTAAACTCTCAACAAAAGTTTATTAGCTGAACATATTTGGAAATCAGCCAAGAATATATATGCTGGGAGAGTCATTTCGTAACGTGCCCTTCGACGGCACAATTTCCGCTTCCGCTTATACACTTCAAAAAAAAAAAAACATTATTATTCTATATGAATTAAAAATTTTATTCGCAACTTTATTCAAAACTTTATTCATTTAATTAGTCTGATCGATAAATTTCGTCAGACTGCAAATAAAGACTGCGTTAAATTAACAGTAATTAAAAGGAGGGGCAAATTTAATATATAATCTTTTTTTATTGGTGCAATATTTCACTATATTTTTTTCTTTCGTTATTTTTTTTTTTACTGCAATCAAACAATAATATTATTTAATTGAATTGGTCGAATTGATATACATTTAATTTGCTTGAAACAAGAACAACGTTTAATCCGCGTACAAAAGCAATATATGTGTTGAAACACAAGGCTTATTTTTGCATGCATGCAGTCTTTAGAAAAATAGAGATCTCTGGAGGAAAGCCAAAATCCAATCGTATGACTAACAGTCAAATAAGAATTTTATAGTTCACTAGTACCTGACCCTTAAGGCAGTGAAAAAAAAATTCTTCAAACAATAGTCACTGAGTAAAAGCGAGGCATTTGAACGAAAATAATTGTATGATGCCAGGTTCTATAAATTAGCATATACTTATTAATTTTTTAGAGTATTACAGGGGAAACTAATCGGGAAATCCTTGAAAACCGCGGGAAATAATCGGGAATTTAATTTTACCGGGAATTAACCGAGAATTTTAAACCAAACCGGGAATTTTTTCACCAAAATTAAAAAAAGTTTTATTACTTTAATTTGTTTTTACAAAATCAATTTTTCTTTCAATTTTTATAGATATTTATACTGTTCTCAAAATTTGAATTAGTTAAAAATAATTTTAATTAAAGAGTATTTTTTTATTCTTCCATATATTTATATCATTGTTAATTAGTCGATTTTTGGAAGACAAGGTGAATAAAACAACATCATTTTTTTAACGGACGACGTTTCGGAGGCACGGTTAGCCACCATCTTCAGATCACTTTATTAAAATCTGAACAAATACGAAATAAACAAAAATAGTTACAAAGAATTTTTTTAACAAAAATTTTTTTAACAAATTTTAAAAATTAAATTTTAATATCTACTTAACTAAAAGTAGTCGTATTTCACATTACGTCAAAGGAACCAAATTAAATAAATAATTTTGTTAAAAAATTTAATTTGTTAAAAATAATTAATTTGTTAGTAAAAAATCAGTCACCAATAACCAACGTATTATGTAAATAAATTTTTAAAAAATTATGGTGTTAATATAAATATTTTAAAATTCCACTGAAAATATGTAATTAAATTTGTTAAAGAATTTCATTAGAAACTTTTTAAGAAATAGAATTTTTAAAGTATTTTAATTTAATAACTGATTAATAATTGAATTTTATAAAAAGTCTTTTTCTAATGTATTCATATTTCTAAGGACGAAGATTAATAATTCCAATTTTTATTAGTTAATTTAAAAAAAGATATATACTTAAAATTGTTTAATAAAATTGAACTTTCGCAAATTTTTTTTTTAAATCTGAAAAATAAGTTTGTTGTAATTTTTCAATTATATTATTTCAAGATATAATTGAATTTTTTAAAGAAATAATGGAAAATTTTCGAAGTAATTCAAATTTCTTTACATTTTTTGAAAAATAATTGAATTCTTTTAAAGAATTTTATTTAAATTTTTTGAAAATAATCAAGGAAAGTTGGTGATCGTAATTATAATTTTATTTTTTAAATTTCAAGTCCCTCTGACAGTTTTAAATGAATTTTTTGCTTATAAAAATTATATTATTCTATTCAATACATAATTACAATTATTGAACTTCCCTTAAATTTTTATAATTTCAAATTTCTGAATTTTTTTTATAAATTATTTTTATTTATTTCTTGAACAAATTAAATGTTCATTACTGTAAATAAGAGAAATATGAAGGAGAAATGGCTTTAAAGGATACGAAACAATGTAATTTGTAGTATTAATGAATAAACTTATTATTATTATATTAAATGTTCATTACTTATTAAATAAATAATTAATTATTACTGTTTTATTATTTTAAAAAATTTTAATAAAATTCATCACAAGAATTAAATTATTTTAATAAATAACAGAAATTATTTGGAAGAATTGAATTACTTTTCTAAATAGTAAAATTCTTTGCAGAAATTCAATTTCCAATATATTTTTTATAGAATTGAAAAATCAAATTTTTCATTATAATTATAAAGAGATAAGTTTATTTTCAACAAATTGAGAAAATGCTTTGTTTAATTCGATTATTTTCCATATTATCAATGAAAATTATTTTTAAAAAAACATTTTCAAAAAATTGAAATATTTATTCATGTTCGAAATCAAATTGAAATTTAAATTTGATAAAAAAAACCGGGAAAAGTTTTAGGACATAACCGAAAAAACCGGGAATTTTGTTGAACAAAAATAGACATCCTGGTATTATACTTTTTATTTAATTTCTTTGGTAATTATTTTGACATTATATTAAATTTATGGTTTTACTATTAACAGATTTATTAAAGACGAGAAAAATCAGGGAATTGAAGAAAAAGTCTCAAGGAAAGTAAAATTAGGGAAATGTTAGAGAATTTTATTAAAAATACTAGAGAAAAATTAAGTTTTTAGAATACAGTGGAAACTTTTTGATTTTTATGTCCTTTGAATATATGTATTAAAAATATAATTTTTTTCGTCTTTGAAGTTTGTCTAAAGTAGACTATTTCATATATATTATTGTCCAGATTTTTGGAAAACACTAAATTGGAAAATTTAATGTGGACTTTGTTATGTTTTTTGGTTTTAAATTTTGCGCCTAAAATTGCGATCGTTTTACAGTTTTTTTTTTTTTGTTGAAAAAAATGAATATATTTGTCGTTCCCGAAAATGCCAACAATTATTTTCCTATTCAGCATCATTGGATTAAAAATTCGTTGAAAATTAAATAGAAACTTAGATTTGAATTTTGCCTAAACTTTGTCCAATTTAACATTTTTAGACACTTTTTTTTTTTGGTAAAAGATGAAAATTTTTGTCATTTCCGAAAATTAATAATATTTCTTTTCCTTTTCTGTATCACTGGAATAAATAATTCGATAAAAGTTTATTATTTTAACATTTAGCGTGGTCTTCATGAATATTTTTGGTTTTGTATTTTGATCTATTTTGCAATTTTGATCATAAAAATTTTGGTCATTTTCGAAAATTCATTTCTTTTTTTTTCTGCATCGTTGAATAAAATGATTCGTTAAAAATTATATTTTCAAATTTAGCGCGATATTCGTGAAGTTTTTTTTTACTTTGAAGTTTATTTAAAATAAAACATTTTACAGCCAATAACCATTAAATATTTATCTAACAAAATTATTAATGTTTCAAATAAACACCTATAAAGTTGATAAAGAGTAAAATTCACTTTAACTCCCTAAATGAAAACATTAAAGTCTCTCTCACTCTCTCTCTCTCTTTCACTACAATATCTTAAATGTTATTCGATAAAAGTGTCGCTCGGAAAAAGGACTTTTGTAATCTCTTAATTAAGTCAAAGCTACCAATAACCTAAGCGATAAAGCAAAAATTCACGGGTAATTTATCTTTGATGAAATTTAATGTAGGCATTATCATTACGCCTCGGTGCGATGATCGCATCCTTTTTGCTTCCATTAAAAAAAAAACATCGTCGTCGTCGTCGTCCCTGCAGTTTCCTGCTCGAAGAACTCAAGGGGGAAGTGTTTTTCTATAAAAGGAGCCAGGTGAACGAGTCAGGCAACAACCTTGCCTGGCGCCCCGCAAAATGTATAAAAGAAAGTTTTCTGCCAAAAAAAAAAAAAAAAAATTCTGGAAGCTGGAGATCAGTGTTGTATCTGAAATTAATACAAAAATATATAGCAAACGATGATTCATCACTAAATAAATTACTAAAAATTTTCTCCGCATTATGGAATATTTTTATACCGATCAATGATTTTTCTGGAAAAAAATCATTTTCGCATTCACCGGTACGTGACACTGTTGGGAGCTTTGAAATTATAGTAAATAGAGAGAAGAAACTGGAAAGAATGTCGATTTTTTGTTATTTTTCCAAAAATAATTTTTTGTAGCAAAAAAAGATATAAAAAATTTGGAGAAAAAGAGAAAATTTATCTTGTTAGTGGCCACGTGCTTCGGTGCTTGCAGGCAGACAGCAAAGTTGACATTTCAGTTTGTAGTGCACGTGTTTTGCTAGACAACATACAAACGTAACCTCTCGGATAAAGTAGCAGCTCCGCCTTTTGAAAACATCATCATCATCGTCGTCGTCGTCACAAATTTTGCCCCCTCTCTTCTTCTTCTTCTTTTCTCACAAAAAAAAAAACACAATTCTCTTTCTTGTATACATCAAAAATCATTCTCTAAAGAAATTGTTGAGTCTGTAGAAACTTCTCATCCATTGATCATTGTAGAACTCTCTGGAAGTTTCTGGTGACTGCGTTTGCGCGCGCATCACGTGGTGTCGCAGTGCCAACACATTTAAGTTGTTCCCCCGCCTTCTCATATGACAGTATCTCAATAGTTTTCTCAGTGGGTTTATGCGTGATCTCACGCGTTTTTTTCACATTCTATATGCAGAATTTAAAGTGCATTAAAGATTGTCATCAAAAAACTAAAAAGTATTCTTAGTGACCAAAGTGAAAAGAAAAGTGTTAAGTTGTCTAAATTTCATTTTTCGTTTTGAATCGCCGACAAAAACCGGAGTAAAGAGAGAGAGAGGAAACAGGAGGAACAATAAATAATCTTCCAATTTTCTGACTGGAGAGAATCTGGCATAATCTTTAAAATAATCGGTAACTGACAAGATTTTAGAAGCGTGTTGGCATCGCTCGCATAACCTCTACCGGCATTTTTTTAGCGAGCTTCTTTAGCCATTTAAAGCAATCAGAATTCATTTTTTAATACGAGACTATTTTTGGAAAAGAAAAATAGTCTCAAAAAATAAATATCGTGTGATTTGATAAATTTAAAAAAAAAGAAGGAATAATCACGTTTCTAAAGAGTCCATAAGAGCTATGGACTCGCCTGTCATGCTGGACAACGCATCCAAATTCGGACGAGGGATCGATCTGGATTGCGATTTCCCTGTAAGTGCCCTTTCTCAAGAAAAAAAAAATTTCCCCCCTTTTTTTAAAATATTGTTGAAATCTATTTTTTTAACTTTCCTTCCGTGTCCCTCCCACGAATTTTTCCAAATCAAGGTGACATGCGCGATATAATACAATTTTCGTCAAGGTTCCTTCTTCTAGAATCTAGATTGTTCGAATATCTCCCGCAGCTTCTTTTTATAACAAAAATTATTTTTCTCGTTTTCTTCTTTTTTCAAATAATTGAAAGTACACTTTAACGGTGATATCTAATTCTATTGATCAAATTCAACAATCTATCAATTAGATGATTCAGAATGCAATTCAAAGGAAAAATTCTTTACCAAAATACATATACAAAAAAATTTGTTTGTATAATAAAATTATGTCTTTATAATTCGAAGAAAAAATTCTTTACCAAAACGTACAAAAAATTTGTATTTTAAAATTAACAGTATGAGAATTATATACAATTTTTTGCTAAATTGATCAATTTTTATGAATGTGGATAAATTATAAAAAAGCTTTGCTTACTGCTTGCTTCTTTCAGGAAACAATTCGTGTACATAATATCCGAATTCAAAGTCGCAAAAAATCGAAAATTTGCCCCTTTCTAAAAAAAAAACTTGTCGTTTTAATGTCACGATGTAAATTATTTTATTTTGCGGTGATGTCGTTTTTTTTGCCGTGCATTTTTCACTTTAAAATTTGTTGCTTAGTATCAGTTTCATTTTTGTTTCCCCGCGTTTGGACGATGTTACGTGGAAGTTAGAAATAACTTTTCTGTCCAATGACGTCGAAACTCATACTATACCTTAATGTTTTAACGTGACGATTCTTTTGGCCTGAGTTTTTTTTTTTTTTTTTGATTTTCATAGTCAATGTAGATTTTTTTTTCTTCATCACCTGCACGGCATGATTCATTGGAAGAAAAATAAAATATATATGTCAATCATATAGAATATAGAAAAAATATCCATAATAAATTTACCGCATAAGCAGAGGAAAATTATGAAATTTGTTATTCATGCGTTAATTCGCCTTGCACTGTCAGGATGGAAATATTATTATTATATTCATATATTAACTATTATTCCCGCAGTATATTATAAAAAATAATACATAGGAACTAATTCTCTATAGAAATTAATTTTTATTTTTTGCTTTTCTGCTTATATGACCTAATATTTTGCTTATTTAATGACCTAATGTTTTCCTTATTGTTCCAGTTCTTTTTTTTCTGTTTCTTTATTTTTTCTCGATATATTCATTATTAGTGACATTATTATCCAAATTTCTGTATTTATTCTTATTTCATAATGACTTTAAATATTTACTTTATTTATTAATTCCTTAATATTTTTCTTATTTTCTGTTTTGTTTCTTGTTTTAATGTTTTTATATTAACCAAATCTTCTTTATTTATTGCTAACCTCATATTTTCTTTATTTCTGTCTTTCTATTTCTTTTTTTGAAAATTTTTATTATAAACCCAAATTATTATATGAAATTTCTTTTTTTTTAATTTATCAATTAATATTTACTATATTTATTAGTTGCCTAATATTTCTTTTAGTTTTGGCAGTATTTTTACTATTATATTCAAATTATTATCTCAATTTTCTGTATTTTTCCATTTCATTATTATTATTATTATTATTTTTTTTTTTTGAGTCAGACAATGAAAAAAACTGTAAAAAACGTAAAGAAGATTATTTACTTATTTAAAATCGAAAAATTGAGCAAATTATCTGATAATAAGTAGAAAAAGAAACTCAAGTAAGATTTCTAAGTAATTCTAAGTTCATTTCTAAGTAGAAACAATTGTTATCAGCCAGACAGAAAAATTATTGATGGACAAATTTTTTTTAAAATGCATCCAGAAATCTATTATTTTTTAATTGCCTAATATTTTTAGTATTTATTGATTTATATTCAATTACTTTATTAGTAACAAAATTAACTATCAGATTAATTTGATTAACTAAATTAATTAAATTTATTGATTTGTTTATTTATTGATTTACATTTAATTTATTTATTAGTAACAAAATGAATTATTAGATTAATTTGTTTAATTCGATTAATTTGATGAATTAAATAAAAAAACACTAATTAAATGAAAATGATAAAAATATCACCTTTAGCATTATTTTTTTTAATTGATGACTTAATATTTTTGGAAATAAGTCTTTAAGTATTTTTTGTATTTTGATTTGCGAAAGGTGATACTTTTTACTTGAGATGATTACTTTCTTAATATCCAAGTGTCGCTCGTCACAGTGTAAATAGAATGAATTTTATATTTTAGTTTGTGATCTAAGCCAACTCTTTACTTAAAGTACCTTTAATGTTTTTTTCTCGGAGGCACAAAAACCGGTTTTGGATAACCGGCACACGAGCAAATTTTCGTATTTACGATGTGCCAAGTCGTCGAGCCTTCCTCCAATAATGACGTATAACATATTATCACGTGGGCGATGATATCGCAAAAGACGAAAAAATCTCTAAATTCAGATAGAGATAGAGAGAAAGAAAAAGTTGAATTTACTTTTTTATATATAACCTAGCTGTATATTATTGTTTCATAGACTTTGATCCACAAGAGACATTAATTAAATTTAATTTTATTAAATTTTTATTTATTCATTTTATTCAATTGTATTACATTTTTTTTTAATTAATTTTAATTTTATTTTCTATTATTAATAATATAATTTATAATTAGTAATATTCAAGACTACACATAGAAAAAAGAATTATTATAGAACTAACAAATTTCGTTTGTTGTTACAAAATTTTTTTGTAACCTCATCAAATTTATTTTTATCAGAAAAAATGTGAATTCTTAGGACAAAAAAGTAAATTTGTTAGTTTAATATTAACAATCTTTTTGTTAATGTAACAATCCTTTTACTCGAAATTTTTTTTTCATATTTATTATAGATATTGCCATTTAATTTTATTAGAGTTTCGTTTAAAACTTTAAAATTTGCATTTTTTATTTTTTTAATTGAATTTCAAAAAAAGTTTTAAATTGAAATTTTACGAAATTTGAACATAAAATAATTTAGATTTAAAAATTCTGAAAAAGTTGTAAGTTTATGAAAAAGTGTACTAATAATAAATTTAAAAAAAGAATTAGTTTTCGGAAAATTTTAAATAAAAATTCTGTTTTCAAAATTAGTTGACCTTTGAAAATTATAACAATATTAAATTAGACTGAAAAAATTTCAAATTATCAAAATTTCTTAAAATTGAATTGTAAAAGAGAGTGAATTTTAGAATTATTTTTTGTGATAGCCTTCTTCTGTTTTCATTGAATTATTAAATTCTCAAAGAACTTTTCAAAAAAAAATTATTTAAAATATTATTCATTTAGAGAAAAATGTTGATTCAAAATTTTAGTAATTAATTAAAATAATGTCATGAAAATAATTTTGGAAAAGTTTCAGTAGCAATTCTTATAAATCATGGAATTTCAAAGGATCGTAAATTTAAAAAGATTTTAATTGTTATGAAAAAATAATAATAATCGAATTTTTATTTTAAAAAAAGACGAACAGTTTTACTCAGAAAAAGTGGAAATTTTTATTTTTATGAATTATTGAATTTTAAAAGCTTTTTCAAAAAATTATCATTAAATTAAAGTTTTAGAAAATATGATTTGAATTTTTCAAACTTCAATTTTTTTTATTTTCAAGATTTAAAAATCTTAATTTCAATGGTAAAAAAGTAATAATTAAATTTTTATTTATAAAACAAATAATTTTATTTCAAACATAGTCAAAGTTTCGAATTGTTAAAATTTTTTCTCAATTTTATTGAATTTCAAAAGGTTTTTAATTAAACTTTTAGTAAAATTTAAATTTCAAATAATTATAATTGAAAATTCTAAAGAAGTTAGTTTTTAAACCTCTTTATTTATGAAAAAAGTTATAGTTTTTGCAAAAATGTAGAAAAAAATTAGTTTTCGAAAAATTTTTATCAACATTTTTTTTCCAAATTCGTTGACTTTTTAAATATATTATATACATTTAACTGGAAATTTTTTAAATAATCAAAATTCTGCTTATAATTGAATAGTAAACAATTGGATTTTCGAATTTTACTTTTTTTTGCATTATATTAAATAATTAAATTCTCAAAGAAGTTTCTCAAAAAATTATTTTAAAAAATATAATTGATTTAGCGAAAAAAAATGTATTTGAAACTTCTAAAAAATAATAGAATTCATATTCATTACTATTTTAAATTTATTTAAATTAAAAATAATTCAAAAATAATTAGGTCTCCGAAATTTAGCGTCAACGCTCAGCGTCGAAAAAAGTTTTTTTTTTGCAAAAATGAATTAAACTGGAAATGAATTTTTTAATAGGTTTTAAGAGTAAAAAAGTGCAGTCAACTTATTCTTATCTTAGTGAATAAAATAATTTATTATTCAATTTTATTATTAAATAATATTTAAATTAGTGATATTTATTAACCTTTAAAAAAATCCGAAAAATAATTTTCAATGCTGAGCCTCGATGCTAAATAATGAAATAATAATAATAATAATAAATTAATTATTTTATATTATTATGATTAATTTTATATTTTTGAAAGATATAATTTATATATACAGAATAAAATATTTAAATTCATTTGTTTGGCCATTAGGCTAAACAAATAAATTTAAACATATTTTATTATTATTTTTATTATTATTATTAATATTATTATTATTATTTTTATTATTATTATTAATATTATTATTATTATCTTCATTTATTTACTCCATGAATTTAGATTTATTTCACGTCATTCGTTTTAAGAACTTGGATATTAAGAATTTAATTGCCTCCTCTATATTGGAACCGATAAGAGGAAACAAATTGTCCCCAAATAATGAAATTATTTTCAAATTTATCAATTAGTTTAAAAATTATATATCCTTTGTATAGTAAAGTGTCTTTTATTATTGATATACACTCGAGCGTAGTGTATAATGGGTGCACACAGTGTAATTTAATATCGCAGTAATTGACAAATTTATGTCCCTAGAAAATCGAATTTATCACGCATGATCGATTTTTAATCATTTGCTTCTAAAAATGCCTCTGTATCAACTAATATTGCTTTTTTTTAATGGAATAATTTAGAATTGAAAGCAAAAAATAAAAATTCAGCTTTTGATATACATACATTTTCTTTGTTTTGGCAATGATTCCAAAGAAAGATTATTGTCGCACGATTATTTTAGCCAAACATGTATAAGAGGGAATGTTTGAGCCGTGACCTACTTTTTCATCAAAATGATACTTATGGTCACCGTGACATTCACCCACTTTTTCATATATTCGCACAAACACACGCACACACAGTTCAGAGAGACGATTCACTTTACCTGCATCTGTATCTTAACCTTCATTGCAAACGAATTTTTTTTTTGTATATTATCAATTTTTATATTTGTAAAAAATGTCAACTTTTAATAAAACTGAAGTTATCAAAGTTTATGTCGACGATAATTGAATTTTTAAGTAACAATTGTCTTCTTTGCCATACCTGATGAAAATTGGGAATAATATTTCTTTTTCTCCAAAATTATTTGCTTCTTGATTTCAATTTGTTGTGACCACTTTTTCTGAGGTTATAAATTAAGACAATTTTATTAAATTTCAAGACAAAAAACGTATAAAAATTATTGCGACGCTAAAATGTTTTTAATTTAAGAATCATAATAAACTGTTGACAAAAAAAGTTTGGTAACTTCAGTTTCATAATGTACAATGAATGTGAATTTATACATTTTATACATGTTTAAAAATGAATGTGAACTAAAAATGAAAAATGTGACTAAAAATATCTCTTTCTATAATACTTATTTGTTTTTAGAATAAGATTTTAATTTTCTGTCCAAAAATCATTGTTCTCAAGCTCAGAAAAAATTGTCAATTTCCCGTATGTATTAATATGTAGTAAATAATATTTTTTAATTACAGGAAGTTATTGAGTGTGATCCTGTCTGACAATGGCAGACATAAGAATCATCAATTGATGGAAATAGGTGATAAGGAATTTTTAATTTAGATTGTGCCTATAGTGCCTTTAGAGAGTCACTGCTATAAATAATTTTAAATCTTTATATGACTGATGCTCTATTAATTTTTTGCTGACTTTAAAACGTAGACAGTAGTAATTTTTTTTCTTATATATATATACGCAATTAGTCATTGTCGATTGGGAGGAATAATTTTCGCGTATTAGCACTGTGCACAGTTTTTCAACAAAAAAATCAATTTTCGTGCTTCTTGTCCTGTATACCCTTCAAAATGACCTTGACCCATTAACCGAGTTCCAAACAAGGTCGTCAAACTCTTGCAAACTCTCATTAATTTACTTCCCCCTTTGTTGAATTTCGTTTTTTTTTAAATATAAAAATAGAAACGCAATTACAAATCTTCCAATAATTTGCAACAAAATATCACAGAATTCAATTTTTGATTGCATTTTGAATTTTTTAGAGAATCAAATAATGATCCACAAACGAATTCTTTTGTTAATCAATTTTTTCACGCCTCAATGTCTGTATAAATATAAGTGAATAATAAAAAAACGCGCAAAAATTTTGTTAATACTTTTTTAATAGATTTCTCGGGAAACTCATAATTATGCAGGAATTTTGTGACTTATTTGTAAGATAAGGAATTTCTTTCACACAGGTGTTTTTTCAAACAAAGACTCAATATTTATGCACATAATCGTAACCAAATTAAGTTTAAAATTCGTATTGTATATTACTTTTCATTTTTGAAAAATTTAAGTTATTACCACTTTCATTAAATACCTACAAACTACTGTATTCATTATAAAAGTAAAATCTTCAAAAGGTAAAGAATTTAGCAAAATTTTTGAAAACAAAAATTATCATTTCCTTTTATGAGGATTTCAGTGATTTCATTGCTTTGAGAACTGTGAGATTCTCTTTTTTTTTGTTGTATCTATACTTTGTATGACGTCACAGACAGAAGCGTGGGTTGGGTTACACATTCAAATGTTGTTCACGTAATGATCTGTATATCTGTAAGTACATAAATTTTTAAATCAGGTACTTAATGGCAGGCCAGAAACCATAAAAGCATTAGGTCAAAGTACACTCTGTAAACAAGTCCTTTGAACTGCGCACAGTGCGCGAGAAAAATAATATTCAAGGATATTGTTTTTTTTGTTTCTTATTCCTTGTTTTTCATAGAAACTCTCTTAGTTAATTTATGTGAATTTTTTCGTCGAGTGCGTAGGCTTTTTGGAGTTTTGACAGTCTATGTCAGATTAGGAGGCCATATTTGGTTGGATCTCTCTGAGATGCCTTTCATATATATATATATATAACTTATGCGAGGTGTAAATTGATCGAGAGAAGTGGGTCATGTTTTTTAACGTGTTCCTTTACAGTTCTTTATGTAGAATTTTTCCTCTTAACAAAGGAATTGGATTTGTTTTTTTATGTAGAAAATTCAAAAAAAGAAAAACTTGTCTAACCAGAATTATGTACTCACAATGAAATCGATTTGTAATACATATTTAGCCATGTGCTCTGAGAAATGCAATTAGTAGGAGGGACATTTGTCATTTAGAAAAACCGTACAAGTCAAACCAGAAATAAAATCTTGTCGACAAAAAAAGAAAAACTCTTGTTAGAAAATTTGCATTACGTGTCTCAACTACATAATTTACATATGGTTACTAACTTTTTTTTTCATTCTGCTTTTGGAAAGTGGCCGTTTTTATTTATTATGCTTAAGAAATCTTGTTTGAAGCATTAACTCGTGCTTTTATTCAGTTTTGTACTCTATCTGATGAATTATTATTATTATTATTATTATTATTATTATTATTATTATTGTCATTATTATTATTATCATCATCATTATTAGTGTTATTATTATTGTGATTTATTGTTATTATGATTTTAATGGGAAAACGTCTTCTTGGTGAATATCTTTCATCGCCATCCGTAGCTCCATAAATGTTAGACATGAAAAGTCCTTAAATTCAAGATTCAAATCAAGGAAATAACAATTCAGGACGTAGCAAACAAGTTGCAATTTTTAGCCTTCTTTTCAATCTTTCGACCAATCTCAATTGTTGGCACGCTGATCGATTACTTTATACTTTCATTGAATGTTTTCCTTATTGCAATTTATTTACCCCTTTTCAATCAACAGTTATATTTTGAACATAAAAGCTCGAGAACGATAAGAAATCGATATTCATTCTTTTTAATGAGGTTTTTCACTCTGAAGGCGATACAAGATTGCCACCGTTTTCGCCCACATGAGCTCTCTAACCAAAGTGAACCAAAGTAGAATTATCATTGCCCACTTGCACATGTAGACACACGCTCTTAAATTTAGTCACAAAAATAGATTTATAAAAAAAAGCAGTTTTCTGAGCATGAATCGTTTTTGTGAACAATAGATAAAAGAGATATTTTTAGTTGCACACAAAATCACAACACACTGAATATTAACATTTTCTTTTCTTGTGTTTCTATGATTCAGGGTTTTAATTTCGACGAGGAGGGCTTTGGTAGACGTCACTTGGACGACTTAGCGTCTCGTCATCCAGAATTTGCCGATCATTTCTTTGGATCCGCCTGGGGCGATATTCCCTTTCAAGGCACACTCAAAAATCGTCGCCGAGGCTCCGGCAGTGGAAACAATTACCAAAGTCATCAAGACGAGGACACAAAGAGTCAAGCCAGTGGAAGTAGTGCAGCCAGTGGTGCAAGTGCCGTTAGTTCACACGGTGATCCAGAAATTTCGCGACACGAAAGAAATCCCATTCCCCAGTACGGTCTTCGAAACACTGTCGACATTGGTCAGCATCAAATAAACATGGACAATCCACAGAAAATCAATCGTAATCAACGATCAATGTCGGCTCCGCCAGAAAATAGGCAGGATTTTCAGACTGAACAACCACGATTTGTGTCTAGAGTTGAAATAACGCCGCAACAGCAGCAGCAGGAACAATTGCAGAGGGAAAAGTCACCGGAACCACAGGCTCAAAAAACGCAGCAGCAGGGGAATGTTAGACACATCCCAATTTTTGTCGAGGGCCGCGATGAACCGGTAATTTCACGAAAAAGAAATGACGATTCTTTCGCGTATTCTACATCTCCCCCGCAATTTCAATCGCAACCGCAGTATCAGTCCCAACCGCAGTATCAATCCCAACCGCAGTATCAATCCCAACCGCAATATCAATCTCCACCACAGTTTCAGGCGCCTCCAACTTTCCACAGACCTTCGCATTTCAACGAACGATTTGGAAAGCAAAATTGGCCATCGCACTTTCAAGAAGCCTTCTTCGACAAACCGAGGTGGGGAAGAGACGAGACCGATCGTCCATTCCCGAGAGATTGGCCTCATCAAGACGCACAACAATTTCAGCGAACCCAACCGAAGTCGCACCAACAGCAGCAGCAGCAACAACCACACCAACAGCAGCAGCAACACCATCAACAACAACCACACCAACAGCAGCAACATCATCCACAACAAGCACACCAACAGCAGCATCAACAACAAAACCACCAACAGTATCAACAACCAGAAAACCAGCAGAACCAACAACAACAACAAAAGCAGGAAGCAGAAGTTCCCAAACCAAAGCAAACACTTCCTAAAGATCCCCTCGAGAGGGTTGCACTAGTTCAAAAAGAGGTCGACTCCCTCAACGAGCAAGTGAAAAACTACAAAGGCAATTCTCGACAAGAGAAAGATTACATGTTCCTCGACGAAATGCTGACCCGGGAATTAATAAAACTCGACGACATTGAAACCGAGGGCAAGGAAAATGTCCGACAAGCGAGAAAGCAAGCCATCAAAAGTATACAGGAATCCATAAATCTCTTGGAGTCCAAAGTGCCATTACCAGGACAAGAGCAGAAACAACAAACCGAAATCCCTGAGACCACAGAAAATCCAACAACACTGACAGAGACTGAACAACCAGAAGAGACTGTTGACAACAAACCCATTCCACTTCCACCAGGTCCGAATTCTTCTCCAATTCCTCCCAAAGAGGAAGCAAGCGAAAACGAAATAAAAGAAGAAGAAGTACCAATCGCAATCACTGAGACCGAAACTAAACCCGATGAAAACAAACCAGAGGATCAAATTTCAGAGGCTCCAACGACAAATATCGAGCAATTGGAACTTTTGCCCACCGTTCAAGATTCGACAACCGAAGAGGCGCAAGAGACCCTAAAAGCTGCCAAGTCACCGAAAAAAGTGAAAAAGACGAAAAAACAACCAACACCAGTTTCGATAGAGCCAATACCTCTTCCTGCACCCATAGCCAGTGATAATGAAACAAAATAACCTCGAGCAAAAGCCTCGCGTCTATTCGATGGTTTGAGAAAATTTGCTCGAAGCAAAAGTGTCTCGAAATCGGACAAGCGAAAAGAACGAGGAGACTAAAAAAAACGGAGAATTTTACGCGAGGATATCGAATAAAGATTTAAAAAAGTAAATATATCTTCAGAGAAATAAGGGCAATTTAGAAACTAAATAATTGAATAGAAATGATGCTAAACTTGCGTGAGGAAAAGAAATGCCACATCCAAAGATTGTGATCGTCTTCGTGATCCATAAAGTGCACTATAGCTTTTTTATCAGAATAGAATAACAAATAGAAGGAGAAAAAAAAGTTCTAACCTTATAATAATTTTCAATACTTTTAACATTTGGAGTTTAGATCGTTTCTATTCGATTTTTGTATAATGCCTCTTTTCATCAAACGCTGTGCGAGTGTCTTCTTTTTATGATTTTTTTTATGGTGCCATATCAGATAAATACGTATCCTCGGATTAATATTCAATTATTATTGGTAATTAATTTACAAAATTCCGTTTTTAACGCGGAAAAAAGTGCTCGGAAATATAAAAATTCAAATTCTGAGTCATTCGATAATTTACAAAGTTTTGGATTAAATCCAGTTTTGAAAAATTGTTTGCAAGATTATGAATAATTAGTTTTCGTAAAAAAAAATTTACAGTGGGAAAAATAACGCAGAATTGACACAGAAATTTTATTATTTTCCTAAATTTCAGTTTTTTTCTGAATGTAAATAATTTGATTTATTCTAGCTAAAAATAATTAGATGCAAAAAAAAGGTTTCTCGTATTGATTGAGAATTAATTTAATTGTAAAATTATTTAGAATCAATAATTACTTTTAGGTAAATTTTTAAGTATTATTTTTTTTTCACTAGAATTAAAATTTACAGAAAATTCCAAATTTCAAACCTTTTGAAGTTCAATAATTTGCCAGAACTTGTCTGAAATTATTTTTATGATTTCGTAATTCAATTATATTCTAGAATTTTTAACTTAAAATTCTTCCCTTAATCAATTGTTAATAATATTAATTGTTTTAATAATTTTCGAGAAAGTTCTATGCGAAATAAATTTTCCAAAGAAAACTTCAGCTAATTTCGAAAAACAGTCAAATAGAAATTTTTCAATAATTAACTTTTGTCGAATTTTTTAATTCAAACTTTTGACACATTAAATATTGCAATAATTTTTTATTCAAATTTTTCAAAAACTCACTAAATTGGAATTTTTAAATAAAATTATTAAAATTAAAAATTTTTCTAAACAATCTATTTGAAATATTTAGGAATTCAATTATTTACAATAATTAATTTTTTTTTTTAATTTTTAAGCAAAATTTCTATAAATTTTGGAACAGTTCTTTGATAATTCAATTAGTCAAGAAACAATAGAAAAGTTTGAATATAAAATATTTCCCAAATTCACTAGTCAAAAAAAAATTTACAAGATTTAAATTTTAATTGTTGGAAATTTTTTTAAATTTTCAAATTTATTTTTGAATAATTGAATATAAAATATTTCACAAATTCACTTGCAAAAAAAAATTTTACAATATTTATATTTTCATTGTTAGGAAATTTTTCAAATAAATTAAAAAATTCAATTAATTTAAAACAAAAGTTTTCAAAAATTTTATTAAGTTACTAACTTTTTCCGAATTTTTAATAAAAATAATTTAAAATTCAAATGTTTCATATTTTAAATCTAAAAAATTACTAAATAACGATTCAGTAGATCGTTAAAAAATTTTCCAATTAAAAATGATGTTCTTAAAATGCAATAACTTTAAAAAAAAATTGAACTAAACATTTTTTCATAAAATTTTCAGCAAAAATTGTACAAAAATAAAATTTTGAAACATTTCTATTTGAAACCATTGAAGATTCAATTATTCATAAAAATTGTTATCGCAATTCTTAGAAAATTTATCTTATTTTCTAAATTTCTATGCAAAATTATTCGTGAAATAATGTTACGAATTATATTAAATTAATAAAATGTAATTAATATTTACAAATAGTGAAATTTAATAAAATCTTACAAACATTAATATTGAATAAAAATTTACAAACAGTAAAATTTAATCGTAATTTACGAAGAGAAAAAAATTAATATTTTTTAAGAATTAAATTACTTTCAATAAATTTATTTTCATATTTATTCCCCTGATTTGTGGCAATCCTGAAAGCAATTTTTCCGGTTTAAGAAATATTTATATGTATCAATTCTAATCCGAGGTACTATTCTTTCTTTTAAAACGATGAACGAATAAAAATGTAATTAGAAATTATTGTATCGATTTTTGTATTCTTTTTTTCTGCGCAGCGTTTAACGCATTTGGATTCTTCCTATTTTCTTCTTAATAAAATTAAGTCGTACGAAAAGAAAAATTTTTTTTTTAGTAAAATTCGTTATTTTTATAGCAAATCTAATTTGCTTTAATATATAAATAAAGGAGAATCTTCATTTCTTTTTTTTTATAATACTGTAAAACTTTGCGAAATACGAGACTAGAAGAAAAAAAGTAATTAGATCGCCTCTCTTCGTTCAGTATTAGAGGGACGATTATTACGTGATTATTATTATTTTTAATTTATTGAATGACTGAAGATATGTGTTAAGAATGCTCGAATCGATTTTACAAACGTCTTTTATTAATGAAAAAAAAAAATTTACGTGTGATCGAATATGGGCCGTACATGTAATATTTTTAATAATCAAAATCAAATTCTAGCGTGTACGTAATATTTTCAATGACTGTTTATCTTCATGATTTAGAAAAAAAAAGAAGAAGAAATTTGTCTCTAAAATAAAAAAAATAAATCTCTACTTTACAAAAATTAGAAATAATTCTCTCTTTGAAAAATGGAATATTGTCTTGTTTTTCAGACAATTATGGCTTGTTCTTATAAAAAAAAATTAATTTGTTTAAAAACAAACAAAAATTGAATAGAAAATTGTCGTTGTTTCTTATAGAGTGAATGCTTTGAAAGCTATCGTTTTAGTGTTAATTGAAAGATAAGCAGACATCGTCCCATTTTTGTTCAAGGTGATACTTGATATCATTCTCTTTAAGATGATTTTTCTGTAAAATATTTCCTGTCCTTTAGGGATGAAATCGTTTGTCTTCAATTGTTTTTTTATTGTTAGCGAGATGGAGTCTCCAAAAAAAAAGGAAAGTGAAAGGTAGATCATTGTACAAAATGCCGAGGACGAGTATATATGTAATTAGTTTATGATAAAAGCATAATTAAACATTCTCTCACGTTTGAAATTTGCTTTTTTTATTTCTTCCCCGTAATTCTAATTCTTCTTCTGAAAAATTTATTTTCTTCTCGAATTTTTTAATTAAAATAAATTTATTTATCTAATTAAATAAATTAATTAAGAATTAACAGAAAATAATAATCGGTAACTAAAGAATATAAAATATCAAGAATAAAATAAATGTCAAAATATTGACTTGGAGGATTAATAAATATTAGTAAATACATAATTAATAAAAAAATAACAATTTGAATAATCAAACAATAATTTAAAACTAAATAAAGTGAATATAGTGAATAATTTACTCTCACTAATGAGTCATTATCAAAATAAAAAGACAATAATTGTTGAATTAAATCCGAAATAAAGGGAATTTATGGTAAATATGAAATTGATGTTAATTATATATATTTCCCCGGAGTTTGTCAGATTTGTATAATAGTAATCTGGTAACAACATATTGATATCTAATACTACCATAAAACCGATAGTTATTACAACAATGCAATTTATTGACGAGGCAAGTCAATAAAGTTTCCCATGGAAGCTGCTGAGGAATGTATTCCCTTCTTCGTTGAGAAAAAGGGAAAGCGTGCGATTCAGCCTCTCATAGTCATAGATCGTAATATTGCATAATTCATACATTCTCCTAAGAAAATAATGTCGGTGTAAGTAACAGTTGCAAAGTGCAACTTGAAATAAAATGAAGATGATTTTTGCACACTCTGACTTGCAAATTAATAATGCCAACAATTTTTCGCCTCAATTCTCTCTCTGCTGGCGAAATTATTCAATATTTGTGTCAATGACTTTTTTTTCCAAATATGTATACAAAGTTCTCATCTGCTTATTAGTTTATTGTTAAAATTAATTAAGATTAGTAAATTTAAATTAATAAATAAAAATAAATAAATTAAAATTGATAAATTAAAATAAATAAATTAAAATTAATTAAAATTGACAAATTAGTTTTAAATTTGATTCAAGTTGATAAATTAGTATTAATTAAATTAAACTATTGTCAACTTGACTAAACTTGAAATAATTAAAAAATGACAAATAGTAAAAATAGAAATTAAATTGTCAATTTAAAAAAATAATTTTCTACATAACGAAAAAGAAATAAAATCTAAAAGAGAAAACAACATTAAAAAAAATCTATATAGATTGGAAAATATCCAGTTATTAGGAAACTGGGTAAAGAATTAAATTATTAAAAGCTTTAAAAACGTTTTTTAACCGGATATTAAAAATTGAAAAGAAGAATTTTCTAACATATAACGTCTCCCATGTCTGAAACTTGGCATAGCTCCGCCGAATGAAAACCTAAAAATAACATCGGGAATCGGTCAGTATAATGACTAGTGGGAGTATTTTGCGTCGCGACTGCAAATGTGAAAACCCCCGAAGAAAATTCCAAAAGACAGTGTGTTCCACCGAAAAAAAAATCCACCAATTTTTTTTACTAAAATCAGAAAATTATCAATGTTAAAAATAAAAAGAAAAGCGAAACATAGCTTTGAGACTAATTTGATGTTACAGATTTTATTCTCGATTTTATTTCGAAGCACAAAATTTGTCATCTCGCAATAATAATTGTGATGACTTATATACTTAAAAAATAAAGACGATTAAAAGTGCACTTTAGTAAAAAAAAAAATTCGATCCTACATATTTTGGTCCTTTCAACGAATACTAATTAATATCACAAATAAGTCGCAGTGTATTACAAAAGCTGTACAAATAAAGTAATGTCCTGAGATAAATATTATATAAATCTTGTTTAAAAAAATATCGTTTAAAAAGTACCAATAATAATAATAATAATTATAAAGAAGAAAAAAAATTGATTATTTACTTTTAGCTTGACTTCTTCTTCGGTCTGAATGGAACAACCGTGTGACTTCCCAACTCGAAGTCGTCGTGATTGTCCGCGAAGCAGAGTGTGCAATAAAGATCATTATGACATCCCTGACATCGTATTAAATCCGAGACCTGATCACACATCACACAAGCTTCATCTTCGTCGTCCGTGCTCATGTGTGCAGTCTATGGAAAGAAATTATAAAATTAAAATTAAAAATTAAAATAAAAAAAAAATTAATTCTCAATATGTATATTATTCTTACTTCCACTTCCATGTCCTCTATCTCATCTACATCGCCATATTTCTTTTCCAATGCAGCTTCGGCTAAGGCTTTTTTGATTATCCTTTTGGTAATCGCTGCTTCGTCCTCATCACCATAATAAGCTTTGTGGATACTCGACGAAGACTACAAAGAAATAAATATATTAAATCAACAAAAGTTATACGATAATTAAATTATTAAATTCTAGCAAAAAAGAATTAATTTTTGTTGTTGTTAAAAGTCAGTTTTTGGATCGTAATATATTGTGTTTTGAGGTTTAGGCCAAAGAATAATTAACCTTCAATTACATTATACTAGCAATAATTAAATTAAACTATTCTATCAATATTAAAGATAAAAGAAAATGATAAATTTTGATACATTTTTCTGATTTAATGATAAATTCACTCCCTTTAATTATACTATAAATAATTTAATTACAATTAATAGTTATCTTATTTTATTTATGTACGAGAAATGTAAAAGAACGAAAGGTCATAAATATGAATTCAATAAAATAAAATAAAATAAAAAAATAGTTGTCTTATTTATTTAAAATAATAACTTATGAATAATTAAATTACAATTAAATTATTCCATCAGAAATTCCATAAAAAATAATGGAAAAATTTTAATTTGTAGAATTCATAAGAAAATTCTAGAGTTTGGTGTCCAGCAACATTTAAAAATATTAAAAACTTGTCTCTTTTTAATTTTTTTTGTTTACTTATAAACCTTTAAATCACCAGGAATTTTAATAATAATTTTATTTGAATTTTCTTATTTATTTTAATTAAATTCAAGATTTTTCTATTTCTGACAATAATTTAACTTTAATATCATAAAATTATTACTTATAAATTATTTAATGAATAATTTTAAGTAAAAAATAAAAATTATTGAATTTTAGAAGAAATGCGTGTAAAATTGTTGTAAATATTTGAATTTCAATATATTTCAATTTACAATTTTGTAAATTCAAAAATTAACAAAAATTTCTACTGAAACTGGTCCGAAATTATTTTTATGATTTCATAATTCAACTATTTTTAGCTTAAAATTCTTCTCTTCATGAAGATTATTTTGTTTAATTATTGTATTTTTAAAAAATGCTTTGAGAAGTTAATTATTCAAAAAAAAATTCATCTAATTTTTCAAAAAATCCAAATAGAAATTTTTCCAAAACGTTTAATTGAAACTTTTCAAAACTTAATTTGTTTGAAATTTTCCAAAAGAAACAAATTTTCTAGAATTCATAGGAAACTTCTGGATTTTCGTGTCTAGCGACCTTTAAAAAAATTTAAGACTTATTTCTTCTTGAATTTTTTTTTATCTTATAAATATTAAAATTACCAGAAATTTTAATATTAATTTTACTTGAATTTTAGAATAAATACGTTTAAAATTTTTATAAATAATTGAATTTCAAAATATTTTTAATAGAAATTTTAGAACATTTGAATTTTAAATAATTTTAATTGAAAATTATCAAAAGGTTAGGCTTCTTAAAAATTTGTATTCAAAATTTTTCTTAAATTTATTAATTATTGATTTGTTGGCAAGTGATTTTTAGAAATCATTTTTTTAGAAACATTTTAAGTGAAATCTTGTTTCTTTGAATAATGTTTAATTCACAAAGAATTTTCTCAAAAATTATAAAAAATACTTTATTTAGACGAGAAGTTTAATTTTAAAAATTAAGAGAATAATTGAATCGAAAATCACGAAAATAATTGTTAAGAAGGTAAAATAGTAATTTTGATAAATAGGTAATTGAAAACTTTCAACAATGTTTTCTTGAAATAATTAAAGAATTTTATCAAAAAATATCATTAATAATTGATTTTGAGAAGATGTCTAGTTCAAAAATTCGAGAAAATAATTTAATTGAAATCATGAATACAATTTTGAAGAAGATACAATTTTGCTAAATTAATTGAATTTTAAATGGTTTAAAAATTTGAATTTTTCGAAAATCTACAAGATAGAAAAAAAAAATAATAATAATTGTAATAATAGTAATAATAATCATTATAATAAATATTGTTAAAAATAAGTAAATATTTATTAAATTGAATAAACTAATATTATTAAAAAATAAAATAATAATAATTATAGAAAGTTCTTCAAGGTCAATGAAAGCATGAAAAATTCTGCCTGGAAATTAGGAAAAAGCAAAAATTTCATGGACACCCTGTTTGTCATTGTTTTTTTTTAAAGTACTCACTGTGGACGGCTGAGGATCGTGTAAATAATTAAGTCGAGACTGAATTTCAGCAATAGGATCATTACGTGCCGCTAGTTCCAATCTGTTCAAATATTCCTTTATTAAATCATCTGTCTTCTCTTGGTCGCTTCTGTTATCAATATAGTGTATCTACAATCAATTTCAAGGTTTAATAAATATTTTCAAATTCAAGTACATACCTATAACTATTTGGAATATGAATTATAAGTTGGAGATTTCATTTACATTTATCGGTTTATCCGAAACATCGGGATTTTGATCTTTCAACAAAGCTAATCTTCGTTTAATATCTTCAACACTCGGGGGTGAGGCTTTTCCGTCTTCATCTTTCAATTTTCTCAAACGATCAACAATTTCTTGATCTGCTGGCTCAAGTCCAGTTTTTAATTTCTCCCAATGTTTTCCGTGAGCGTACATTACGATCGGAGGTTTTGCTGGATTTTCCAAAGAATCCAATCTGTCAACCAAAAATGTGATGTAGTAAATAAATAAATAAATAAATAATAATAACAATAAATACTAAATGTTAATAAAAAAATGAAAGTGAATGGAAAATAAAATTTATCAATATAATTTAAATAATGAAGTAGATAAAAGTCATGAAAATAATTATTAGTATTCCACTTGTAAATATTGAAATAAATAAAAAAAAATAAATAATAAATTAAATTAATTAAAATAAATAAATTGTCAATAAATTGTTTAAAATCCATGTAATATTTCGAATATTTCAAATTCTTTCCAAATTATTCACAGATTTTGTCACAGTTAAAATTTTCAAAAAAAAGATCCTAAAGTTCTAAAGGTTCAAAAGAAACGAAATTTATTTATTTCTTCTAAAAATGAAATTTTTATTCCAATCATTTGGCTTCACTATCTAAAAAATTAATTACTGAGTTTGTAAACATAAAGTTTTAATTTAAAAATTTGTTTATGATCAGTAATTTATTAAAATATCTTCAATAAAAAATATTTCGTTCATTTGAAAGTTCAAAATTTGGGGATAATTCAAAAAAATGGTGTAATTATAAAAAAGAAATCATCACTTTAGTTTACTTTATAGATTCGATAAAACTGAACTATTAAATTAAATACAAAGAAAACTCGCGAAAACAAAATATCAAAATGAAAGCAAAATAAAAATAATCGTAAAATATTTACTATCAAATTAGAAAACCCTAAAATCGTATAATAAGAATAAAAATCAATTTTAGAAGTGACAGTTTAAAATTAAAATGAAGAATTATTTAAGAGAAATATTACTTGTTTGTGATATCCACAGGAGCTAATGATTCACTATTTTGATTAAGAATTGTTTGTTGATCCATTGAATTATTATCCTCAGTTTTCGTATCCATTTTTTTACTGTAACATCGACCGCAGACTTTCTTCAATCCGACTTTAGGAACATCACATTTATACTTGAGGCACTTATTACAATATGAAAAGCCACAGTTCGGACAAGCATGCTGAAAAAAATATTTTGAATCAATTGTCTTCGAGTATCAAAACAAAGACTAAATAATAAACAGAGGTCTCTTACTCTACACAACAGAAATCCCAGGAATGAAAATAGAAACTTTTTCACTTGAAAATTACATTTAACTAACTACGATATAAATTAATATGAAATTAAACTTCATCTTAAATATGAAAATTCAAATTTTATATTAAAAAAATCAAGAAAAAATTATCTGAGAAAAATGAAAAACATGAATGTGACCTCTAACCTATTAGTAAAATGTCAAAAAAATAACTTCTTACCTCTCGTAGAAATAATGAAAATTTTGATTGGCATGTGTTACATGACATTATTAATGACAATTATGAATAATCTGAAATTTACAAACTTACACAATTAATTGTTACATGTAATATAAATATAGCTCTTAAAAAAATGACGTATTAGTTTACAGCTGATCGCTTCTGTACTATCGACACTTGAAATCAAATTTATCACTATATCATTAGAATTTCGGTATTTTTATTACTTTAATTAATTATTAATTTATTTATCTATTAATTATTATAGAATTAAAAGTAAATTAGAAGCAATTTTTTCTATAATCAAAATAGGCACTGTTTTATCGACTGAAGATTGTAAAAAACTGTATTATCGATCGGGAATTAAAGAGGGCAGGCAGGGCGACAACAAATTTGAAACAATCAAAACAATTCTGCAATCGTACAAATTTGACAGCTTTTTGGTTAATTGTATTGTATATCCAAGTAAATTTAGAAAAACATATTTTATTTTTTATAGTATTATAAATAAGCACTACTAATTGGAATAGTAATGGAGGATATTCATTAATAATTGTCAAATTTTGAATTATAAACAGCACCTCAGGTAATGTTTTTTGTCATAAAGATTCCTCTATTACTTTTTTAACGAAACTTATTGTTTATTGATAAAAATAGGATACGGAACAAAAGTTTCTGAAATTAATACGTAAAGAAAAATAATTTAATTCGGAAAAAATCTGTTTTTACTTTACCTAAAAATGTATTTTTTTATTTAAAAACGAAACAATTTATTTTGAATGATTTCAGTTATGTGCAGGATAAGACAGGGAATTCTAATATTAGAATTATGGCTTTTACTTAAAATGAGAAAGTTACTTTACTTCTGTTTAAAATGGTTTAGGCCTATTTTAAAAATATCGTCTTTAATGGCACTTGGCGCAGGTAATTTCTAAATCAAAATTTGTTTACATGACTTTTGGGATGACAAAAATAATTTAAATTTTAATTATTTTCCATTCAATTTACAACTCTAGGTTTACTTTTTATATACGCATTTTTTAATGTAAAGGACGAGATGCTGCCGTTTTCAGAGAAATTCGATTGTAGAAAACAAGACAATTGCAAATATTCCGAAATTCCAGATTTATCGAAATTATGTTCATCTCCGATGGAAAAAGAACTTCTTCGTTTGAAAACAAAGACTTTTAGTCTCGAGAAAATGCTACAAAAATTGGTATTAAATCTAAAAGAACGACAATTTTGTCTGTAATTTATCTAAATTATTATATTAAATTTTTTTTTTGCTTCCAGAGACTTCATTTAGGCAGATTTTATCCATGTCAACATAAAGGTTTTATTTATCTTTGAACATTCCTTTTTTCGAAAAAAAATTCTTTGTTTAGTAAAAAAAAAAAAATTACAAAGTTTTTTTCTAATTTTAGAATTGAATGAAATGGCAGATTTTGCGGCAGAAGCAGTCGGTGGTTGTGTGATTGATACACCGGATACGGAGACATATTATCCGGTTACGCTCACTTTTTACGGAATTCCGATTTGGAAACCAATTTATCACACTCCTCGAAAAATAATTCAGGTAAATTATAATAAATACAGACCTCGGATTGACATTAACGAGCAAAAACGGTCGTTTTTGTCGATTAAAAATAGAAAAAAGTCGTTTATTCAGGGTTGCCACGCTTCTTCTCTTTTCAAATTTCCTGACTTTCCAGGTTAAAAAACGGAATTTTTCTAGGTTTTGAAAACAACGTTTATTATTAATAAGAAAATTATTGGAAACCTCAAAAATTCGCTTATTTTCAAAAGTAATATAATTCTTCACAAAAATTCAATTGTGTTTCAAAATTGTCAAAAATCCTCTTAAAAATTATATAATCTTTATAAATAATAAAAATTTCCTACGAAATTCAATTATTTTCAAAAATATTAATAAAATTCTTATCAGAATTTCAATAGTTTTTAATATACAAAATTTTCATCAAATTTCTCGAAAAGTGCAATTACTTAAAAAAAATTTTATTAAAATGTTTTAGAAGAATTCAATTATTATTTAAAAATTTGTTTATTCTCCATGAAAATTCAATTATTTAATAAAATGTTTATTATTAGTGCGAAATAAATAAGATTCTCGTAGAATTTGGAAATAAATAGATATTTTTGAATATGATATTCAATTTTTAAATAAATATTTATTAGAAAATTTTCATAACAAATTTTATCAGAATTTAATTATGTTTAATATTATTATTATTATTATTTATTATCAAGAGACAAATTAAAAAAAAATTTAACAGTAATTTCATTTTTCGAGAAATTTGATAAAAATTTTCTATATTTAAAATAATTGAAATTCTGATAAAAATATTATTAATATTTGAATTTCGGAGAAAAATATTATTTATAAGGACAATTTAAAGTTTGACAAGAATTTTTGTAAATTTTCAAACATAATTGAAATTTTTGAAAATACATCATTTAATTCTTTGAAGAATAAATAATAAAAGATAAAAAAAATAATTGAATTTCTCCAATAATATGTATTTGCTTCAAAATTCAATTTTGTTTTAACGAAAATTCTTCTATAAATCCGTTATTTTTAAATAATCAATTTAATACCTATATATTAAATTTTTTTTTATAATTTTAGAAGAATTTTCGTTATTAAGGTTTTTTAAAAATCTAGATTTTAAATTTTTTTAATGAAATTCATTTAAAATTGAAGTTTTACAAATTTTTTTTTATGAAAACGTTTTCAAGTTCATCTACTTATATTGTATAATTTTGCTAAATAAATATTTAAATACTTCTAACATTATTTTTTTCACAGAAAATAAAATTTAAAAAATTTCAACTTCTGAAATTTAATAGTTTCTAAAAATTAAGATAAAACAATTTAAGAATCAGTTTTTCATAAATATTGAAAAATGTAATTTTTAGAGAATAAGAAAAGAAATTTTGTACAATTTAAAAAAAAATTATTTTGAGCAATTTAATTTAAAATTTCAAATATACATATAATTATTTTCTTCAAAATGTTAAAAATAATTCAAAAACATTTTAATTTCAATATTTTGTTTATGGATTTAAATTTTCTGAAATATTGAAAATATTGAATATCGCAAGTATATTAAAAATAATTGAATTTTAAAAAATTAGGACGAAATAATTCAGAGAATTACTTTTTTTAAAAACTATTTTAATATTCTTTTAGAACCTAATTTTCATTAATTTTTATTTTATGTTTGAATTTACACTTGAAAATTATCCATTAAAATGTTTTGAAAATTCAATTATTTCTAAAATTTTCAATTAAAATTCCTTAAAAGTTAATTTTCAACAATTGATATAAAATATTTAAAAAATGATTTATTTTCAATTGAATTTTATAAAATTTTAATTATTCAAAACCTTTTTAATTGGATTTAATTCAATTAAATATAATTAGATTAATTAAAAATAAATTTAAAAAAATGTATTATTTTATTTATTATTTATTTTAATTTTAAATAAAAAATGATTTATTTTCAACTGAATTTTAAAAAATTTTAATTATTCAAAACCTTTTTAATTGGATTTAATTCAATTAAATTTAATTAGACTTATTTAAAAATAAATTTTCAAATATTTAACTATAAATATGCTTCTTATTCTATAAAAATCGAAATAAGTTGCATTTTATGCCAAAAATATGGCATTTTATCGCCAAAGTTGGAAGAAAAATCGAAATTTTTAAATATAAGTCGATAAAAGCAGTATTATTTGAAAATAGTCGAAAAAAATTGAAAAAGGCATAATATTTGAAGGCCTGGAAATAGAAAAATTGTAGAATTTTCCATAAGTCAAATAAAAAAAAATTCCTTTTTGTAGCCATGGACTGAGGCGGGGGAATGCTGGGCTTTTAAAGGATCTTGTGGAAAATTTGTTATTGAATTGGCTCGAGCTGCAGTAATTAGTCACGTAACATTGGAAAATATTCCAGTGACTGCATCCATAACAGGATCAATTGATTCCGCACCAAAAAAGTTTAGCATTTATGTAAGCATAATCAAATTCTACACTAAAATCGTACAAAAATTCAAAATTGTTTTTGAAACATAACTTTTCCATTACAGGGAGATTTTCAAAATGAATTCGTCTACATCGATTCATTTACTTACAGCATTCACGGATCTCCCTCTCAAACTTTTGCTGTTAAGGTAAAGAATAATTTTCTAATGTTACTAATAAATTGAATAATTAAAAATCAATCAACTTAGTTAATGTTAACCAAGTTGATTAACTAGTTAACGAAATTTAAAAAAAAAAAAAATTTGTTGCAGAATAGTGAAATAAGTCAGTCCCCATTCAAGCGAATACAACTAGAAATACATTCGAATTGGGGCAATCCTGAATACACTTGCGTCTATAGATTTAAAGTTCATGGTCAACAATTTGACTATTACACTTGACATCGTCGCAACAGGTTTTTTTTTCGCAAAAAACGCAAATATTTTACTTTCGAAGTCTTTCGAAGATTTTTTAAATCTTTTTTTTATGTTTTTTTTACTAGACTAAAAATTTAGACTAACTTATATAGTATTTTTTTATAATGTAGTTTTATTCGCGATGCGATTTACGAGAAGACTTTGTGATAGTATAGAAAACGTAATTAATAAAGAAAAAGTTAGTTAATTAGGTTTTTCTGTTTTTTTTTATTAATTTTTTCTTTACAAGTTGTTGTTTGTAATAAAAATTGTTAACATTGCAAAGAATGTATAATTACCACTTGTCAGTGGAACCACCTCCCCAGCTGGATACTGGGGCTGTCACTGTTGGAGTTGGAGTCCATTCATCTTGTCCAGGAACCTGTGGAAATAATTGTTTTAATTTCAAATCTTATTTTTTTTATTTATTTCAAAGACTTTTTGATTAAATAATTACTCTGGTAAATACTTGATACAATTACTCTCTGGTAATTACCTCACGAAAAAATTCTTTAACTGGAACAGCGATAACTTTCGCTATTTTAGCGAAAGTATTCGCTGCAATAATTATAAATTTCGCTAATATAGTGAAATTTGTAAATTTATCAAGAAGCCTTGATTTTTGTTTAGTTTTGTTTAACGAAAGAAAATTGAATGAAATTGTGAGAAGAATTATTACCTGGGAAGCCCATTCACCGGTGGCGGCGAAAGGTTGTGCTGGTGCAGCAGCGGCTGCGGCAGGAGCAGCGGCAGCTGGGGCACCATCATCAGCCCAACTTTCAGTCACGGCTGGACCAGTTTCGACATCATTGCCCCAACCATCGGCTGAAGCAATTGGCTCAGCAGCTGAGAATTCTTTCGGTGCTGGTCCAGTAACTTCCTTAGCCGCTTGCTCTTCTTTCTCAGCCTATCACAATAAATTACAACAATTAGTTTCATTCAAACCAAATTCATATAGAATAAATCCCCAAAGAAAATTTAATTTCAGAAAAGATTAAGCCATATGTACCAACAGATTTATATTCTGGACATAGGTTTGTCATCATATTAATTTTATTTCTACTAATTTCTAAAAAATCCCAGTAAATTAATATTCTATGAAAATTTAGAATCATAAGGAATTGAATTGTAATAAAGAATAAAAGATTTTTAATCACCTCTTCTGGATCTCTGTAGAAGAACAAATCGACAACAACGTCCCATTTTGTTTCACGTGGAATGGAACCTCGAAGACGAAGAACTTCACGTGCCAAGAGCCACCACATGAGACCAATGCTGTTTGGACTTCTGTTATTGCATGGAATTGCAATGTCAACGAATCGTAATGGTGAATCGGTGTTGCAGAAAGCGATAACGGGAATGTTAACGTAACTCGATTCAGTGATGGGTTGATGATCTGTTGCTGGATCGGTGACAATCAAAAGACGTGGTTCCCTGAAAGCAGCCTTGAAGAAAAAATTCCCCCCATATTAATAAATTTCAGAAAAATAACTCTTTGTTAATAAATAATTAACTTTTTTTTATAATTTATCAGAAAAGATTAAGCCATTTGTTGCCAACAGATTTGCATTCTGGACAAAGGAGTTTCTTCATGCTTTAGAGATATTGAAATCTTTTATTTAACATCGAAATATTTCATTGATATCGAAATAAGTTTCATAGGGTGTCTACTATTTTTGTTCAACAAAATTCCCGGTTATTCCAGTTGTGTCCTACATTTTACCCGGGTTTTTTTCTCATCAAATTTAAATTTATATTTGATTTCGAATATGAATAAATCTTTAAATTTTTTAAAAATAATGTTCTTTTTAATAAATTTAATTGATAATTTGGAAAATAATTGAATTAAACAAAGCATTTTCTCAATTTGTTGAAAATAAACTTGTCTCTTTATAGTTAAGGAAGTGAATCTATCATTCGGAAATAATTACTAATATTAAAGTGAAAGAATTTATCAATCCGAATTATTTTGAGATTGATTCGAATGATTGATAAATTCTTTCACTTGTCTCTTTATAATTATAGTTGAAAATTTGATTTTGTAATTTTACTAAAATTATATTGATAATTAAATTTCTGCAAAGAATTTTACTATTTATAAAAGTAATTGAAATTTTTCCAAACAATTTCTGTTATTTATTAAAATAATTTAATTCTTGTGATGAATATTATTAAAATTTTAAAAATAATTCTAAAAGTAATTTAATCGCAAAAATTCAATTATTTCTAAGATTGTCTGTAAAATTTGTTTTAAAAATCTAATTACTTTACAAATTTCTAAAACAAATTCTTGTAAAATATTAAATTATTTTCTTTAAAAATTAAAAAGTGACACAATTTGTTTTTAAAATTTTTATTATGTCAATTTTTTTAAAATAAAATTCCACTGAAGGATTCAGTAAAAATTTTTTTCAATTTTTAATCAAATTTTTCGAAAAAATTCATTTACTTTTAAAATTCCAATAAATTCTTGGAAACAAATCAATTATTTTTAAAAATAGTAAAACTCTTCGCAAAAATTATATTCTTTCTATAAATAATAAAATTTTTCACAGGAATTCAATTCTATTGAAAACAATTTTAATAAACTTCAACAATAAAGTATTTAAATATAATTTTTAACAGATGCGATTATTTTAAAAAACTTGAAAGAAATTCTTCATAAAATTCAATTGCTTTTTAAATTTTTCATTAAAATTGTTAAAAAGAAAACAAATTGTTTTTTACAAATTCAAAGAAATTTTTGCAAAAGAATTTAATCAGGATTTTGAAAATTTATAATAAAATTCTTTAAAGGAATTCAATTATTTTTAATGTGATTGTATTAGGATTTCTCGAAAGAATACAATTATTTTTAAAAATATTAAGAATAATTTAATTCTTGTAATGAATTTTATTAAAATTTTTCAAAATAATAAAACAGTAATAATTAATTATTTATTTAATAAGTAAAAAAAATTTAATTTGTTCAAGAAATAAATAAACATAATTTATAAAAACATTTAGAAATTTGAAATTATAAAAATTTAAGAGAAGTTTAATAATTGTAATTATGTATTGAATAGAATAATATAATTTTTATAAGCAAAAAATTCATTTAAAACTGTCAGATGGACTTAAAATTTAAAAAATAAAATTATAATTACGGTCACCAACTTTCCTTGATTATTTTGAAAAAATTTAAATAAAATTCTTTAAAAGAATTCAATTATTTTTCAAAAAATGTAAAGAAATTTCAATTAGCCGAAAATTTTCAATTATTGACTTATAAAAATTCAATTATCTTGAAACAAAATAATTGAAAAATTACAATCTTATTTTTCAGATTTAAAAAAAAATTTGCGAAAGTTTAATTTTATTAAACAATTTTAAGTATGTATATTTTTTTTAATTAACTAATAAAAATTTTAATGATTTATCTTCCCCATTAGAAATATGAATACATTAGAATATGACTTTTTATAAAATTCAATTATTAATCAGTGATTAAATGAAAATACTTTAAAAATTCTATTTGTTAAAAAGTTTCTAATGAAATTCTTTAACAAATTTAATTACATATTTTCAGTGGAATTTTAAAATATTTCTATCAACTCCATAATTTTTTTTAAATTTATTTATACATAATACGTTTGAATTGGTGACTGATTTTTTACTATCAAATTAATTAGTTTTAACTAATTCAAATTTAGAGAACAGTATAAATATCTATAAAAATTGAAATAAAAAGTTATTTTTTAAAAACAAATTAAAGTAATAAAACTTTTTTTAATTTTGGTGAAAAAATTCCCGGTTAATTCCCAGTTGTTTTCGGTCAAATTAAATTCCCGGTTATTTCCTGGTTTTCAAGGATTTCCCGGTTAGTAGACACTCTGTTTCATTAAAGTTACAATAAGTTGATTAAAATATAAATTAAGTTTCATTAAAACTGAAATATACCTGAATCTGATTTGTAAATGCACCAGGAGTAAAACGTCCTGCAATTGGTGTTGCACCAGTGTGATTGGCGTACTTCAAGACAGCTCTTTGACCATAGAGCTTGCAACTGATGACGAAAACATCACTTGGATGTTCAATAGCAACAATAGCTCTGGCTGCTAATAAAAGTTTCTCCCATGTTCTCCTTAGATTGATTATGTTAATACCAGCACCTAAAATCGACAATAAATATCTAAATTTTATCAAAAAAGAACCTAGAGTTTCAGCATAAAACTAAATTTTTCCAGTAAATTTAATTTTTCTTTTTATAATTACCATCAACACGGCGCTTGAAAACATACTGTTCCATTTGAAAATTTACATTTTCACTACCCAAATGGGTACCGGCCACCAACATTTTGGTGACATCATCCTCCTTCAGAGCTAATGCTTCAATATCTCCAGACATTTTAACGTTATGGTTAAATTACGAGTTAACCTGAAATAAATCGAATTTTTTAAAAATCAAACGATGAAAATACAATCGATACATTTTCATCAAATGTAACTATTTTAAATTTAAATTTCAAACAATAACGAACAAAGTAAAACAATTTACAATTTAATGTTTAAAAAAAATATTAACATGAGTACCGAAAGGCTTAGACATTAAAAGTGAGTTGAACATAACCTAACTTTTGACATTTGTCTACTTCGTCAAGATTTGTAATATTAACTGAAAAAATAAGTCCAAACTTGAAAATGATTTTCCAAAACTTTGAAAGTATGGAAAAATTTTAAAAACTTTTGAATATTTTGAATTAAATGTCTTCATTTCTTGTATCTTTCGTGCCACGTGCTTGAGCACAGTGTTTTGGTAAATATCACTGTTAATATAATTCTTTTACACTAAACGATATAGTACTTCACAAGAAAATTCTCCCAACAATTTTTAGATTACAAACAATTTCTTTTCAATTGCATATTTTAATTAATATCTTTAAAAATAATGAGAAAAACTTACGTCGAGACGCCACAAGGAGAATTCCCTAAAGGAAAAGAATTGTTCATGAACAGGAAACAAACCAGGTTGGACCTCGCGGTAGAAAGTAACATCCGCCTACGCCATTTTGAACAATTTGTCCGCGAACTGTCAAATCAATTTTTCTAAATTGTAAAATTTCGAGCTTACTAGCATATTTTGAAAAAACTAAAAAAATATAAAACATCTTTAAATCCGAAATTTGGATAAAAAAAACGTAATTCAACACTATTATTATCAAAATTTAGTTAATTTGTACAAAATACCTGACCGAATGGGTATGAATCAGGCTTTAGACGCACCTTTATTAGTTGGACCCTGACCGGAAGTGTGCCTTGATAAGAACAACACAGATCAAAAATACCATTGAACGATTTTATAAATCACTTCAAATGTACTTAAAACGATTACACTTATTTTTTCAGCTCATTAGAAATTTCTATCTTATTAATTTTCTTTCTATTTCCATCATTTTGATACATATGCCGGAAAAAAATAAACCCAGTGAATCCGACATAGACAACTACTAAAGTCAGAGCAAGTCCGAGTCAAAACATTGTCGAATTTTGTTTATTTGTTTTATTTTCAATTTATTGCAAAATGTACAGTTCATGGTAAATTATTGAAGCTTTCAAACTTTCGAGATATCAAAAAAATAAGTAATAAACATATGAAATAATGAAGTGAATGAAAACTATTGTGGGAAAAATGATGATTTTTCACTGTCGAACATAACCTGAAAGAAAATTTATTTTCTTTGACATTTCTATTATCACTTAGATTTTTTATGTTTATAAACGTTTAAAATAGTTTAAAAAGTACAAAAAGAAAGGTTGTACATATAATGTTATAAAAAAAATGTATCCTGCAAATCATAAAACAGTTTTTGTGTTAGATCACACACCGTATTTCGGTATTTCTACCGAAAGTCCCTTAGATTTTGAATGTTTAAAAAGTAGAGGTCAAAATCTAATTCCCTTGGCACCTATTTGTAAATCACTATGGACAACGAGTGTAGAATCATCTATGGAATATTGCAGAATTGTGTGGGATTTATTTCCAACTGGAAAATTGGTATATAATTATTTGAAGTATAAGTTTACATTAAAACGAGTGTTTTTTGTAAAATATTTACATTTCAGGTCAGATTCGTTGTCAGCGATCATGCGGCACATATTTTAAATACTTGGAGTCCTTTGCAACAGAATCTTTCACACGTAAGCATCTTTTTCTCATAAATAGAAAAATGTAATTAAGAATATTATTTTAATTTTTTTTTAAATGTTTGAAAATATTTTTGAAGTGTTGCTAAATGAAGAAGAATTTTTAGATAATGAATGGAATGGCGATAATAGGAGTACCGCCTAGAACTCATCAGCCAGGAGCTGATTTTTCTGTAATTCATGGTTTAAGAGTTGCAATTGAGGCTTTAACTGAATCATCAGACATTCAGCAGGAAAAAAGATCTGCTTTGAATGAAAATGCTAGCAAACTTTTAAATAGAGGACGAGTTATTTGCATTACCAGTGCTAGAGATAATATTAATATGAAAAGTTTAGAAAATATTTTCCTCAATGAATTGGCGCAGCAAAATAAAATAGCCCTGTCTTCCGATAGGTATTAACTAATTTCGTTAATTTTATCAATTTTTAGTTTTATTAATTAATTTACTTTTATTAGTACTTATTTAGAAATAATTAAAATGCGAGAGTTTGAAATATTTTTTGTTTCAGATTAATACCGATAAATCATTGTCATTTGGTTATTCTTAATATATTTCCCAACAATGTAGAATCTCAGGTTACTAGTCAAAGTCCAAGGGAGGTAAAGTATAAAATTTTCACTATCTTCTTTTATCTTTATCTTCTATCCTTAAAAATCGGGAATTTAATTTGACTGGGAATTAGCCGGGAATTTTATACCAAACCGGGAATTTTTTCACCAAAATTAAAAAAAGTTTTATTACTTTAATTTGTTTTTAAAAAATCACTTTTATTTCAATTTTTATAGATATTTATACTATTCTCTAAATTTGAATTAGTTAAAAATAATTAATTTGATCTAACGGCGAAGATTAATAATTAAAATTTTTATTAGGTAATTAAAAAAATATACATACTTAAAATTGTTAAATAAAATTAAACTTTTGCAAATTTTTTTCTAAATTTGAAAAATAAGATTGTAATTTTTCAATTATTTTGTTTCAAGATAATTGAATTTTTATAAGTCAATAATTGAAAATTTTCGAAGAAATTGAAATTTCTTTACATTTTTTGAAAAATAATTGAATTCTTTTAAAGAATTTTATTTCAATTTTTTGAAAATAATCAAAGGAAGTTGGTGATCGTAATTATAATTTTATTTTTTAAATTTAAAGTCCCTCTTACAATTTTAAAAGAATTTTTAGCTTATAAAAATTATATTATTCTATTCAATACATAATTATAATTATTGAACTTCCCTTAAATTTTTATAATTTCAAATTTTTGAATGTTGATATAAATTATATTTATTTCGTTTCTTGAACAAATTAAATGTTTATTAATTATTAAATTAATAATTCATTATTACTGTTTTATTATTTTCAAAAATTAAAAATAAAATCATAAGAAGAATTAAATTATTTTAATAAATAACAGAAATTGTTTGGAAGAATTGAATTACTTTCATAAATAGTAAAATTCTTTGCAAAAATTCAATTATCAATATAATTTTAATAAAATTAAAAATCAAATTTTCAATTATAATTATAAAGAGACAAGTTTATTTTCAACAAATTGAGAAAATGCTTTGTTTTATTAAATTATTTTCCAAATTATCAATTAAAAGAGAAAATTATAAAGAGACAAGTTTATTTTCAATAAATTGAGAAAATGCTTTGTTTAATTCAATTATTTTCCATATTATCAATGAAAATTATTTAAATAAACATTTTCAAAAAATTGAAATATTTATTCATGTTCGAAATCAGATATAAATTTAAATTTGATGAGAAAAAACCGGGAAAAATTTAGGACATAACCGGGAAATTTGTTCCCATTTCGAAGTTAGTTGTTTGTTTTCTTGTTTCCCAACTTTTTTATAAATTTAAATTAAAATTTTTTAATTTAATTTAATTTTTTTTAATTTTTTCTTTTTTTTATCTTATTGTTTTTTAATTTTTTTCAATATTATACCTTATTTATATTAACAAAATCATTAAAATTCTTGCGAAAAATCTAACAATTTATAAAAATAATTAATCTCTTTTACAGAATTTTAACATGATTTTTAAAAATAAATGTATTTTATTGAGAAATTTTATTAAAATACTATTAGAAATAATTTCTTTGCATATTTAAAAAATAATTTGTTTTCTTTAAAAATTTTAATAGAAAATTTTAAAAGCAATTGAATTTTATGAAGAATTTTTTTCAATAGAATAATTGAATTTCTTTGAAAAATCTTATTATTTATAGAAATAATTTAATTGTTGCAAAAAATGTTACTTTTTTTAAACATAATTGAATTGTCCCCAAGAATTTATTAGAAGTTTGAAAAATAAATGAATTTTTTCGACAAATTTTTACTGCATCCTTCAGTAAAATTTTATTTAAAAAAATATGTCATAATATAATTTTTATAAACAAATTGTGTCACTTTTTAATTTTTAAAGAAAATAATGTAATATTTTACAAGAATTTTTTTTAGAAATTTGGAAAGTAATTAAATTTTTAAAACAAATTTTACAGACAATCTTAGAAATAATTGAATTTTTGAGATTAACTCACTTTTAGGAATATTTTTAAGAGAACTGAATGTTTGCAAAGACTTTACTGAATAATTGAATTGTTTCAATGGATTTATGCAAATTTCAGGAAATAATTGAATTCTTTCGTGAAATTTTATTAAAAGTTGTATTGAAAAGAATTTAATTTCTATTTATTAATTTGTTTAAATTTTTGACGGATAAAAAGTCCTTTACAATAGAAATCTTATAATCTTAAGAAAAGTACAATAGAATTTCTACGAAGAATTTTACTATTTATGAAAATAATTGAATTCTTTCGAAGAATGTTATTATTTATGTAAATAATTGATTGACAATAATAATTTAGTATTTAAATATATAAATATTTAGTATTCAATGAATTTTTCAAATTTTAATTATGAATTTATCGAAAAATTGATATATAAAAAAATGTTGTTATTTGTGTTCTAATAAAGTAAACATCAAGTTTCGCCCGTAACATTTGCTTGTTTTGTTATAAATCTTGATAATTACAATTGATTTAATATTAAATTTGATAATAAAAACTATTAGACATAATTACGAATTATATTTTTCATGATCCTTAAATTCTGAGAGTTTAATATAAATGAACGAAGTTTATTTATTTCTTCTTCAAAATTAAATATTGCAATAATTTTGCGTCAACTTAAATTTGTTTTAGGTTTCGCCTCTTCTAACGATGGAAGTTCACGCCATGAAGGCTCCAAGTTTACACTGTAAATTGTCCCATTTAATTCTAGCTCATTACGATTTGGCGAGTACAACAGTCACAGGAATTCCAATGAAGGAGGAACAAAATGCAAGTTCTTCGGCAAATTATGACGTCGAAATTTTTCACGCGTCCGCCGCACATACTGCAATTTTGAAAGGTTCTATTTACTTAAATTAACACATTTGTTTTTTTCTAAATAAACTTTATTAATTTCTTTGTTTAGAATTCATACAATTTTATTCTATTTACTTAAATTGATTCTTTTGTTTTATCAGAATAAAATAATGACTTTATTCCATTTACTTAAGTAAATACAAAGATTAATATTTTTGCTTTCTAAAAATATAATCCTTAAATTCTTAAGTTCTGAACGACGTTCAAATGAATCAAATTTACTATTTTCTGCAAAATTCAATTTTATTACAAAGATTTAGCGTCACGTATAAAAATACTATTGAAGCTTTCAAATGTTTAATTTAGATTCTTGTTTTTTATTTCAATGACTAATTTATGAAAATACTTATAAAGAAAATTTTTTCGTTCAATTGAACGTTCAGAACTTGAAGATCATAAACTTGTTGAATTCGCAGGAAATCCTCAGGATACAGCTTTGATGAAAATTTTCCGAAGATTTGAGGGAGGCTCTGAATATGAGACAATAACATTAAAATGGTGCACGCCGCGAGGTTGCAGTGCCTTGGAAATGCAAAATTGCACATCAATGCATCGGATAACGCCAGTTGATGTAAACAGTAGACCTTCATCATGTTTGATTAACTTTTTGTTAAACGGTCGATCTGTAATGTTAGAAATGGTGCGAAAAAGTGGAGGCAAATCGATATCACATCTACTGGCCGCTCACGGCGGTGAAATTTTTATCCATACACTTTCTACGTCTAGAAGTGTTTTAGAAGATCCTCCCTCGATTAGTGAAGGTTGCGGTGGAAGAGTCACTGATTATAGAATAACGGTAAGTTTTTGAATTTGCTTCCCCAAAAATTCTGATCGAATTAAACGTTTATTTATTCCTTAAAATTAAAATTTCATTGCCATAAATTCCTCCCTCGAATTAAAATTTTATTTCAATAAATTCTTTCTCGAATTAAAATTTTATTGTAATAATATTACGTCAAGTATTAAGAGAAAAATTCTAAATGTCGTTCACTTTTGTTTTTGATTATAATTTATTAATTATATCATAAAAAATTATTTTGCCAAAAAGTTTCGTTTATTTGAACCTTCGGAATTTGTGGATTCTTTCAATTACTATTTTTGGAACAAATAATATGTGCTAATATTTTATATACATACATCGATTATGTATATAGAAAAAATTTTATACATAAAAATAAATAAATATTATAAATAAAAATGAATAATCGATTTATACAATAATTATTTAAAGGCAAAATCTAATTTCGTTCCATAATAGTTAACACTTGCTAACTTCCTTTGTCGTTAAATAATGCTTTATATATATATATATTGATTAATCATTTGCAAGTTAATAGTCTAAAATTAAATCTAAACTCACTTTCAGGATTTCGGAACTTTAATGCGAAATAATATGCTTGTGCCTCTAAAGCGAACTTCTATTGACGTCGATGGTCCAGCGGAGAAAATGCGAGCTAGATTAGAAAGACACACAAAGTACTGGCCGATTACTATTTCCAATACTTTGATGTTTAATTTAAAACAGGTAAAGATTTAATATAATAAATCAAAGAGTTAAATAAGAATAATTTTTCAGAGATAGATTCTTAGAAATATTTTATTATTAAATAGAATTGATTAAATTATTAGTAAATGAATTAAATTAAATGGAAATTAATTAAGCTAATTGGAAATTAATTAAATTGACTAGCAAATGTTTATTTTGGAATAATTTCAGATTCGAAATTTAAAAAAAAATCAATTTACTAATTAATAATTATTATTATTTTTTTTTTAAATATATAATAAAAAATTTTCGAAGGAATTTAGTTATTTTCAATACAATTTCAACAAAATTTCTCAAAAGGATTAAATTATTTTTAAAAATTCAAATTCTATTGTTTATGAGAATGAAAACATTGTCAATATAATTTTATTTCAATTCCTTGAAAAAATTCAATTATTTTGAAAAAAATTGAATAAAATTTTTATCTAGAATTCAATTAATTTCGTAATTTATAAAATTTAGTGTTAGTTTCATTATTTTAAAGAATTTATTTACATTATTTATAAGAATTGAATCATTTTCATAATTAATAAAATCCTATGCAGGAGTTTAATGTTTTTAAAGAATTTTAATCAAATTCTGAACAAATATTTTATTATTTGAAAATTTAGAGTAAAATTTTTTATGAGAAAAAAATTTAATGAAACACTTTGACAAAATTTAATTCTTTTCCTAAATAATAAAATTAAATAAAATTTAATTAAATTAATAAAATCCTATGCAGGAGTTTAATGTTTTTAAAGAATTTTAATCAAATTCTGAACAAATATTTTATTATTCTGAAAAATTGCAGTAAAATTTTTTTATGAGAAAAACAATGTAATGGAACACTTTGACAAAATTTAATTCTTTTCCTAAATCATAAAATTCTTCCTAGAAATTCTATTATTTTGGAAAATTATGATTTAATTTTTGATGAGAATTGAAATATTTTCCATACAATTTCAATTCAATTCCTGGGAAAAATTTAAATATTTTCTCAAGAATTTAATTATTTTAAAGAATTTTTATAAAATTATTTATGCGAATTAATTTATTCTCATTCTTAATGAAATCCTTTGCGGAAATTCAATTATTTTAAAAAGTTTTTATAAAGTTTCTTTTTTTAGAATTCATTAATTTTTAGTAGAATTTTAATAAAATTTTTACTAAGATTTCAATTATTTTCATAATTATTAACATTTCTCGAAACATTTCAATAATTAAAAAAAATTTCTAATACCAACGTATCTCGAAAAAATTCGTTTATTAAGAAAATTTTAATTTTAACATTCTTTGCAGAAATTGAATTATTTTCAAAAATTTTGATGAAACACTAATAGATTTTGCAATATTTTTAATACTATTTTAATTAAATTTATTTAAAAAAAACGAACATAAGTTTTAAAGATTTTAATTAGATTTTTTGCAAAAAATTTATTTATTTTGATAGTTTTGAAAATTTTGAAAAAATTTTGAAAATCTGATAAAATTTTTTTTATAAGAATTAAATTTTTTCTATAAATATAATTATATTTTTGAAATTATATCATTTTATGAGTTTACAAAAATTATTCTATTTAAATAATTCAATTATCGTAGTTGAATTTTGATAGGAATTGAGTTAACAAAAATTTCAGTTAAAATTTTTAAAAAATAATTAAATATTTAAACCCTTGTAACAGAAATTTTTGGAATTAATTAAATTTTAAAAGGTTTTTAAATTAAATTCCTTGAAAATTTAAGAAAACAAAAAGTTTTAAAGTCTTTAAATTTTTATTTTAAAAAATTATTAATAAAATTATTATTCTTTAAAAATTATTAAAGTTTTTCAATAATTTTATTCAAAAATTCTAAAAAATAATTGAATTTTGGATGAATTACATTTGTTAATTTTAGAAATAATTGTATTTCATAAGATTTTTCAATGAAATTAATTGAAATTTTAATTCTTCGGGAAAAATAAATATGAATAAGTTTTTAAATTTTTGTTCATCAAAAAGTATTAAAATTTTGAAAAATTTAATTCTGAAGTTTCGTAAAATTGTTTCTTGAAAAAATGAAACTAAATTTTTTTTTAAAAATACTTCTATTTCTGAAAATAATATTAAAAAATTGAAACAATTGAAAATTTTGCCAACTTTTATTGAAATAAATTTTGAATTTTAATTCAAGTTGCTGTTAGAAATTTTTCTGACATTTACTATACGAGTTGTTCAAATAATTCCGTTTAATGAAAGACCGTAAGAAAAATTATATTTTTTAAGAAATTAAGAATTTTTATTAAATTTGTAAAAGAAAATTTTGAAAGTAAAAAATGGAAAAGAAAATTTCACGCGTTTAGTTTTGCTAGTATTTTTAATAACCGAATTAAATATATTTTTATACTATTTGAAATTAAAAAATGAAATTTATTCACAGGTTGTGGATCCGCTGCCAGATCTAATTGTCAAAGATGAATTAACGAAAGATGAAGTATTGCAATGTAAACAAATTATTTTTGGCTTACTTCAATTGGAAGCTAAACACGAATCATTACCATTGCCGAGTATCGGCGGAGGCCGAGGGGGAAAAGGTGGAGTCCGACGTGAAGAACATTATCGTCTTTTATTCACTGAACTCGAAACATTTTTAAAGGGTCATGCAAATAATTCACCTGCTCACAACGAAGTTTTCAACTGTTTACTCGAAGTTCGAAACAAGGATGACAAAGAAAAAGTGGAATTGGATCAGGCATTACGCGAATTGGATGGGCAAGTTGATACTCTGAAATATTAAAATTAGATTAATTGTTTCTTCTTTCATTTTGGGAAAAATTTGTCCTTATTCTGCCTTTCTTGTCATAAATCTTATTTGTGTTCAATTTGAGTACTATTACTCTTCTTCAACTTCAGTTTTCTTTCTTGTTGTTCTTCTTCTTCTTCTTCTTGTTCTTGTATTAAATTATTTTTTTTATTGTTGGGGTTTTTTTTGTTTTTTTTCCTATAATTAAGTAATTATCAACCAGCCAAGAGATCTGATTGTAAAAGACAAATTGCATTTATCTAGATTGGGAAAAGAGGAGCCAAATGTTCGATCGACAGTTATACGAGCAACGACTGATTCGCCAATGTCCCCGCCACCTGTTTCAACAGCACCTGTAAAATTGCAAAAAGGACTGTACGGACAGAAGAGTCTCTTGGATATCTGGTTACAGAGAAGTGCTCCAAAGAATAAAACTCCGGACTTTTGTGGTAGACTGAGTGAGGACGGTTTGAAGGCGAAATTATATCCTAATCTCAAAGAAACTGGACGTGAACCTCGAGAAGCCATGATCGAGGGTTAAAATCTCATTTCGAGAACAATGGCTGCTTGACAAAGGACCAAATCGTAAACAGGTGATTATTATTTAGAATCTTGTACGAATTGTACATATTAAAGTGAAAGCAATTTTATATATATTAACATTAATGAAATTAATATTTTAAGGATAATACTTTGATGTTTCTCATCAATCCTAACATTTAATATCCTCAAATTTTTACCTTAAAGTTGCGCTTTAATTAAATTTAAATTATTTGAATGAAGACATTACAATTTTTTATTATTTTAATTTTAATTAATTTTAATTTTAATATAATTTATTTTTATTTCCAATTAATCGATATTGCTGACTTATAGTCAGTTTATTCTTTTATTCCTTACGGACTTGTAGTCGATTTATTTTTTATTTCTTACGAACTTGTAGTCGATTTATTTTTTATTTCTTACGGACTTGTAGTCGATTTATTTTTTATTTCTTACGGACTTGTAGTCGATTTATTTTTTATTGGTAACGAACTTATAGTCGGTTTATTATTTTATTGCTGACTTACAGTCGGATTATTTTTTTTATCGCCGACTAACTTATAGTCAGCTTCTTTCTTTATTGCTGACTGACTTATAGTCAACTTTTCTCTTTACTTCTTTCTTATTGCAGTTTAGCGAAAGTATGTACTTTTATTTTCTTACAAAACATTGAAAATTTATTACTACAAAAAAGTCGGGGAGAAAAATGGAAAAATTCGAGAAAAACTTAAGGAGTAAGGAGATTCGCCATTTGGGATTTGATTACTTGGGGACGGCAGGTGATGGGCACATAAAAATTTCGCATTCAAGTTTATGTAAATGAATTTTCGATTTTTTATGAGCATGTGAAAGATATCAGGTATTTTTTTCATATTTGCTATAATTGGCGACAAATTTCCGACAAGATTTTATGTCGAATTTTACAGTATTTTTCTGTTTGGATATTTTTTTATTCTAAGCAAAGTCAGTCTGCTTCTTGACTAGTTGAAATATAATTTCAATTAAAAAAATTAATATCAGTGAAATTAAATTAAATTTACGATTAGTAAACTTTTACTATTTTCTTCAGAATAGCGAGAAAAAAGGTTTTTGTTGATTTAAAGAAATCATTTGAATTTGTTTGTTTATTCGAGTGTAAATTAATTTTTCTTTGATTCAAAATAAATTTATTTGTTTAGAAAAAAAATTTATTTTATTAAAGAAAACTTATTTAATTCAAACAAATTTTTTTCATTCGAAACCTATTTGTATCAAAGAAATTTATGTTTTAAATTAAATTAAGATACAATTAGAATTCTGATACAAAATACAAATTATGAATATACTTATATTAAAAATAACAATTAAATAACAAATTACAATTATCTTTGATTCTAGATTAATGATAAAATTTCTTTTATTCAAAGAACAAATTTCTTGAATTGAAACCTGAAAATCTGGCTAAAAAAGGTTTTCTAAATTAAAAAAATTTTCTTAGAATCAAAAACTCTTTTTGCTTGAAAGAAAAATTTATTTTGAACCAAAGAAAACGAGTTTGATAAACTGATTTCTTTATATTGACTTAACAAAAAAAACAATCTTCTGGGTATAATTTTAAACTTTCTACTCGAATTTAATAGAAGATTTATAAGAATTAGAAGACATTTTTAACAATTTTAATCGGTTTTTATTTTAAATAAATAAGATTCTTAGAATTACTTTCTTTCATTAAAAAAAAAATAAAAAAAAAATAATAATTCATTAAAACAAAAAGATGGTATTTGATTCAAAGAAATTTTTTTCGATTTCAACAACTTTTCTTTGATTTAGAAAAATTTTTAGGTTTTCATTCAAGAAATTCGTTCCTTAAATCATAGAAATTTCCAAGATATAATTGAACTCTTTTGTTATTTAGGTAAATTTTCTGTCTGAATTCAAAAAATTTGTTCTTTAAATCAATGTAATTTTAAAGAAATTAATTGTCTTTTTTTTATTTAGAGACAAATTTTCTGTTTCATTTCGTGAAATTTGTCCCTTAAATTGAAATTTATAAAAAAATTAGTTATTCCATTTTAATTAGAAATTATTATTTAAATTAAATTAGTGATCTTTTCTTTATTTAAACAAATTTTTAGTCTTAATTAAAAAAGAAATTTTTTCTATAAATCTATAAAAAGAAATTAACGGTCTTTTTCGATTTAAAGAAATTTTCTGTTTGAATTCAAGAAATTTGTTCCTTAAATCATAGAAATTCCCAAGAAATTATTGAACTCTTTTGTTATTTAGGTAAATTTTCTTTTTGAATTCAAAAAATTTGTTCTTTAAATCAATGTAATTTTAAAGAAATTAATCGTCTTTTTTTTTATTTAGAGACAAATTTTCTGTTTGAATTCAAGAAATTTGTTCTTTAAATAATAGAAAAAAAAATTAATTGTTCTTCTTTATTTAAATAAATAAAATTTTCTGTATGAATTCAAGAAATTTGTTCCTTAAATAATAGAAATAAAATGAAATTAAAAGTATTTAGACAAATTTTCTGTTTAAATTAAAAAAAATTTGTTCTTCAAGCCAATGGAATTTAAAAAAAATTAAGGGTCCTTTTTTTGTTTAGACAAATTTTCTGTTTGACTGAAAGAAATTTTTTTTATATTAAAAAAATTAATCCTCTTTTTTTTGGTTCAGACAAATTTTTTGTTTGATAAAAAAAATTGTTTATTAATTTAAAGAAACTTGGAGAAATTAGTGCATGCGGTCTTTTCGCTAATACGAATTTAGAAAGTATTTTTTTTCGGAAAAGTCCAAATACTTTTGTGCTCGAGAATGATTTCCTCAGTTTATGGAATTCAGAATTATGTAAACCACTTCGAATTCGGGTGCAATCAAAAATCCTGATTTGTTAATTAGAATACTTGTCAGTCATAGTTATGATTTTAATATTTCGGAATAAAGGAGATTCCGTTTTCTACTTTTCTTCTATTCGTTTTCACTTCACTTGATATTCATTTTCTGTGTTCGTAAATTTACGTAGTATTTTTTTCCCAGTTAATTTTTGTCCATGGTACTGAAAATTGTATTAATTGAGATTGCAGGTGAATGATCGAGAGAATATAAGTATTCAATTTATTGGGGTTTTGATGTGGATGTTTTCAATCCGAGAGAGAGGAGAGGAATTGGTCTTCAATTTTCGATGTGGACGTTTTCAATCTGAATTTGGAGAAAAGAGAAAAGAGCTATTGGAGAGAAAAAAAAGAGATGTTGCGAATAGAAGAGAGAGGAGAGAGAATGTCATGTGTATAAATCACCTTGGGGTTTTAGAGGAACACAACAACCCTGACACAATGACACCTGTTGACTTGAGTCTGTCACCGGAATAAACATGAGCCTATTTTTGCAGCGAGAAGATTGAAAATCCCCCTCACGATTTTTAAGACCAGAGAGAAAGAGAGAGAGAGATGAAAAGCCGAATGTCGAAAGAGCATTGACGGTAAGAATGAAAGTCAAGGAGAGCTATAAAGCTGAATATTTGGATAATCCAACGAGAAATGTGTACCAGTAGTGCACGACGAAACAATTGTCCTCCTCCCACAGTTTATCGCAGCCGTCTGCGGACTGCGAATACATTGACCCTTGTCGGAAACTATAGCGGCCGTGGAATGCCCTTGCTAATCGATGGAAGGAAGGAAGGAAGGAGGCTGGTATGGTGCACCACTACATAATATAATGCGAGCACGTCGAGAAAAGAGGAGAGAAGAGGGAGGAGGAGATGTGGAGGAGGTGGAGGCGATGGGGAAAGAGGAAGATGACGAGGGGGTCGAGGGGAACTCAGAGTACAAGTGCGTGACGTAACGGTTCATTCATCTCAGGACAGACGATATCCCGGTCAATGGTGTCTATGTATGCAAGCTGTACATACACAATCACGCACAGGGGCCACCTGTGTGTGTGTGTGTGTCAGTTTGTGCGTTTGTGGTGCATACACACAAATATTCGCACGCCGCTTTTACACTGATTGTGTGTGTCTCTCTCCTTCTTCCTCCTCTCTGATAGGCAACCGACCAACTTGTTGTGTGCTCTTTCTTCCACACCCCCACCTTTTGATACGGCTTCCACGTGTCGCCCGAGATAAGTAATTTACGAGCCGGCTAAAACCCATCGAACATTCCTCCACACGAATATTCCCCCCAAACACTCACTCTCCTAAACCAATAGGCACCAAAAAAAAAAAACCATCCAATTGAATCTTTCTATTTGAAACACTGAAAATTCAGTTCCTTAAAAATCGCCAACTTCCAGAGAGCCAAGAAGACCAGTACTTCGTCTCTAGGACACGAATTTATTCTTTCGCTACCAAAAAGCCCTCAATTTTGACTCTTTGAAAAATACCTAATTTTCTCCGTTTTTGTAATTTTTCAGAACTCAAGAATAGGCAAAAAGGGAATAATAAATTTCAAGTTTGTCTTTCCTTTTTTCCTTTTCGCCGGAGTGTAATCGAAGAGAGAATATGATTATAGCAGGAAAAGCGGTTATGAAGGAAAAAACGAAGTCTGCTGTAGAACCTGGAACGAAGTTAAATAATACGTGGAAGCGTTGAGACCCCTGCTACTATAATCCAGTGCTGTGCACATCGCCATGGCAGGATCGATATCGCCATACATTATCAATGGGTTCACTGGAAGCGACATCGTGAACCCCCAAAGGGGAGCACAAGCAAGAGAGAGAGAGAGTAAAACGAAGAGAGTAAAATATAAGTATAGAAAAAAGTCCCTCATGTCTCTATATAAAAGAAAAAGAAACATTTTCTTGTGGTGGAAGGAAGCACAACTCCCTCTATCAGTTATCAGAGAGAGAGAGACACACACAGCTGTTATCGACCATATCTCTTCCCAGTATAGAGGAAGTTGCTCGAAAATAGTTTTGCCTCTGTTTGTCTGCTCTTTACTGTACGTCAATATTTGGAGAGAGAGAGAGAGAGAGAGAGACCCCTCTTCTCTTCTGGCTTTGCTCTTGATCGAGAGCCACTGCTGTGGATATTTTGAATTTAGTCCCCTGCTGCTGCTACTGGTGCTACACTGCTGCTTCGTTGTGATCGATAATGTTCGTGCGTGTATAGAGCTTGATGAACTGATAAGCATTATTATATTATCACGCAGAATCCATTTTGAAAATTAAAAAAAACCTTTTCCCACTAATTAAAAGGTAGAATATGATTTCCCCCTCTTTGGAAAATATTCGTGGGGCTTTGTCTAGTTATAATAAATTGGTTATACTGCGTTATTATGAATTTAATCCTCGCTGCGCTGTTGTACGTGGGGGGAATATTATTTGCAAAAAAAAAAAATTCCCAATTAATTTGGTGAATGTTTTTTTACCACTTTTGAAATTTTATGATTTTTTCGATTCCTGGGAAACTGTAAAATTTCTATTGTTTTCAGTTTTTGTTGTTATTTGAATTATCAAATATAGGGGAAAATATATATTGAGGTGAATGGACAGTCCTGGTCAATTTAAATAGAATTATTTTTTTCCATTTTTTAACAGCGCCGTTAAAGTTACTTGGGGGAAATTAAAATAAAGAAAACAAGTGAAAATGACGGAAAATTAGTTTTAAATTAAATAAAATTGAAGTAAAAATTATACAAAAAATTATAAATGAGTCAAATTAAACTAAAATTTGGCAAAATTTATTTGTAATTAAGAAAAATTAAATTGAAATAAACTAAAACTAACCAAAGTTTAATTAAAATTGAATAAAATTAAATTTAGCTAAAAATAAAAATTATGAAAAATGAAACTAAAATTCTGCATAATATATTTGTAATAAAGCAAAATTAAATTGAAATAAACTAAAATTAACCAAAATTTAATTAAAATTGAATTAAATTAAATTTAGCTAAATTTAAGTAAAAATTACCGTAAAATATAATTAAAAAGAAATAAAATTAAACTAAACTTCGGAAAAATTTAATTAAAATTTAGTAAAATTAAATTGAAATGAAATTTAATAAAAATTGAGCAAAATTAAATTAAAATTCAGCATAATTTAATTTAAATTAAGCAAAGATAAATGGAAATAAACTAAATTTACACAAAAGTCGGTGATCCAAAAATCAGCATAATTTAAGTACAAATTACGCAAAGTCTAATTAAAATTTAGTAAAATTAAATTTTAATCGATTCAAATTATATTGAAATTCAGCAAAATTAACTTAAAACTAATTAAACTTAAGCGATATTGACATTAACATTAGGTAAATTAAAATTAAGGAAAATTAAATTTAAATTAATCAAATTTGTAACGTAAAAATACCGCAAAATGTAATTAAAAATAAAAATTAAGTAAAGTTTAACTAAAATAATAAATAATAATAAACTAAAATTATGCAAAATTTTAAATAAAATTGAGTAAAATTAAATTAAGATTCAGCAAAATTAATGTAAAAGTTACTGTAAAATGCAATTAAAAATAAAAATTATGAAAAATTAAACTAAAATTGGTCAAAATTTAAATAAAATAAAGTACAATTAGAATAAGGCAAAATTAAATTAAAATTAAATCGAAATAAACTAAAAATAATCAAAAATTTTTTTAATTAAATTTAAAGAAAATAAATGAAAGTATAAAATGCCTACTTATTCTTTAATTAAAATTAATTACAATGAAAAAGTACAGAAAATTGCAGTTGAAATTAAATAAAAAATAAGTAGGTATTACGCAAAAATTAATTAAAATAAAAATAAATAAATTTAGGAAAATTGAAGTAAAAAATAAGTAAAATTAAATTATTTACTTTATTTTCTTAAGAACAAAGTTTTCGTATTTTTTGAAAATTAATTAAAAAAATTACTTCATAAAAATGTATTATCTAGGAATACTTTTTTAGTTACAAATTACTATTTTTATTCTCACTCTGAGTGTTTGTTTTTTTTCCATCATTTTTTTACTCATTAGGACGAAGAAATGATAAAATCATTTTTAAATATATATATAGTTGAACTTGAAAGGAAAATGATTTAAAATTCGATTTTGACTCATGCAGAAGGGGTTTTGAAAAATTCAAAGCGAAGGGAAGAATCATTCACCTTGGATTATAGAGGTTTCGACCTAATTAGGCTCCACTTTGACTATAATATTCTTTCCTCCCTTTTTCTTTTATCTATCGTTATAATGACTTTGGTAGTTTTCTAATCACCAATAATTGGAAAATAATTTGAAATAAATTTAAAAAGTAACAAATTGATAATTTTTACAAAAAAATTATTATTTTATTGTTACAAGAAATTCACTTATTCAATTGGTTTAAAATTAATTATTATTTTACAAATTTGATACAATAAATTAATAATTACCTGGAACTTTTTGAAAAAAAATTAAAAACTTCTTTGAATGTCTCGTAAAAATTTGTCAATTTAAAAAAAAGTTTAGTAATAAATGTACAATTACTTTTTGTTACAGTAAATAATTTATTAGAACAAATTTACAGTTTTTTTTAATTTGTTGCAACAATTTGATAATTTCTTTTAAGTTTGATGCAGCAAAGTTTCTTTTCTATATTATATTACAATTAATTTATTTAGATGATTAAAACTTAATTACTCTTTACTTTGTTACAACAAATTAAGTACTTAGTTTCTTGAGTTCGTTACAAAAAATTGATAATTTCTTTGAATCTCTTATTCTCTTGCAATGAATTAACATTATCTTTAAATTTATTAGAAAAAATTAACATTTTTTTTAATCTTTGTTCCTATAATTAACATTTTCTTTAAATTTGTTAGAACAGATTAACAATTTTTTTTTGAATTTTTTGCAACAAATTTGACAATTATTGATAAATTTATTACAATAAATTTACTATTTCATTATTGTTACAATTAATTAACAATTGTCTTTAAATTTGTTTCAATAAATTAAAAATTTCTTTCAGTTTACAAAAAAAAATTTGGTATCAAATTGACATTTTTTTTAACTTGATAAATATTTTTTGCAAGTTTGTTTACGAAAATTAACAATTTTCTTGGATTCGTTGCCACAGTTTAACAATTTTTTTTTGTTGGTCGCAAGAAATTTTTTTTACAGTTTACAAACTTGTCACGATAAATTAACAAATATTTTCACTATTAATTGATTAATTTTGAAACTAATTTTGTGAAAATTAATTTGAAAACTAAGAGGAAATTAAAAAGAAATTATCTGGCTGAAATTTTGCCTGAAAAAGATAATGAAGATATTGAAAATGGTAGAATTTGGTTTTTAGAAGGGATCATCTTGCGTTCAAAGAATGCGGAAAGGCAGTATAGTTAAAACCGTGAAGCGTTACCTGGGAAAAGGAAAATATATAATCCCCCTGTGGGATTTTCGACCCTCGTCTGGTTCTCCTGCAGCCTACGCCCTATACGATAGCAAACGAGGACGTACCCGACTGGATCGTTAAGGCCAAGGGGAACTTTGAAAAAGCATGCTTGTGCCAGCTGCCTGGCTGATCGCAACAGCAGCGTTTATACTCGCTCTCTCTCTCTCTCTTTCTCTCTTCATACAGAGAGAGAGTGTATACGTTTTGAAAGAATGACAAAGGGTGTTCTGACCCTCGAGAGAGAGAAAAAGAGAGAGGGACCCTGGGCTCGATCCTAGCCCTACAGGCCCTTCAATGGAATATATATTAGGCAGAAATAAAAATCAGAAACCCCACGACGCGAACCTTCCACAGGGATAAATCCAATCTCTCAACGATTAATGATCGAATTTTTTCCATCATCGATCTCACTATAAATTCTTGTCTCTAGTTTATTTCTTCTCCCCACTTTCATACTGTTTTTTTTTGTTTTGTTTTGTTTTCTTTTGTTTTCCTTTTCAAACAAGACAATTAGTTGACTATTTTTTCTTAATTATTAAGGAAAGAAATTTTATTTCCACTACATGGAAGAATAAACTTATTTTTACAATTTTTTTGGAGTAAAATTTGAATTGTTAGGAATTTTTGTCCGCGCTTTCCAGTTTTTGGTAAAAATTTCCCTTTTTCAATGTGAATTTTTCTAGAACTTGAATAAAATTCACTAGCGAAATAAATATTAAAATAGTAAAAGTTGGTCGAAATGCGCAGAAGTTTCTGACAGCTTGGGTTTTAGTTTATTAATAGTAAAAGTTAGTCTATATTTTTTTCTCGTTTACATCATAATATTGTAAATGTTCAACGCGACACGCTATAAATTTAATTTATTATTAGTCGAATAACGAAATTTTTAGATTTTAAAATATTAATTTAAAATTTTTGAAAGGAGATTAAAAATTTATAAAAATTCATCTATTAACTAATTTGTTATTATTTCATTTCATTCAAACATTTAGTAAAATTCTTCGAAACACTCCAGTTATTTTCGAAAATTTTCATAAAATTCTTCAAAACACTCCAGTTATTTTCGAAAATTTTCATAAAATTCTTTGCAAGAATTCAATTATTTCCTACGGAATCTTATTACATTTTTTCTCAGGAATTTAATAAAATTCTTCGAAATAATTGAATTATTCTCAAGAACAATAATAAATTTTTTCTAAAATTATATTAAAAATTTTAACAAAACCCTTCGAAATATTTGATTTTCAAAAAATTTACTACAATTCATTACTTTAATTTACTTTCATAAATATAACATTTTTGCATGAATTTAATTGTTTTCAATTATTATTTTATCATTTAAAAAGTTAAAATTAAAAAAAAAATTTAATATTCAATTTTTTTCGAAATTGCCATAAAATTCTTTATAAAAATATTCAATTATTGTTCCTTAGAACTTTACATAAATTTCTTGAAAAATGCAACTTTTTTCAAAAATTTTATAAAGTACTCAAAAATACAAATTTGAATTATTTTAAAAATATTTAATAGAATTAATTACAAATTATTATTTTCATACATAATATTTTTCCCGAATGAATTATTTTTAAGACAATGTTAACAAAATTCTTTGAAAACGAATTAAATTATTTTCCGAAATTTCGGTAAAATTCTTTGTGAGAATTCAATTTTTTTTTATAAAGAAATATGATTAAATTCTTTGACAAAATTAAATCACTTTTTATACAGTTTAAATAAAATTTTTCCAAAGAATTTAATTTTTTTTAACGTTTTTAATAAAATTAAGTAACGTAAACTAAAAAACAAATTATTAGTAGAAAATAACTAATTATCTGACTAATTTAGTTATAAAAAAAATTTAGTTTTATTCTAACATTATTCAAAAGTGAATTTAACTAATAGTTTGTTGTTTGCTATTTAATTAGTAAAAAAAAGTCTTTAAATCATAGTGACTGACTTTTTGCTATATCAAATCATGAATATTTAATTAATTTAAAGAAAATGAATTTAGAAAAACTGATTGACGATTAGAAAATTTTTACACATTAATCATTTAATTTGTACTGATTTAAAATAAAAAAAGACATTCACCTATTTATATCAGTTAAAATTAAACAATATATTTAAATCTTTAATAAATGTATCAAAAGGGAATATTTATGTATTTATTTATTTAATTTTAATATTTGTTTATTGTTAAATTAATTTAATTAAAATTAAAGAGTAAAAATTGCTGAAAAATAACTAAAATTAATCTTGTTTTTCTATTTTAAATATTATTGAAAGAAATTATTAAATTATCTCGCAATTATTGTCTGTGAGAATTTTTACAAATTGAAAAACAAACAAAAAATCTAAAATGGACGCATTATTAAAAAAAAATTTTCCTGAACACAATAATGCAATTTATGAAAATTTAATTACTCGTCCATTCATCTTGTAATTTACCAGTTTTCATATAAATATAAATATACATGAAAGTGGTTTAAATTTCAATAGCGTTTCTTTATTGTATTTATAAACAAAACAAAATTACAATTTTTCTTTTTTCTTTTTTAATAGTAAAATTATATGGAAAAATATACCAATATATAAACGAGAAAAAGTCGATTTTAAATATTCTTGAACAAGTTTACCGCAGCATCTAATTCCCTACAAAACGATGATTAATATTTAAATAATAATTTTCATTTGCTAAAAAAAGCGTATACAGGGAATACGAAATTATTCTGAATTATTTAGAGACTTTTAAATTATGAAATTGTCCAGAAAACGATTTTTATGACTAACTTTCAATATTTCGAATAGAAAATAAAAAATTAATAAAATGACAAAATATAAATAACTGCACGTTTAATTGGTTAATGAATTTTTTGTCAGTAACATAATCTTAGTGAAGGAATTCAGAATTTGTAAAAGTATTAAGGAATAAAGTGTCGAGGCTCTTTAGGTGGTTACTTTTTTTCAAAGAGACTGAGATAAAAGAAACTATATAATATATAAAAAAAAATTGTTACAAAAGCTTCTTTTGGAAAAAAAATTCAAAGGATACTCGTACTTTTCTTCTTTTAGTGTTGTTTAAGTGTGGTTTCCTTAGTGTTGTTACTATACTTGGCTTGTAATTGTAGAGTGGTTTGTAACAATGTTTTTTCCAATTATAGTTTCTAGTGCGTATTATCCTTGGAGATAGTGTAATTCGAAGAACGATTGTTTTACAATGTTTGTGTTATTATTATAAGTCTTATGTTCCGATGGCCTTATGTGTCGACTGTTTCCATTCAATTTGCTTTCTTCTTGAATTTGTGGCTTTGGCATTTTTCAGGACAATTTGCTTTTAATCATTCAAAGAACTACTTTCTGAATGTTACCTAAACATCTGTTTGCGGAAATTATGCGGTTTGAACTGACAATGAAATTTTAGGTTATGTTGCACCCCTCCTGACACAATTGAAAATTTGATCGGTCGCCAGCAGAGAGCGCTGCCTGACAAGGGACCAGTTTCATAAAGCTGATTGGCTGTTTACTTTTTATAGGATTGTGGACAACCAATCATGTGTTTGTTACTGGTCCCTTGTCAGGCAGCGCTGTCTGCCTGTGGTCAGTTACTTTATGTTTAGTTTTTAAACCGTTTTTCAGTAGTTTGATCGGGTTGTTTTTAATTTTCGTTAAAAGTACTCAATTTGATATTTAAATATTGTAAATTTAGCGTTTTGTCGTGAGTGAAAATATTATCGACCTCTAGTGAGCGTGAAATCATCGACAGATTAGATTACGAATTCTTGGGAGGTTATGTTCGGCCTTTTGCGTCGACTTCAGGAAAGTTCTTTTTCCTCCCTTATCTTCGCCTGTGTTGATTAAGGTAAATTGATAAGTATTCTCTCGATAAATTTCCCACTCTCTTGCACTATTTGAACAATTTTCATTTTATTACACCATATACGAGATAGACGATTTTCGTTTTATTATACCAAAGACCCCCCCCAACCACTATTTCTTGCGGAAAATGCGGAAAATAATTGAATAGCAAGAAGAGGATAAACTTTCCTCATTAGAAATTGTTGCGGACGCGGAAAAAGTTATGAAAAATAAATCTATCCTCTTTCTATTTATGGATTGAGAATATATAAAGTCCTTTAGGAAGACTTTAACTGAATAAGATCTCGCAATCTTACGTGTGTGTCTGTCTCTCTCTCTCGCTCTCTATCTTGATGGAGCGGAATCAATAGCAATAAAAGCCCTCTTTCCAATTTTGGTCCTGGATGCGGAAAGGAAAGGGGTCGAAGTAAAAGGAGTCAGTGGGTCAGACATGTGGAGGGATAGAAAGGGCACGGGAGCAACGCGGTGGTCCGCGGGGGGGAGGAAGAGGTGTCCCACCCTCTTTCCCCCTTTTACCACACTATGGCACGTGCTACGTCACTACGTGTTTACAGAGATACCCAACCTATAGCCGCACTCGTGACCTTGCGTTTTGTATATATCACCCTCCTTCCTCCTTCTCCCTCAGTGTGTCCCCCTCGACACCCCCTCGGCAGTGCCACCATGGACTCACTCTTACTCCAGTGAGTGAATGTCTGTCTCACTCTCAGAGTAAAACCCCACACTGCCCCGTGATCTCCGGAATTCCCCTATCGTTGTCCCCCCTTAATCCCCCTAACACCCACCCCCTTCTCTCTCTCTCTCTCTCTCTCTCTCCAAACCTTTCCTCATCCTCTTCCACCATCAGCAACCAGTTGTTCCGTCTGTGACGTAACTGGGTATCACACGACCTGTCGACGTTTTATATGTATAGACTTCCATTTCTCTCTTGATACCATTTTCCATCTCTCTCTCTCTCACTCCTGCGAATCCCAGAGAGTTTGCATTATTGTTCCTTTCCTCGTCTACACGATCCTGCGGATAAAGGAGATAGACTTTTCACTCTAAGAATCCGGTGTCTAACTTGGAGGACATATCGCAGTGTCAGTTTTAAGGTACTTTATCATTGTCAATTTGATATATCTATTTTGTCGTGTCAGAGAAAATAATTGATTGTCGATCATCAATTATTCCTAACCTCCAATATAAGTCTCTCTCTTTCCCTCTCTTTTTTCCAAAATCTGTAAATTTTCTATTCTTTTAGTCTTTATGTTGACTTTTGTTTTTAGGATTCGTTGAATAAAAAATTGAAATGGTTTTCAACTGTGTTAGAATTTTAGAGGAATGTTTACAGTTTAATTACTATTGTTCGAATTGGCAAGAAATATATTGAGCACTTGGAAGGAATTCGAGGAAGCCATTCGAGTGACGGAGATGAGACAAGTTTAATTTCTGAATGAGATATCTAAAAGTGAAATGTTTCAAAGACATAGTCTATATTTATAAACTTCTGGACGCCAATGAAATCTTTTGAATTGAAAGGAACTTAAAATATCTATGACTTATAGAAGGAAGTTGACTCTCCAAAGTCTGCATTATAAAAAAGTTGGTGAGTAAAATAGCTTCTTCTTCTTCTACTTCTTTTTCATCCTATAACTATAGAATATTTAATAAGTTTGCGAGGAATATTTCCCATTCAATTGTATAATTTTAGTTTTTTATATATTTAAATCTTCTGCAAGTGTTGATATTAATTTACTTAATTAGAGTTTATTAAAATTAACGCGCGTAAAATTTTCTTTTTTGTTGTTACTTTCAAAATTTGCTTTTCCAAATTTAATGAAAATTCATAATTTCTTAAAAAATATAATTTTTCTTACGGTTTTTCATTAAATTTAATTATTTGAACAACTCGTATAGTAAATGCCAAAATATTTCTAACGGCAACTTGAAATAAAATTTATATTTCAATAAAATTTAGCGAAATTGTCAATTATTTCAATTTTTTAAACATATTTCCAGAAATAGAAGTATTTTAAAAAAAATTTTTGTTTCATTTTTTCAAGAAACAGTTTTACGAAACTTCAGAATTAAATTTTTCAAAATTTTAATACTTTTTGATGAAAAAAAATTTAAAAACTTATTCATATTTATTTTTCCCGAAGAATTAAAATTTCAAATAATTTCAATGAAAAACCTCATGAAATATAATTATTTTCTAAAATTTTCAACTGTAATTCATCCAATATTCAATTATTTCTTTAGAATTTTTAAATAAAATTATTGAAAAACTTTAATAATTTTTAAAGAAATATAGTGTGATTTATAATTTTTTTAAATAAAAATTTAAAGATTTTTAAACTGCTGCTTCCCTTAAATTTTCAAAGAATTTAATTTAAAAACCTTTTAAAATTTAATTAATTCCTAAAATTCCTGTAACAGTTTAAAAATTAGCTTATTTTTTAAAATTTTAACTGAAATTTTTGTTAAATCAATTCCTATAAAAATTCAACCACGAGAATTGAATTATTTAAATAGAATCATTTTTGTAAATTCATAAAATGATATAATTTCAAAAATTTAATTATATTTAAAGACAATTTTTAAAGAGGAAAAAATAAAATTTTATAGAATTTCCAATTGTTTCAATTTGTTAAAATTATTATTGTTACTTCAAGTACCTTTTTCTATAAAAAATTTTAATTACTATTTTTCAAAAACCTAATTTTTAAAAAATTTCTAAATTAAATTTTTCAAATTTTAATAACTTTTGTAAAATAAATATTTAACTAATTATTATTCTTTATTTGCTCAAAACATTAAAATACTTAAAAATTTGAACTGCAAATCTTTCAAAATTCAATGAATTTTTGAGAACCTTTGAACAATTTTATTTAAAATTTAATTTTTAAGAAAGCTAAAATTGTAATCTAAAATTGTACTGAAAATAATTTAATTCTTGACAAGATTTTTATTAAAATTCTTTAAAATAAATTAATTCCATTGAAGAGTTTTATTTTTTATAAAAATATTTTAATTCTTGCCAAGAATTTTTTTATATTCATAAAAATAATGAAATTGCATTGAAGAAATTTATATTTTTATGAAAATATGTTAATCCTTGCGAAGAATTTTCTTATGAAAATAATTAAATTCTTGAGCAAGATTTTTCAATTCATAAAAATAATTGAATTTTTGAAAGAATTTTATGAAAATTTTTTTAAATAATGATATTTTAAAAAGAATATTTTTATCAAAATTGTCAAAAATAATTGAATTTAAATTTAAATTCTTGAAAATAATTAATATTATAAAAAATAATGATATTAACAGTTTTGAATAGTAATATATAAGAATATTTAATATTATATTCTTAATAAGTAAATTCTTTAAATGTTGAATCTGTAATCATTCAAAAATTGATCTATATTCTTAAAAATATTAAGTTGTTTAATTTGCAAAATAATTATAAATGGAATATCGCGTTTCACGCTTATCATTTGCTAATTGAATAATAAAATTTTAAAATTAAAATATATTTTAAACGAAATTCAAAAATTGATAAAAAAATTTTTTTAAATACTAGGAAAATATGAAATCAAATCAAAATTTTCACTAATTCTTGGAGTTTATAAAATATTCTTAATTACAGTTTCTAATTTCTTTGAGAAATATAAAAATGAATAGAAATTTATTTATCAGTGTGTGAAATTTGACGCTTTAGCAATGGCTTAAGGAAATAAAGGTGCTTAGTGAGCAATAATCCACCTGAATCATCGTTTTCCTTTGAAGAATGATTCACTTTTTATGTATTCTATTTCGTTAAAATGATAGCGACCAACTTTCCTCAAATTAGGTAAATTCACTTTTAATTATTAAACATAATTTTATATTTTGTTGACGCAAAAAATTTGATTTTGCTTTTACATGGTATATCAGAGGGTAGAAAAATCAGGGAATGCAGGGAAAAGACAAAGAAAGTAAAATTGGATAGGGAAAAATAAAAAGTCAGAGAATTTTCTCAAAAGCACTGAAAAAATTGAAATTTTAGAATTCATAAAAAAATTTAGGATTTTGATGTTTTTTGAAAATATTTAAATGATTTAATTCTTCTTGAATTTTCTTTTTGTTTATCTTATGAACTTCTGAATAATTGAATTTTAAAATGTTTTAGATTAAAAGCAGAAAGTTTGAATTTGAATTTAAATTGTAATTAAATTTTTATTAAAATAGTTGAAATTTTAAATTTTTTATTTAATTTTTAATAAAAATTGTAATTCAATTTTAATTGAAATAATTGAAAAATCAAACATTTTCCTGAATTTTTAATAAAAATTGTAATTTAATTTTAATTGAAAACTTAAACATTTTCCTGAATTTTTTTTATAAAAATTGTAATTTAATTTTAATTGAAATAGTCGAACATTCAAATATTTTCTGGAATTTTTTATAAAAATTAAGAAACCAATTATCATTAATAATTTGGAAAAAATTCTTATTTTAAAAAAGAAGGAAAAATCGATTTTTTGATTATTTTTCAATTAAATGTTTAGTTATTATTTTGTTGATTTAAAACAAACACGAATAAACATTTTTTAAAAGCCTTACTCTAGGAACATTTTAATTCAAATTTTCTAAAATTTCTATTTGAAATTCAATTGTTTATAAAAATTTCAAACACTAGGTATTCTTTTACAATTATTTCTTTATTTCTTAAGTAAAATTATTTGCTAAATAATTTGTAAGTAATAATTTTATTACAGTAAAGTTCAATATTCTTGTTAATATTTAAAAAATCCGAAAATAAATAAAAATTTAAAAACTATTAAGTAAAGAAAAATGAAATTGATTATGGGAAAAATAAATTTCGAGAAAAATAAATATATTTAATAATTTTCTTTTTTTCCTCAGAGAAATTGAATTCGCAAAAATGATTAAAACTAATTTTTACTTAGAGAAGAATTTTAGTAAAAAATTGTAGAAAATAATTGAATTGAAATCTTGAATGCAAATTTTAAAGAATCAACAGTTGCAATTTTGGCAAATCATTATTTAATTTCGAAAGGTTGAAACCTTTTGAATTTAAAAAATTTCAGAAGAATTAAATGTTAAATAATTTTAATTGAAAACTCTGAAGAAGTTGGCTTTTGGAAAAATTTAATTGCAGAAATTTTCAAGAAGTTATTTTTTTTTAATTGTAATTCTAAAGAAGTTAGCTGTCTGCGTTTGAATAGAAAATTCAGACGAAGTTAATTTTTCAAAAATTGTAAATTAAATTCTTTTTAAATTGAATTTTTAAGAGCATAGTTAAATTGCAAAATTTTTGGTGTTTGGAATAATTTAAAAATTAAATTTTAAAAAATTTAAATGTAAAAATTTTAAATAATTAAAAAAATTAAAATTTAAAAATTTTAAATAATTAAAAAATTAAAATGTAAAAATTTAAATATTAATAAATTGGAGCTATTATTTGGATATTATAGATATTTTCTAACAATTTTTCTAATAATTTTTTAATTAATCAGAATATTCTTCAGGGTCGCGGGAAGAAAAATCAAAATATTATCTGGAAACCAGAGGAAAAAAATTAACTTTTTTGCAGCCAACTCTTAATAGTGAAAATATTTTTCCACAATGCGAAATTCAAAAACAGTTGAGCGAAACAATATTTGATATGAAAGTCTGCAATGCAGTCTGGTATTTACTTACATCAGCTGATGTGCAATGAATTGAAATTAAGATCGCAATACATTATAAAATGATTTAAAATGAAAAAAAGAAAAAAGAAAAAAAAAAGAAGTGAGAAAAAGAAAAATGAAGAAATATTATATAATAGAAATTGTAAGTGAATTATCTTTACGATACTTATGCAAGTTTCGATGATAAAATATATCCCAACTTGTTTATAAAACACAGCTGATAGACGCCTAATCAAGACTACGACAAATTCAAGGTTGTGCCAGATATTACTGGGTCAATGGCACATACTTACCACGTTTTTCCCCGACGTCACGAATCCAGCAAAATCCCCCTTTACACTTATTCCCCTCTCTCTCTCCAACAATGATAGACATACTCTCACTCTTCAACGTCGTTTACGTGTATAGAGCTTGTTTTCAATTACGATGGCATGCTATAGTTGCGCTTTGATGGAGAACTCGGTGAAGGTGCTCTTTCAAGAGCGAAATCAGAAATTTCCTTCGCTAATGTATAGTTGAGCAAAAAAAAAAAAAAAAAAAAAGAACGAAGCAAAAATATTTCCATTCTTTTCCAAAATTGGAAATAAATTTCTCTTCCCACCCCCGAATAAAGTGGCAAATTTTCGCCTATAGGTACAAGAAAATAAAAATTTTGAAGAGGGATTTAAGGGGACGAAAAATATGGGTTTTAGACAACTTGGAGTCAAAATTTTCTTTTCAAGAAAGAGCTGCTTGACGCGGTAAACTTTTGCCGCACATGAAAAGGGTCGCAAGAGAAAGTCGGAGAGTAACTTGTCAGACTTTCTCTCCTCGAGATCCTTTTTCTCGAAGAGAGCAGGCTGAAACTAAAAACTGAAGATCCTCAAGGGTATAAAAAGCAATTCAGAAATTTGATGATTTCTTTTCTCTTCTTCTTCTTCTTATTTGTTCTTTAAATAATCATCCACTGCCGCAATATTCACACTGAGGATAATAATAATATTAACAATACAGTATTTCTAAGTTTTTCCAGAAAAACTGTATTTTCTATTTTGGAAAAAATTCCGAAAATAAATTTCTTTTCCACTGAATAAAGAGGAAAATATTTTCGCTACAAGAAAATAATAATTTGAAGAGGGATTTAAGGAGACGAAAAATAAATTGAGACAAAATACGTATCAAAAACGTTGCTTCAGAACTATTTTAATATTCCTGGAAAAACTGTAGGAATAAAATTAATAATAATGGTAATGTTGATAATATTCTTCATAATAATAGTAGTAATAATAATAATAATAATAATAATAATAATAATAATAATAATAATAATAATAATAATAATAATAATAATAATAATAATAATAATAATAATAATAAGAGCAATACAAATAAAAATAGTAGGTAATAAGAATACAATAATGACAATAATTACAGTTCGCTTCTCATTCTCGTTTCAGAAAGTTTAATCAGCGGAATTTATCAATCAAATAGTCGTGGGTTATTTTATCGATTTTTTCATTATCTTCAATCTTCACTCAATCATCAGCATCATCATTATCCTCGTCATTACCTTCATTATCAGCAAACTCGACTCATCTCACTCTCATCCCCTTTGACCACAATTGACATCAACTCTACAGAAATCCTCTCTTCCATAATCCGCTTCCTCGTCTCTCTCTCTCTCCCCCTCCCTCTCTCTTTCTCTCTTGTTATACAACGATAATTGAATATTTACTTATTATTATTTCATACGATCATTATTATAATTACATCATATTAACTAACCGTATAATCTGCAACTTCAAAATCGTCCCGCAAATTGATTTCTGTTTTTGGTGCTTGGATTTGTTTTCGTCTCGCTCTTAAGGCCATAAGTCAGGAAAATCAGGAAAAACTCAGGGAAAGTGAAATTCTACTTTCAGGGCAATCAGGGAAAAGTTAATTTTTTTTTTAGAATTTATGAGAAAATTCTGAATTTTTGTGTCTATTGTTTGGCTCCACAAACTGTCCATGAAATTACACGAATTCTATATAACAAAATCTTCCATTTCTTCTATTTTTTATTTAATTATATGTCTTAAATTTTTAATTATCTTTATAGGATTCATCTATTTTTTATCTAATTATAACTCTAAAAATTTAAATTACATATCTTTATAGGAATCATTGAATTCTTTGAAAGTATTTATCAAATATTATTGAAAATAATTATATTAAACTCGAGAATTAGTTTGTCAACATTTTCTTTCCAATAATTGAATTCTTTCGGATAAAATGTAACCTAAAATTATTGTACTGAAAATAATTTTAGTTCTTGACAAGATTTTTTATTAAAATTCATTTAAAATAAATGAATTCCATTGAAGAATTTTATTTTTTATAAAAATATTTTAATTCTTGCGAAGAATTTTCTTATATTCATAAAAATAATTAAATTCTATTGAAGAAATTTATTTTTTTTTGAAAATATTTTAATTCTTGCGAAGAATTTTCTTGTGAAAATAATTGAATTCTTGAGGAGTTTATGGGAATAAAATTCTTCTCCAAAATTCAATTATTTTCAAAAAAAAAATTTCTTAATTAAATGACTTTCAATATTTACTGTTTTAATCAAATTTTCCAGAAGAAATTAATTATGTGAACAAAATTTTTAATAAAATTCTACGTAAAAAATTAATTATTTTCATAAATAATACAAATTTCACTGGAATTCAATTACTTACAAAATTCTTTTTAATTTTCTTCGCAATAATCCAATTGGATTGTAAGAAATCTTAAAATTGTTTACAGGGATTCAATTATTTTCTCATATATATATGAGTAGTAAATTTCTTCGCGGAATTTATTACGTTCGAAAACGTTTTTAAAATTCTCGTATGAATTTTAATTATTTTCAAAAAGTAATAACTTTCTTCTTCCAGAAATAAATTATTAAAAAATTTTTTTTTTTAAATTCATGACAAAATTCAATTGCTTAAATAATATTCTACGAAATTATTATAATTATTATCATTATTTCGAGAAAAAATAAATATTTAATATTTTTCTTTTTTCTTAGATAAATTGAATTCTCATAGATGATAAAAAATATTTTTTATTTAGAGAAGATTATATTCTTATTTGTATTAGAAAATATTTTTTTATTTTCATAAATAATAAAATTTTTTTTAGAAATTTAAATTATTCTAATAAATAATAAAATTCTTTTTAGGAATTTAAATTATTCTGATAAATAATAATAATAAGAAGAAGAATTTCAACTTTTTTTAATACAATATTTAATCGAATTCATAGAAAGAACTCAAGGATTATTATAAATTTTTAATGACATTCTTTCCAAGAATTCAATTATTTTCATAAATAACAAAATTATTGTCGGATATTCAATAATTATAATAAAAAACTATAATGGAATTCTTCGCTTGAATTCGATTATTTACATAAATAATAATTTTTGTGACAAAAATTATAATATTTTTAAAAATTTATAATTAAATTCTGGATAAGAATTCAATTGTTTTCCAAATAATGACATTTTTTGCTGAAATTCAATTATTTTCCAAATAATGACATTTTTTGCTATAATTCAATTATTTTTCAAATAATGATATTTTTGCTGAAATTCAATTATTTTCAGTACCTAATATTTTCATCAAATTTCAAAAAAAGAATTAAATTATTTAAAAACAATTTGAATAAAATTCGTTGCAAAAACTCCAATTGTTTTAATAAATAATAAAATTGCCACTGAAATATTTAATTATATTTGAAATACAATTTTCATAAAATTGTTTGAAAGAAATTAATTATTGAAAAAAAATTTGTATAAAATTCTCCTAAAGACATTAACTATTTTTAATAATTTTGGTAAAATATGTTTATAAAAATTAACTTATTAACAAATTTAAAAATCTCTTTATCAATTTATTTATGAAAATTCTATTTTAAGAAATATTGAATTATTCAATAAATTGTTTATTCTCCTATTTAAATAATTGAATTCTCATAGAAGTTGCTAATAAAAATTGATTTAAAAATGAATTTCAGTTAATTTTTCACACTTTTAACTATCAATGAATTCTGTAGAATTAATTTCTTTGAAAAAGTTAAATTGAATTTTTTTAATTAGATTTTTAAAATAAAATAAAAAAAATTTATTTTCTAATATTTATTTAATTGAAAAATTTCCGAATAATCGATGCGATTTCCTAACATTGAATTTTATATAAATGGATTCAAAAATTCTCAAAGAACTTTTTGAAAAACTATGAAAAATCATTATTTACTTTAAAGCACTTAAAGAAGAATTTTAGTTAAAGATTCTAGAAAATAATAATTGAATTGAAAATGATGAAAATAATTTTGAAAAAGTTAGAGTAACCGAACATTACACAAAGAGGTGTTTGACAAAAAAACAATTTTGGAATGAAAAATTATAAATACACCTGCTACTTTCTTTTAAAATTTATTTTCTCCCTTAGTTGAGTCCCCTATTGTTCTTATTTCTTACTTAAAGAGTTTGAGGATAAATATTATTTTCCTCCACGAAATATATAAGGGTGAAAAGATGTGCTTACGTAAAAATTTAATGATCCCCCTCTTGAGAAATAAATAATTTTATATAATTCAATTTGCAAGGAACCCTTTTTTCAATTTCACATAATCGTCAAATTTGAAGACCATTTGAAATCTTCCGCAGCTTCTTCCTTTAATCAACATCCTTTCTTTACTTTTTCCCTCTCACTCACTCTCTTTCTTTTTTTCTTACTTTCTGTTTAGCCCCAGTTATTATCCTCAATTACCTTTCGTTAATTCCCTAAAATTTGTCTCTCGTTGCTTTTTATTTTTCATAAAAAATAAAAAGAAGAAGTTTACTTTTTTCTTTGAAACTTGTTTTCGTTCGTATACTCCTTGGCAATGAAATGCACGATTCCCTTTTGAAATAAAATTGAGCGATATCATCATACGCCTCGCTTCTTTACCATTTTTATTTTTTATTTTACTATAGCTTTTTTTTAATAACTTATTTACTTCTTTCAATTATATTGTATTTATCTATGTTCTCAAAAACAATTAATGTCAACGCGCTCAGCGTCGAAAAAAAATTCTTCAGGGATTTTAGAGATGAAATTGTCACTAATTTGTCTTTTTGTAATTTAGGAGAGTTCAAAAAACGTTCAGGACGTTTTATAAATTTAATATCTTTGAAAAAATGTTTTGTTTGATTTTTGAAAAAAATTGCTTTCGACGCTAACTTCGGAACTTTATTTTTTTTTTAAAGCTGAAAAACTTGATAGGTATTGCTGACGAAAAATAAAAAATGTAGTGTTTGGCGATTATTTTTTGTTTTTTGTACGTGTCGGTAGAATATTAATTGTATGTAAAAGTTATTTCTTTAATCTAAGCAATAGAGTGAAAGAGAAGGTGTTCTACGTTTTATACAGCTATCTCGCTTTCCGCATCGCTGCCTCACTTCCATTTTCTCCCTGGGAAAAGCGATTTCGTTTTATTATTATAAATTCGCCTATCGACAACTTGGAAAAATCATTTTACTGAAAAAAACGCAGTCACTAAATTTATTTATTATTTAATATTCAGTTCTTCAATATTATGCCTTTTTTTTTAAAAAAAAGTTGCCACGAAAATTTGATTTTTTCCTGATTTTAGGATAGAATTTTCACTTTTTCCCTGACTTTGCAATATTTTTAAAGTAATATTTAAAATTTTCTGAAACTTTAATTCAATATCTTTAACAAATGTAATTAATTACAAAAAATTGTAAAGAAAAATCTACTTATATGAAATTTAAAAAAAAATTTAAGTTGATTTAAGTAAAAAACAATTTAAAATAAATTGAATTTCATGTTCTTTAAAGTTTAATTCTTATTATTATTTATGATTTCAAACTTTCGAAGACAAAGAACCAAAAAATTCAAGAAGAATAAAAATTTGTTAAAAAAACTAATTTTCTCGAATTTTTTAATTACATTTTTTTTAAATTCAAATTTTCTAAAATTTTGGTAGAAATGTTTTGTAATTTAATTATTTTTCAAAATTGTAAATTCAATTCTAGTAAAATAAAAAAATTGTTCGAATATTTATGTAAAATTGTCAAATAAGTAAAAAAGAATATTAAAATTATTAAATTTTAATAAATTAATATTTAGAATTTTCTTCGAATTTAACTTTAATTCAAAATCTTTAAAAACTTCAATTAATTATAAAAAATTTTAAACGAAAATCTACCAACATGATATTTATTTTGGAATTTTTCAGTAAAATTATTTATAATGGAATTTAAAATAAATTCAATTTTATATTCTTTAAAGTTCAATTCTTATTATTAGTTCTGATTTTAAACTTTAAACGCCAAAAAAACAAAAAATTCAAGAAGAATAAAATTTTTTTAGAAAAATCTAAATTTCTCGAATTTTTTAATTACGATTTTTTTAAAATTCAAATTATCTAAAACTTTAGTAGAAATTTTTTGTAATTTATTTATTTATCAGAACTGTAAACTTAACTCTAGTAAAATTAGAGTATAATTATGTTATAAGTAAAAGAATTGTCAAATAATTAGAAAAAAATATTAAAATTATTAAATTTTAATAAATTATTATTATTATTACTATTATTATTAAGATAATATTCAGAATTTTTCGAAACTTTAATTCAAAATATTTAAATAAAATTGTAAACAAAAATCTACTAACGTGAAATTTTGTTTTAAATTCTTAAGTAAAATTATTTAAGAAATAATTTAAATGAAATTGTATTTTTCATAGTCTTTAAAGTTTAATTCTTATTATTTATATTTTCAAACTTTATAAAAAAAAAATAATAATTCAACAAGAATTAATTTTTTTTAATTATTTTCAAAGACTACAGTACACAAAAATTCTGAATTTTCTTATATAAATTCTAAAAGTTTAATATTTTTCCAGTTCCCTGACCGAAGGCAATCTTGAATAATATTTCAATATTTATTTTTAAATATTATTAAACTTTTGAATAAATTTATAGTTAAAAATTCCAGAAATAGAATATCGACTTTTTCGACTAAAACGACTTTTTTTTAAAAACTCGATCCGAGTCCTGAATATTTAAAATATCTCGTTTAAATAAAAAAAAAGAGTTTTTTTTATTAATAAAGTAATTCAGAAATGTTTTCAAACGACACTTTATTTTTTTTCAGACATACATTTGCTTATTAATCCCAAGTTACAAAACAGAATTTTCTTTCCCCAACTGTACATATAGCTAAAAACAGTTTTGTTTCTTTTTTCCTTTAGTCTAGGTTTTTGTTTCGAATACATTCGAAAACATCCCAAGAGACTATCTCACTTATTATGCTCTCATTTTCGGTAGAATAGTCTTAAGTTCTTTATTTTTACCATAGCGGCTTCAAATCGCCACGCTTGTATCTCTATATATATATTTTTTTTCCTTATTTTTTTTTTTTACATTAAAAACGTGTGTATCGTTTGTTTTCTACAAATGTGGTTCGCAAACTCGATTTTTTTTATTATCTAATTTTCATTTTTCTATAGGAGGAGAAAAAAAATTTCTTCATCGAATTCCTATTCTACCACAGATGTGAGAGTTTCAAACGAAATTTTCTCGGAAATTATGTTTTTTTTTGCTTTTTCGTCTCTGGAAGAAAAAAGAAAAATATAAAATAAATTTCAATTCGCTATGAATTATTATAGAAAATTCGCTATATTAAGAATGAATCTTTTTTTTCCAGATTTATTTATAAATTTCCGAGAAACTTTTCTTGATAATTAAAAAGCATCCGATTCTTTCTCTCATACACATTCACTCTCTCACTCTTTTTTTCATTTATATATATTTATATCTTTCGTGGTGACCGGAAATCCCGCGTCATAATTCTCCAAGTGCTGACGCTACGAAAGAAACGTGTTTAAAGCTAAGACATTCGTATTTTTTTTATACAGTACAATATAATGGTACAGGTTTCGTTCTCTAATCGCGAATGAAAAAAAAAATTGTTTTAAATTAAAAAAAAAAAAGAAGAAGAAGAAGAAGAATGATACGATAACACGAGATACAAACGTATACGTATTTTATGCTTTCGTGAAATTGTTATTACAAATTCTATGATTAGAGACGAGTAACACTTTTACAAAACGAAAATAATATTAATAATAACAATTAAGGCTCTATTCTTTCCCAAAGGCAGTAAAAAAGACCGATGTGGAAAAAATTATGTGTCTTTAAAGATTCGGAATATACAAAATTCTCTTATAAAATATCCGCTATAGTTAGTACAAAATCCACCTCAGCAGAGTGTCCTTTTATTTTTTTTCAATTCGAATTTATTGTTCAAATCTTCAAAAAATATTTTCAAGACTACTGAGTCAGGAATTTATTTTTCTAAATTTCCAATAATCAATAAAAGTTGACACTCGGATATTTTCCGCACTTTGAATGGTTTTTGTGATCAGCTAAAACGAACCAAACTCGGCGACATTAACGAACACCGTTTTTACAAACAAACAAAAAAAAACTCTTCCACAACTTTTTATTTTCTATTATTAAGAATTAAAAATTAAAAATCTGGAATGTTTTCTGTGATATTTGCGGGAATAATAATAATAATAATCATTCAGGTGTAGAAGAGTATAACATTGGACAAGCAAAAGGAACTACGTTAAGGCAATAAAAAAAAATACTACCCACCATTTGTCCTAGCCGTCATCATCATCATCATCGAAAGAACCTCGAGACAGATTCAAACTAAAAATTCCCAGAAGTTGACAAAAAGTCAACAAGTTGTCAAAAAGTTAACGAAAAAAAAAAATGAAAAACACATTTTTTAAAGGAAAAAAATCATTTTACTATCGTAAATACTCCCAACTGCACTATTCTTAACAGGTATCATCGAGAACTAGGAAATAGGCGCTAAATAAATACAAAGATTATTACAATTATAATTGTCTCACTTAGACTTCATCAATTACATTTATAATCGCATTTGTCATCATCGTGTCAAGCATTCACGTCACAACTAATGGCAATCATGACTACGCTTTTTTTCTGCTTTTAAGTTCATAAAAAATGGCAAAATTCGAACGAAAAAATAGGAAACAATATCAAATTATTCAAAAAAAAAAAAAAGAAAAAACAATGAAAAAAGCAATAATTTCATAAAAAAAAGGTGAATAAACTTTTTTTTTTTTATCTGGAGGAACAACGATTTTGTTTGAAAACAAAAAATATGGGCTTTTGGCGCACATGCGAGAAAATTTTTCGCTACTCTAAATCTAAATTAGTAGAATTACAACATTTTTGCATTATCATATCGAAAATTTGAGTTTTCGAATTTTTAAATTCGAACATGAAATTTTTTTTCTCGATATTTTATATTTTTTATTTTATTTAATTTACTACATTTTTAGTGAACTATGCATTTTGCTGTAGCTGAAAATAAAAAAAATTCTGGACTTGAATCTCAAGCGACCAGAGTTTTTTTTGTTTTTTTATCGAAAAAAAATGACATTCGCATTTATAATCAACAGTTTCGAATTTTTTTTAAGCAACTTTTTCCAGTATTTATTAATTATTTTTTTAAATTTACTATTTATTTAATAATTTTTAAAATTACTATTTATTAAATAATTTTTTAAATTTATTATTTAACAAATAATTTTAGTTTCATTTGAAAAAAAGTTGTAAGAAATTTTGTTAACTATTATTTTGAAGAGAAATATTTTTAAATTGTATTGTTTTTTTTTGAAATTTTTTTTTATTATAGATGTTTTTAATTGATTTTAAAATTATTTGCATTAAATACCATTTAATTTATTTCAAGAAAAAGTATTTGAAACACAACAAATGTCATTTAGTTGACTTAGAAAAATAATTTCAAGCAAAAACTATTAATCTGACTGAACTAAATATTACTTCAAAAAAAATAATTTGAAGCAAAAACTATTAATTTGACTGAACTAAAAATTACTCAGAAAAATACCTTTTAATTGGATAGATTAAAAATTACTTGAAACAAATACCACTTAATTGACTGAAATAGAAAAAAATTAATTGAAATTCAATTTATGTAATTGATTTTAATCAAAATTATCCAATTAAATATCATTTAATTTTTTTCTAAAAAAATATTTTAAGCAAATTTTATTTTATTTTCCTTCAAAAAAAAATTATTTGAATCAATTACTTTTTATTTGACTGAGTTGAAAACTATTTTGAATCAATTACTTTTTATTTGACTGAGTTGAAAACTATTTGAGTTAAATTCTATTTAATGGACACCAAGAAAATTTATTTGAAACAAATACTGTTTAATTTATTTCAATAAAAATTATTTGAATGAAATTCTATTCAATTGACTCAAAAAAAAAATTATTTAAGGCGAATACCATTTTATTGACTTTAAACAAAATTAATTGAGTCAAATACTTTTGAATTGATTCCAAAAAAATTATTTAAAGCGAATGCCATCAAAATTAACTGAATCAAATACTTTTAAATTGACTCAAAAAAAATTATTTGAAGCAAATACCATTTTATTGACTTTAATCAAAATTAATTGAATTCTACTTAACTGACTCCAAAAAAATTATTTAAAGCGAATACCATTTTATTTACTGTAATCAAAATTAACTAAATCAAATACTTTTAAATTGACTCCAAAAAAAATTATTTGAAGCAAATACCATTTTATTGACTTTAATCAAAATTAATTGAATTCTATTTAATTGACTCAAAAAAAAATTATTTCAAGCTAATTCCATTTTATTGACTTTAACCAAAATTAATGGAATCAAATACTTCTGAATTGTCTCCAAAAAATATTATTTGATGCAAACACTATTTATTTGACTTCTAAAAAAATTATTTGAAGCAAATTCAATTTAACTGACTTCAGTCACAATTATTTAAATCAAATAAACCTTTCAATTGACTGAATTAAAAATTATTTCAATCACCAATTAATTCACTTAATTAACTATTTTTTGATCCCAATGCAAATAAATATTGATTCGACAATGAAATAAAATTCTCTCCTTTTTCCCCGGTGACGCTCGAGACTGTTGATCACAAATATCACAAGTTTTCTACTAATTCAAATTTAGAGAGAGCTCGGCAGAAAATGTTAGTGCAGTGTCAGGAACTCTGCAGGACAATTGTCGGTGTCCCAGGCGGAGAGCCAGTAGCTAGGAACCAAAACATCGATACCACTGACCCAGCAAACTGCTACACACACACACGGCAGACAATCTCTTGACTGTATTTGATGTTCGGTTAACGGCCACTAAAGCCGTACAGTTTCTGAGACAGTTTTTTTTTATTTATTTGCTTTTGCATCCCAATAATCTCCCAACAGCTTGATCTCAGAGATTGATCTCTTCACCGTATATATAAGCCGAAGAGAAACGTCCCGCTAACGAGGGAGATCACCGATACACAATTTGACATCCAGTCCGACTGAGATTTAAATGTTATCATCAAGTCGCCGTCTCTGAATGCCCCCCGGTCGTTGTTCATTAATTAGAGAATTAGAAAAACTATTTTTTTCCCCCTTATTGCTAATAATTTTTTCAAGAGTTATTTTTTTCCCTTTACTATTTTTTACTTTTCAGTTACTTTACTTTTCAAATAATTTTTCCTTTACTATTTTTACTTTTCAATTATTTTGTTTCTCTATTTTTACTTTTTCAGTTATTTTGCTTCTCTATTTTTACTTTTTCAGATATTTTGCTTCTCTATTTTTACTTTTTCAGATATTTTGCTTCTCTATTTTTTTTAATTTTCGGTTATTTTTGCTTTTCTATTTTTTTTTTTTACTTTTCGGCAAAATCACTTGTTTTTTTTTCAAGTTAATTAATTTTCAAATTGGTCGTGTTGTTTTGAAAATAAATAAAAAGTTTCACGTGAATTAATTTATTAAATAACAATTCCCGTTTCGTTTTTTTTTTGGACTACATAATAATTTATTGAATATGTTCGAATTAAATATTTCTTGCAGGGGTTCGCTTAGCTGACCTGATTCCGCTGGCTGCGGTAAAAGGTCACGAGCAACGCAGCCAGATTCATCATGTTGCTAAATTACAAATATATATAATATATTTATATATATATGTATATATATATATATTTAATATATAATATGTGTATTTATAAAATTTGAATGAACGCTCTCAATCAAGTAATATTTTTTCTAAACTATTTCTTTCACTCATTCAAGCACACTCTTTCCCTCTCTCTCTCTCTCTCTTTCTCACCAATTAATTTCTTTATACCTCTGTTGTGTTTTTGTTTCTTTTCTCTCTCTCTCTTACTCTCTTTTTTTTCACTCGCTTTCTCTCTCTCTCTCTCTCGCGTTAATTGTTATGCAAAAATACTAGTTAAATCCCTGTACATAAAAACCTTGACGCGCGGTGCGCAAGTATGCCGTCATTGTTCCTCCGGTGGATTCAAAGCGTTAAACCTTTATTTATCATATTTTTTCGTATTATTTTTTTTTTCTTACTTTTTATTTTTTTATTTTTTCTTGTTCATTCTTGTTTTTTTTTTTTCTTCATTTGTGTCTAGAATTTACTTACAAGGTATTTGGTTTACTCCATGCGCATCACTCTCGACATGCAGTTCTGTATTTTTAAGGTATATAAATTATGGTAATGATTTCGGTAGTATTAATTACTAAATAATGTTATCAATGCAATCAGCGCGCACCGCCTTTTTTTTTTGTTGTCGCTATAATAGATTCGCTTTTGCTGCTCTCTCAATCTCTCTTTTTTTTTATTTAAACTGCTTTTCTCACTCGTGACAAAACTAATTCCTTACTTGTTTTTTTTTTTTTATTTCTTATTTCTCCCACCGCAATGTGCCCCCCAGGCCGGTTCCCCGAGATTTCATGAGAAACAGTTTACGACTTGAGAGTAGACTTAGTGGCATCTCGAGATAAGCCTTTAGAGCGACCTTGCAAGGAGAAAGACAGAAGGTAGTAGTAACCCCGAAGGAAAAATAATACACACGAGGCGACACTCAATTGAACCGAGTCGCTCGACTTGAAAGAATGAAAAAGAGCATTTTTCATCGAGAATTCTCGCGGGGAAAAATTGATTCGAAAAGTTAGAATGTGTTCGCGCTTTTTTTCAATATTTAAGTAAAAAAAAAATTTTTCCCTTTCTTCATCTTGGTAGAATTTTCATTCCTTTTGTTGAATTTAATTCCGTTTCTATTAATTTCTTTTCGTTCGGTTGCATTTAATTTAATTCGATTTCATTTAATTTAATTCGATTCGAATCAATTCGATTCAATTCAAATCAATTCGATTCTTCAAATCACAATTCGGTCCAATTCAGTTCGATTCGAATCAATTCAGTTCTATTCAAAAGATTCGCTTCAATTCAAATCGCTTAAGTTCGATAAAATTCAAGCGAATTCGGTCCAATTAAAATCAATTCAATTTAAGTCAATTCCGTTCTATTTAATTCAAGTTAATTCAATTGTATTCAATTTAATTTTATTCAAGTTTATTCAATTGTATTCAAGTTAATTCGATTTTATTCCAGTAAATTCGATTTTATTCCAGTAAATTCAATTTCATTCAAGTGAATTCAGTTTTATTCCAGTAAATTCAATTGTATTCAAGTTAATTCGATTTTATTCCAGTAAATTCAATTTTATTCAACTAAATTCAATTTGATTCATTTAGATTCAAGTGAAATAAATTTAATTCAATTTAAATTAGTTTTATTCAATTTTACACAATTTTAACCAACTTTAATTTAAATGTACAATTATCGCGTCAAAACTTTCCAAGTGAAGACGCCATTTGAAAGAGCAAGTATCACCTCGATTGTAGATTTTTTCCTTAGTGAGTGTTTGTTTGTGTGTGTGTGCAAAATAATCGCGAACCGTGAATATTTTTTTTCCATTTGAAAACAAAAATTGGTGTTGGAGTGAAAAAAAAGATAGATTTCTTTTTAGCACCAGTGTCGCGAGTCTTGATAATAATAATAATAATAATAATAATAATAATAATTGAGTCTGTCTCCTCTTGGTCCTGGACCCGTGTGTCCTTTATGAGAATGAGACAAGCAGACGGAAGAGCGATTTAATAGAAAGGTGGCTCATTAAGTTTATTATAGTTCGCGAATTGTTTGCGGCTAGAAGCGTCTAGCAGCGATTAGCGCGAGATTGGCGGTCGACACGAGGTGACTTACAGTATTAATGGGGGATCGGCTGCGGGGTCACTTCTTGTTCTTTTTCGCCGGTGGCTCCTGAACGTCCTGCGAATCTTCAGTGTCTTCGCTGTCCGTGGGACGTGGAGTATTATTGCTGTCATCGTCTTCAGTGGCGACTAAGGGAGTGGTCGGCTTGTCCATCGAGTCCTCGGTGAAGGAATTTGTGGTGCTGTTCTCGTCAATGACATTTGTGTGATGTGGCTCTGACGATTCTTTACCATTGACAACAACGGCTGGCGTCTCTTGATTGCTGTCGTCGGACGGCTCGGTGGCTTCTCCATTAGTTGGCGAGTGGGAATTTCCGTTTTCGGCCGACACTGGAATTCCGTCGAGTAATTCGGGTTTCAATTCGGAAGCAACATAGTGCGTCCAGAGGGCCAATTCCACTCTATGTGGACTCCAAGTTGTGCCGTTTGTTGCTGAAAGAAGCAGAAGATACCGGTTCGTTAGATGGGAGTTTCTGAGGATTCGGTGTGAGTGAGCGAGGGACTTTTCTCGTTTTAGAGTCTCTATAGTGTGCGCTTAGTCATTCCCCAATGGTGTAGGACCTCGAGCATTCTTCAAATTCTAATCCCGATGATAAATTTAAGTTTTTTTCTTTTATGCTTTTAGTGAATATATATAGAGTCGGGGGAATATTTTTATCAATTGAATTTTGAATCTAAATTATTTTATGTTTGGTTGGGAAGAATAGGGTTGCCACAAAAATTTAATTTTTTTCCCACATTGTTCTCTGATTTTCAGGTGAAATTTGAACTTATACCTGACACAAAAATATTCTGATTCAGTCTAAAAAGATAAAAATCATTGTTTTATATTTTACGAATATTGTGACTGTAACTTCTTTAAATTTTTTTTCATTATTTCAATCCTATTCTTATTTTCTAGAACTTTTAACTAAAATTATTCTCCAATTCAATTATTTTGAATAATGTTCGAAAAAGTTGTTTGAGAATTTTCAAATTAATTTCTTTACATTAAAATTTTAAGTGAAATTTCGATTATTTGGAAATTCGTCAATTAAATAAGTATTAACAAATAAAAACTTCAAATAATTAAACAAATCCAATTAAACTTAAAAAAAAATTAATTTCACAGAATTGTTAGTTAGTATATGAAAAATTCAAACTTTCAAAAACTTTATTTTAAACCTCTCTTCGAAATTCAATTGTTTCTAAAAATTGACGCTATAATGCTTGCAATATTCAATTTTTATGTATAAAATTTTATCCGAAATTCAATTTTAAATTCTTTTTTATTAAAAAATTCTACGAGAATTCACATAATGTAAATAAAAATTAAATTATATTTATTAAACAGTTTAATGTTCCTAATAATAAATTCTCGTAAAGAATTTTATAAAAAAATTTTTTAATAATTCCAATTTTTCTAAGAATTTTAATAAATTTTTTAAAAATAATTTTATTATTTGTGAAAATAAGGGAATTTTTGCGAAGAAATTTGTAAATAATTTAATTCCTGTAAAATTTTTATGATTTATGAAAATAATAAAGTGTTTGCGGAGAATTTAAAAAAAAATTTATGAATTGAAAGTTTTTGAAAATTTTATAAAAATAGTACATGGATAATGAAAATTGTTAAATACAGAAAAAATTTTGAAAATAATTGAAGTTTTTAACAGAATTTTGTTAAAATTTTTTAAAATAATTAAATATCTATGCAGAATTTTATTATTCATAAAAATAATTGAAATTTTGAAGCCAAGTTTTTGAATTTTTTTTAAATATAATTGAATCGTGAATTTCGGAGTTGAGCCCTTTTCAAAATTAACGATTCAATTAAATTTCTACAAAAAATTATATATTTTTGAAAATAATTCAGTTCATAAAAAGATTTTTTTTTTATGAAAATACCTATTTGCTTGCGTAGAATTTAATTAATTTTTTTTTAAATAAATAATTTAATTTTTCTGGAAAACTTTATTAAAATTTAAAAAAATAATTTAATTTCTCAGAAGAATTTTATTACTTTTGAAAATAATTGAAATTTTTACGAAAATTGAAATAAATTTGTGAACATAATTAAATTTCTGCGCAGAATTTTATTTTGAAAAAAAATTGAATTTTTGCAAACATTTATAACTTCTTTAAAATTCAATGTTTTTTTTAGTGTTTTTATAACAAAAACTCATCTATAAATCTATTATATTGAATAATTCAGTAATTATATCTATTAAAAATTTAACTGATTTTAAAAGAATTTTAATTATTAAAATTATTAAAAAATTTAATTCTCTAAATTTTCTAATTAAATTCAGCCAAAATTGAAATTTTATAAAATTTCAAATTAATACCTTTTGAGTTTCATCTATTTACAAAAATTGTAAACACATCCATTTTAAAATTCAATTAATTTTGAAATATTTAAGTAAAATTGTTCATTAACTAATTTATAAGTAACAATTTTATGATTAAATTATGAAGTTCTTAAAAAGTTACAAAGTTGAAAGTCCATAACGTTTATCAACGAAAAAAATTTATTTTTTTGCATCCAAAAGTGTTATTTTTAATTTAATATTTATTTGCAAAATAATTACTATGAAAATATAAACATAAATATTTTTTTTTCTAAACATTTTTGTGACAATATTGCTGAGTAATTTTTAATTAATTTACTAAGTGAACAATTTTTTTCGTCGATCAACGTTGTAAACTTCAACTTGGTAGTGAATTAAGTTATTGAAAAAGAAATTATTGTTCCAGTACTTTTAATAAAAATTCCTGATCTCCTTAATCTGTGGCAACCCTAAAGAAAAAAATCAATTTTTGGGAAGATGATTCAAAGAAGTTATTACAAAAATAATACATTCATAATCAAGCAATAATTTATCATAAAAAGCAAAGTAGTTATGTGTCTGAAATTCGCAGACGTCTTAAAAACTGAAGTTTTGAAAAAGAATAAAAATTAGAAAAGAATTTTTTTGCAAGTTAATAGTATATTATTTTTTGGGTATAAATTTTAAAACAAACGGGACAGTTATCTACAAATAATAATTTAAAATTGAAGCAGAAATAATGTTTCATTATTTCATTGCGAACTTCAATTTCATAAATATTAATTAAAAATATTTTCTCGACAAAAATTCGGTAATAATAATTAAAAATAATTTCTCGACAAAAATTCAGTAATAATAATAATAATTAAAAATAATTTCTTGAAATAAAAATTAATTAAATTATTTTCAATATAAAAGTAATTTAAAAGCGAGCAATTAAGTTCGAAATCTGAAGACAATTTTGAAATCACGGTTTTCAGTTTGAGGATCTCTAATTTCACAGCTCTGGCGAACTATCTATAATGATCATTATTGATCGAAAGCACGCCTAGTAGCATCACCTGCTTCGGTTCTATTTAAGAACACCTGGTGTCCTGCTTTAGCAGGTCATGCTTCCATTTTTAAAGGTTTCTTACACCTCTTTCCAAGGATCAATGTTTTATTTTTACTCAAAAAAAGAAAATCCCTCGTTACCTAACACTCAAATTTTTTCCTCCAACTGTGACAAATGGACAAAATTTTCGCACTTTCAATGAATGAAATATTTTCAAAAAATACTGCGATTACAATAGTAATTAAAAATCGAATTTTTACGTCCCGGAAGTTGCCATCGAAAAATATTTTTTGTACAAAAACGAAAAAAAATCACTCAACTTTTTCCAAAGTTTAAAGTTAAAAATATTTACTTTTTAAGGAATAAAAGGAGTAAAAAATTAGTTAAAATTTGTTTGACTAAAAATAGGGAAAAATACTTTTTGAAGCTGAGCATCGATGTTAACTTCAGGAACCTGATTTTTTTTTACATTTGGAAGCGTTGTAACTAATTTTTTCGTTACTAAAAAGTAAAAACTTATTTTTGGAGAAATGAGTTTCTTTTTTGCAAATCAACGGCACTCACCTTGTTTGTTGAGCCTTTGCACGGTAGTCTTGATGTGTTGAACGAATTTAAGGTATTCCTTGGTCGTGTAGTCGATACCCTCGATCTCGGGTATAGCCTTAAGACACTCGTCGGCCATGAAAGGTGCGGATTCAGGTGCGGCCGCCGCCAGGAGTGCTGAAGCCATGGTGGTGCCAACGCCCTTGAGATTTGAGAGGGCAGTGATGGCCTGCTCGAGATTTGGAAGCTTTTTGAACGCCTTCTTCGTCTCTGCCATCACAGCTCGAGGCGTATTTACCTTCACCAGGTACGAAAGTTGTGGGTAAAATTTCCCGCGCTGCAACACAGAAAAAAAAATGGAGAAAGTCTCCGGTGAGTACATTTTTTGCCATTTTTTCAGTCATATCAATTTTATCGTCAAAAATGATAAATTACAAAAATAAATAACAGTAGAAAAAATGTAGCAAACAAGAATAAAATTCGTAAAAATAAAAGAAACAAAAATAAAGTTAAAAAAATAAAAGAAGCAAAAAAAAATAAAAGAAACAAAAATGAAGTTAAAAAAATAAAAGAAGCAAAAAAAAATAAAAGAAACAAAAGTAAAATTAAAAAATAAAGGAAACAAAAATAAAATTAAAACAATAAAAGAAGCAAAAATAAAATTAAAAACTAAATAAGCAAAAGAAAAAAAAATAGATGAAAATAGAGGAAAATTATAATGGATAAAAAAAAGGAAAATCGTAACAGATAAAAATAGAGGAAAATTACATATAATAAAGAAAAGAAAATATTTTTTCAATTTTAAAGGAAATTGTAAATACTTACATTTTGTTTCCATTTCATTGTTTGTACGAGTTCCTCATGAATAAGATGGGCATCTTTGCCACGAGCTTTAATCTGCTTAGGCAACTCATTTTGGTACCTGAAAGCAAAAAATTACATTTTTTTCTTTAGAAAAACAGTTATTGAAATCAGAATTTTAAATTTTAAAAAATTTGATTTGTATTTCATTACAATTAATTTTTATTCTAATTTTCATTTATTATTCGTTTTTTGATTTAAATTTCTACTTCTTCATTCTATACATATTATTCTTTTATTTATGTTTTTTATTAAAATTCCCATCTTTGAAAATTTATACGCATAATTTTTTATTGCAAAATTATTTTTTTATTCTTTAAATTTAATTTTTCTCTTAATTTTAAATTCGATTGCGATTTATTTAAATCGAATTGCAAAAAAGTTGTAATTTACGTCGAATTTTTCTTTTGCTTTGAAAATGTAGGGGAAGATGTTTAAAAAATTAGAGGTAAAAAGAAAAAAAAAGTGTAATTTATGTAGAATTTTTTTTTACTTTGAAAATGTAGGGGAAGATGTTCAAAAAATTAGAGGTAAAAAAAGAAGTGTAATAAAACAAAAAAGTGTAATTTATGTCGAATTTTTTTTTACTTTGAAAATGTAGGGAACGATGTTTAAAAAATTAGAGGTAAATAAAAAAAAGTGTAATTTATGTCGAATTTTTTTTTACTTTAAAAATGTAGGGGAAGAAGTTCAAAAAATTAGAGGTAAAAAAAAGAAGTGTAATAAAACAAAAAAGTGTAATTTATGTCGAATTTTTTTTTTTTTACTTTGAAAATTTAGGAGAAGATGTTTAAAAAATCAGAGATTTTTTTGTACAAAATTTGAGGAAAAATGAATTAATTCGAGATTTTCTGCAGAATTTATTCAGGTTCAACAAACAGTGTTTTGTTGTTTTGTGGCAAATGGAAAAAAATAGTTGAAGAAATTGCAATAGCAACCTTGAAATTCTCCTTTGTGAAGTTACTTAACTTACACAATATTCTCAAGAGATAGGACAATATAAACTTCTGCCACCAATGTATACATGTACGTTCGTGTATGTACATAGTTACGTACTACTTGTAACCTATCACCTTTAAGCTCATCTCTTCTCATTTGTCTGTTTAAAACTTAAAGACCACACTAAGATGAAATCTCACTCCAGCCACCTTTGTCCACTAAATTTTTAATTTGAAATTCAATTTTCAGCACTTTGCCGACGGCAGGTTTTTAAAACATTTTTTTTTATAATTATTCCATCATAACTTTTAATAATAAAAAAAAAGAAAATAAATTTCCAAAAAACTACTGTCTGATAAATTTTCTGTCAGCAAAAGCAAAAAAATCCATTTTTTTATTTAATAAATAAATAAATTATTTTTAATAAGTAAATAAATTAATTTTAACAAATTTAGATTAATATTAATAAACTTCAACTACATGTTAACTACTGTTTAAAAAAGGAGACATTTTAAGTCGCTTCAATAGTAGAAAGAAAAGTATAAACTTGTCATCTTTCGAATTTTTAAACTTTGGAAGAATTGATGAAAAGTGACTTTTTTAAAAAACAATACAACCGATAATAGAAAATAATTCTTTTATAAATAAATTAAGAAGTCAATAACTTATGTTTCTTTGTCTAAATTCAGACAGACAGTGAGAAATAAATATAAAATAAATGTGAAATCACATGAATAGGGAAAACAAGAGCAAATTGACGCATTGACGCAGAGGAAGTTAGCGCAATGTGATTTACTGAGAGATAAGCATGAGGTGGAAGGTTTTGTTTGTAAATAATCATATTTGATGCGTCAGTGAATGGGAAAAAGAGCGCGCAATGATTTGACATCTAATTGTAATTGGCATCAATAACATCTTAAGTAATGCTGACAGTACAACTAATCAAAAAGCAATCAGTAAAAATTACATTTCATCCAAATAGGTACAAGAACATTGTTATTAGATGAATTAAATTTTTTTCCAATAAAGAAAATTTCAATTTTCTCTCCCTCCGCCTTCAAAAAGTCTACAGACAAAGCAATATGGTTAACGATTCGAACCAGACTTGATTGTTGCAAAATTATTTTTATTTCAAAAAATATTCTCATTTTAGTTTTTTAATTTAAAAAAAAAAAACTCTTATTTCACAAAGTATTTTCTACAAAATTTAGCAAGTCTCATTAATTGGAGCACGAACTGACGCCGCTCATGGCGACGTTGTCAATACGCTCGTCTACTGTCATTGATTAAAAAAAGGAAAATAAGTAATCTCTTTTCCATTCAACTCGTGCGTTTCGAGCCAGTACATTAAGTGTATTGAATTAATTAAAAAATCGCTTGAAAATGAAATTTAGAGACTCTTGTTTTATTTGAAACGTTGCGAATGAAGCCTCTATCGAAATGGCAACGTCGGCGAGTTGCTTTGAGTTCAACTCAGCCTGAAAACGAGCTCAAAGTTCCGGGTCTCGACCCAGCCAATTATCAGAGACCCAGCTTTTTTTTTCAAGCTCTATAAAAAAAAACTGGAAATCTCCTTAAAAAAAAAAAATGGGAAAATTTTTGATAAATTTCGACAAGGCTTTTGAAACTCAAAGAAACTCTCCGCCAGCCACGTGACGCCTATGCGTCGCTTCTCTCCTTTTTCATGTACCCTCCTCCTCCCTCCCCCTACTCAACCCTGATGAAAATCGCGCTTCAACTATCCGCGAGATTTCGCATCGTCAATCGTAGCAATATCAAGAGTAGATAGCCCTCGAGGGTGCGGGTCGCTCTCCCGAGGAAGTATGCTACGTGCCCGCAACTGGCGCGCCTCGGGTTCATTGTCCGCGAAGCCCCTTTGAAAAACCCGACAGAGACCTTTCGTTTCAAGTCAATTAAAAACTCACCAATTGTCCAGCTTGATCAGCTCCTCAGGTTTCTTCGTCTTGTGGATTGCCTTGACTCGTAGAGCCTGGGGATATAATTTAAGGACGTGCTCAAATTGATTTGCAGTTCCCTCCGCAAAGAAAGTCGCGGTGTCTTTCACGGAAGCCATTGTGATAACTGAGCTTCAAACAGAGTCCACTAGAGTGCTCTTTCTATCTTTCTGTCTCTCACTCTCTTTCTCTTTCTCGATGCCCCCTTTGAACTCCCCCCGTCACCGTCGCTCTTTATCTCTCTGTCCTTACGCTCCCCCCAACTAACACACCGGACAACCACGCGAGAAATTCCTCACCTCACCCTCCTAAATTCTCTTCTGTTTCCGCACCGTGATCGCACGACAATGATATCTTCGAAACTAGTCCACGCAACACCGTGGCGCTATTCGTTCTCAAAAGAGTGCAGCTTTTAGTCCTCGCTCCAATTTTTTTTTTTTTTTTATTTTACAAACACACTCACACACACGTCAAAGTCAATTTTTTATTTTATTTTTTTATCAATATACGAAACGTAAAACTGTTATTTGAAAAAAAACCGTTAACAATTCTTTGAATTGAAACAAAGGTAATAACTGAGTAGTAAATGAAAAGTGAGTACAACTCCAAACTCTGGTATGATGTCAAGTGTTCAGTGGTAAAAACCGTTCTGTTCAGAACAGACCTCGTTCGACTGGCTCTGGAGGGGGAGCCAACGATTCTCTCGGAAGGGGGCAGCACCGCTTGGTGTATTTCTCCTCAAACGCTTCTCTCCTCTATCTATCTCTTTCGCATTCGACTTCTCTCCCTTTTTCTCTCGACGATTCCTCCTCTCTCACCCTCCTCTCTAAACAGCACAACACTCTCTATTATGTACGAAAATTTCGACCGTTGAGCTGTCACTCCGGTGACTCTCACCGTGCGCCTCAGCTCGTTTCCTTGACACGTCTTCTTCGAATATTACTCCTGCTAACTTCCTTTCTCCTTTCAATCTCTTAAATTCTTTAAAATTCTTCAAAATTCCTCAACTATGGAAGTATGGAATTATTTCCACCTCTATGGTTTTTTGACCTTGTTATTAAGGATTACCCTCAGGGGGGGGGGCTTTCAAATATATTCAAATAGGAAGGCAAAAATTGAAAATGAAAATTTTTGGAAATAGTATTGAATATTGATTAGTAGTTGGAAGTTGGAAATTTAGTAATCAGTCTGGAGAAGAGTAGCGAAAAACCGTTTTTTTTTATTTATATATTTAAAAAATGAAAAGGGGGGTTAAAATCGAAACGGGAACACGCAGAGCACAGAAAGTCGATTGGGTGTATGTGAACGGTAGTAAGGCGTACGACCGACTGAGGGCGCCGTTGCTTGTTTCTCATCTACCCCCACCAGAGGTTCCTCGCTACTTGTCCTTTTCGCCCCTCTCGTCATCCGGCTCACTACCGCAATCCCCCTCCTACCGGCGCCCTTCCTTCCCCTTAGAAGAATCGCACCTTTATTGCATCTACGTCAATTCGCATTGGAATTCGTGTCTGTTTTATCGAGTCTTGGAAGTGGCATGCATCGGTGCGTTCGAAACGAGCGCGCAAAGAGCGTTTGCTTGCGGGAACTCGCTCTCTTCGCTGGTTTCGTTTCGCTGAGCCGTGCGACTGGAAATCGATGTCGATGGGAAACCTGGTATAGGAGCGGCGGCAGCGGTGCCGATATGCAGGTCTCTCGCTGGTGTGTCGTCGCTGACGATGCACGTGTATTTAGCTCGAGGACTTGTGATTGTATGGCTGCGCGCGCATTTTTCTCTCTCCCCACTCTATATATTCAGAGAACACACACACATACACACAAGTTCTCACGTATACAAATAATACCGAATGATAAAGCCCGGTTTCCCATTTTCGCAACCGCTAGATTTGCTAGATAGATAGGATCGTCAATCGGGAAGAAGGGGAAAAGAAAATTGAGGATGATTTTTCTGTAGGAAAAACGAGTTTTTTGTTTTCCTTTGAGGAGGGAACTTGAATTTTTTTTTTAAATGGGTATATAGAGATGGTGGAAGGTTCGTAACGGTTGAATGCTAAAGAAATAAGACAGGGGTTTGTGTTGGTGAGCTCAGCGCCAGTCTGCCGTCGGTAATAGCACTTGGGTCTGTGTGTGTGTGTGAATGTATGTTGAGTGCAATGGGGGCGATAGTGGTGTACGTGCTTGTGTGCGGACAACTGTCAGCCGTCCATAAGATTATTGTACTAGTAGTGGTGCGTTCCATCGTGAGATCTCGCTTTGCCAGGGACGGCTTAACAGAATACTTTAGGGGCGCTCTGAGGTTATACTTCCAGGCATTGAATTTCAACTTTTAATTCTGATATTTAAATTCTTTGACTAAATTTTCTTTCTAAAACAAGAAAAAATATTTTCCTTTTTGAAAAAAACAAAATTTTAGCAAGGAATTTTTTTTCCAATATTATGTAATATTTTATATTTTCCTTTTTTTTTAGTTTTTCCAATAATTTTTATTTTAACTAAAGTGTGTTAGGAGAATATTTTCACGATTTTTTTTCTTCTTTAATGTTACTGGGGAAAAAAAAATTTTACAAGAACGTTACAAAACGTAAACTGTGTATTTAAATATTGTAATAAGTGACTAATTAGAAAAGAACGAATAAATATATTTTTCTTAAGGATTCTTACTCGGCTTTTCTAATATTTGAGTGACTTTGACACTTTCTGTCAAACATCCTTTAAATTATCACCTTTCCGTTTTCTGGAGGAGATTCATAAATTCCCGCACACTCACAGAGGGGGAAAGATGAGAGTAAAAAAAATATAATCCACTTTGCCGTAGCTTCAAGTGTTTATCTAGCCTCGAGCTAGAAAATTTTAATACACTAAAATCTCTTTTATAGCGAGATTTCCAAAAACAAGAACATTACTGTATATTTGTATTGAAGAGAGAAAAAAAAGGTGATTTTACAATGAAACGGAAATTTTTCTGAATTCTTCTAAATTTTTCATACTTGAAAATAAAGAATTGTTATTTTCGCTGTTAAAAATCTCTGTTAATAATTATAAGCTCATTAAAATAAAATCGAAGTAATAAACACGCCTACTTGGAAAAAAGTTTCTGAAAAACATAAAACTTCTCTCTCTCTCTCTCTCTCTTTTTAAATATAAAAGCAAGAAGAGGATAGATTTCACTAGTAATAAAAGAAGGGGTAGATAATCAGCCTTAATGAATCTCTGTTAGAACGCGTAGGCAACCCGACTGACACTTACCTACTCTCATTAACGTCCTTATTCCACCTTCCAACACAATAGCCCATCCTAACGGTACTTAATTAAATTATCCTGCACGAAAATTCGAATTTTGAGTTACTGTATCAATTAAAAATATAATTCAAATTTATATACAAAACTCAGATAAGAAACTTTTGAATAACAAAGTTAATATACAATATACGCAACTTTTTAGATAATTTTTAAATCTTTTTACTCAAAACTTTAATCAATGACTGAATTTTAGTAAAAACAATTTTTTAACAATTTTGAATACTGGAAAAATAAATTTTTCTTTCAGCTCCCCTTTTGACTAAAATCAACTAGAAAAATTATCGACATGCTTTTTGGTTGATTTTAGCTGGCAAAGTTATTGGACAAACGACCTTAAAGTATTTGTCAAACGTTGAAAACTAAGAAGAAAAATAGTAATATTTTATTAAGACATAGTAAAATTTTATTACTGCAATTTAAATTAGTCGGAGACTTTTAACTAAATTTAAATTTAAAGAGAACATTATATCTGTTAACTGTATAAATTTTAAGAGTTTTACAGAGTCATTTTTTTTTTTTTATTCAAATGAGCCGTAATTGCGAAAATTATTAAGTCATATATTTGATTTTAATGAAGCGGTAATAACATTATTGGCAGTAGAGAATTTATCAGTAAATAATATGAATTTTACGGCTCACGAAAATTGAAAAATGTGTAATACGATTAAGGAATTAAAAAATTGTAAGTATTCGGGAATAAATTAATAATATTAAATAATTGTATTTAAATGTAAACAAAATTATTTCTCTATATGAAGAAAATAAAAAAGTAATTTTTATTTGTTCTAAATTCACTCAATCTAAATTAGTTAAATAAATAATTATTTGTTAGTAAATTATTGGCTGCCTTTAATATTTAATACACGGAAAAAAAAATTTATTTGATTAAAATAACCGATTATTTGATTGTTATCAAATAAATATTTACTTGAATCAAATAAATTGTATTTGAATAAAATATTTCAGTATTTGAAGCAAATATTTCAGTATTTGAAGCAAATATTTCAGTATTTGAAGCAAATATTTCAGTATTTGAAGCAAATATTTCAGTATTTGAAGCAAATACTGTTTAATTGATTCAAATAAAAATTATTTGATTGAAGTAAATATTTATTTGATAATAGTCAAATAATCGGTTATTTGAATCAAATAAATTTTTTTTTCAGTGCAGTTAGTAAAAAGTAACTAATTATTGGTAAAAAATAAGAAATTAAATTTTTACTACTTAATTTAGTAATTTTTAATTTTGTTAGCTAATTATTAACTAATAAATAGTTACATTTGCTAATAATTAGTTATTTTAACTAGTATTTAGTTATTTAAACTAATATTTAGTTATTTTAACTAATATTTAGTTATTTTAACTGCTGTCTAAATCTCAATAAGTAGAATTCTAAACTACGAAATAGTAAAATTTTACTATTTGTTAGTAGAATTATTACTAAAATATGTGATGGACGACTTTTCACCATTTCATTAGTAACTTTCTACTAATTCAGATTTAGAGAGTAAATATTCAGTTTTTTACTAATAATTAATTACTTAAACTAATAGTTAGTTATTTTTGCTAATTATTACTTACTTTTGATAATAATTTTTTATTTTACAACGTTCTTAATTTAAATTAGTAAAAATCTGTACTTATTTAAATTAGTGTCTGATTTTTGCTTTTGAATTAGTAAATTTCAATAATAAATTAGTAGAAATTACTACCTATTACTAAACTTTACTCATTCAAAATAACTAATTATTAGTAAAATCGTGGCTGCCTTTTCATTAGCTTTTAGTAAAAGAAATAACTATTAGAAAAACTACATTAATAGAAAATAATTAATTATCAGTAGAATTCGTCTGCCTTTTTCTTCAAGTTTTAGTAAAAAATAATTCATTATTAGTAGAAAAAAAATATTTATTTGTAGAAAATAAATAATTATTAGTAGAAAATAAATCATTATTAGTAGAAAATATCTAATTAATAGTAGAAAATTACTAATTATTGGAAGAAAATAACTAATTATTTATAAAATTGTGACTGCCTTTTTCTTCGTGTTTTGGTAAAAAATAACTAATTATTAGTTAAATCGTGGCTGCCTTGTTCTTCAGCTTTTAGTAGAAAATATCTAATTATTAGTAGAAAATTACTAATTATTGGTAGCAAATAATTAACTATTTGTAGAAAATAACTAATTATAATAGTAGAAAATATCGAATTATTAGTACACTGAAAAAAAAATTTATTTGATTCAAATAACCGATTATTTGTCTATAATCAAATAAATATTTACTTGAATCAAATAATTTTTATTTGAATCAAATAAATTGTATTTGAATCAAATATTTCAGTATTTGAATCAAATATTTCAGTATTTGAATCAAATATTTCAGTATTTGAAGCAAATACTAACTAATTGATTCAAATAAAAATTATTTGATTCAAGTAAATATTTATTTGATTATAGACAAATAATCGGTTATTTGAATCAAATAAATTTTTTTTTAGTGTAGAAAATATCGAATTATTAGTAGAAAATTACTAATTATTAATATATAAAATATGTAAATACAAAAATAGTAAAATTTCAAAATTGATTTAGTTAGCAAAAATTTTACTTATTTTTACCTAACCTGAAAGAGAATTTACATATAATTAATTCTAGAATGTGATTCTTTCGTGATTAATTCAAATGTAGAATGAGCAATAAAGAACAGGACCTAGTCTACGAAACTTTTATTTTGTTCAAATATAAAATTTAATTTGTGTTGAATAAAATTTTTATCTATAAAAGAAATAAAAAATTTACCAGGCTCTAAGACAATACTATATTTATTTTATTTGAAACAAATAAATTATATTTGGTTTAAACAAAAATTTTTCTCTCTGCCATAAATAATTCGAAATGTCGCTGTTTATTTTCAGAGTCAAGTTTTATAAACCAAAAAAAAGACGAGCATAATGAAATTCATCACGTGTATATACGTTATAATCCACACATTAAAAATGAAAACAATAATTGCGAAAAGTGTTATAATATTTGAGTGAAATAAAAAGCGCATATATATTTCACTCTCGGTATAGTGTAGAATAGAGCAATTTCTTGAAAGGCCGATGTAAAACAAATTAAAAACATGAAAATTGAAGTGTGTGGGGGGGCAGCACATCAGCCACACACCACGTGTTGTAAATTTGACGGTGTATTTATGGTGGAACTATGTGGAATCGGCAACAGGGGTGAGATCTAATATGTAGGAATGGGGTTGTGGAATACATTAATCCGCCCCTGGGGCGCCGTTCGCCGCGCCGAGCCCACCACCACCCATCATCATGTCGGAACGATCACACAGGCAACGCACCAATACACGCCCAGCGCTCGCCCGCTGTTCGGATGGAAAGTGCCGAACAAGCGTTTCTATAAAGCCTCCTCTCCACTACACTCGGTAACTTTCCATGTTCATAACTCCATATAGCGAGCGAGCGAGCGAGCGAGCGCTCAAAATATATACCAAACTTACCAAGCGCAAGCGATCGTTACGTTCAAAACTAAAGGTCCAACGTCGTCAACGTCGTCGTCGTCATCATCATCATCGTCGTCGTCGTCGTCGTTGTATCCTGGTACACACAGTTTTACGCGTCGCGACTCCTTTTCCGCCCTTCTTTCACGCAAATCAAATCGGCGCCATTATTCTCACAATATAAATATATATATATATATTAATATTAATATTAATAGATAATAACTAATTATTATTGTGTATAAGTAAATGCAGTAACAAATTTGCAATGAAAAAATAAATTATAAATTAATTAATATTATTATTATTATTTTAATTATAAATTTATTGAATTAGTTACCGAAAATTAAAATTATTTCCACGAATTTTATTATTTTATTAATAATTAGTAATAAATAACTATTTTATTAGAAAAATAATAAGTACACTGAAAAAAAATTTATTTGATTCAAATAACCGATTATTTGACTATTATCAAATAAATATTTACTTGAATCATATAATTTTTATTTGAATCAATTAAATAATATTTGCTTCAAATACTGAAATATTTGATTAAAATACAATTTATTTGATTCAAGTAAATATTTATTTGATAATAGACAAATAATCGGTTATTTGAATAAAATACATTTTTTTTCAGTGTATTTTTACATTTAAATGAATGTAAATTAAATTTAAAATAAAATATTACTAGCATGTTAGTTCTTCGAACTAATTTTAAATTTCGAAAGCTTTCCCTCTGAATCAGAATTAATAAAACGTACCATTTTTAGGAGAAAATAATTTAATCTTAGTAGAATATCATTAATAATTATTATTGCAGAGAATAATTGGATTCTCTCTAAATCTGAATTAGTAGAAAGTTACTAATGAAATGGTGAAAAGTCGGCCACTAAATGATTTAGTAATAATTCTACTAACAATTAGTAAAATTTTACTAATTCTTAGTAGAGTGTTACTAATTAATTAGTAGAATTCTACTAATAATTAGTAGAACTGTTTTATTAATAGTCGATAAAACAGTTTCACTAATTCATTTAGTGAAGAAGTGACATTCAATTAGTAGAATTCTACTAAAACGTTAGTAGAATTTTACTAAAAATTAGTAATATTCTACTAAATAAAAAAGGTGAAAAGTCGTTCATGAAAACTACTAAAAATTAGTAAAATTTTACTAATTCTTAGTAGAATTCTACTAATTCAGATTTAGAGAGTATAAATAAAAATTTGTCTATTTTAAGAGAAAAGTTTTCAGGGTTGCCACAGCTCAGGGAATTCGGGGAAAAGTCAGGGCAAGTAAAATTGGTCAGGGAAGTCAGGGAAAAGTCAGGGATTTTTTACTAAAAGTACTGGAAAAAATTGAATTTTTAAAATTCATGAGAAAACTGAATTTTCTTTCTTATTGCCTCGTAAACTAGAAAAATTACCACAAATTTTAATACAAAACCTTCAATTCTTTCCATTTCTGACAATAATTTCTTTTTAAATATAACTTAAATTTTCAAAAACTATCATAAAATTAATAATTAATAGGTAATAAATAATAAATAAATAATAATAATAAATAATAATTAAATAAAATTAATTATAACTAACATAAATTATGTCTTATAAATTATTTTATGAATAATTTTTACAATTTTCATAAATACTAGATTGATAAAAGAATTTTAGTTAAAAATACTAAAAAAATTAGATTTTGGAAAAGTTACAAAAGATTAGAGAAATTCAATTATTTTCAAAAGTTACAAAAATTCTTCGCAGAATTTCAATTATGCGTTCAAAAATTTAAAAACAATTCTTGTCAAAATTACAATTATTTTTATAAATAATAAAATACTTCATTAAAATTCAATTATTTTTAAAAGTTTTAAAAAAATTCTTGACAAAATTCCACAAGAATTCAATTATTCAATTTTGAATAAATTTCTTCAAAATAATTCAATTATTTTCATAAGTAGTAATAAAATTTTTCACAGGAATTCAATTATTTAAAATACAAAATTTAATAAAATTTTTCGAAAAATATTAATTATACAAAAATATTTTTATAAATAATAAAATTATTCGCACCGACATTCAATTACTTTTATAAATTTGAATAAAATTCGTTGTAAGAATTCAATTATTTATACTAAACTTGAATAAAATTCATTGGAAGAATAAAATTATTTTCAAAATTAATAAAATTTTGCGCAAAAATTTAATTATTCTCAAAAAAAAAAAAAAAAAAATATTTTCAAAATTTCAATTATATTTATAAATAAAAAAATTCTTCATCTAAATTCAATTATATTTAAAAATTTTAATAAAATTCTTGTCAACATTTCGTAGGAATTCAATTTTAATGAATTAATTTAAAATAATTCCATATTTACATAAGTAATAAAATTTTCACGGGAATTCAATAATTTAAAATACATTTAATAAGATTTTTCGAAAAATATAAATTATTTAAAAAATTCTTCACCGAAATTCAATTTTTTTTATAAACTGGAATAAAATTCGTTGGAAGAATTAAATTATTTTTAAAATGTAATAAAATTCTTCGCAAAAATCCATTAGTGTTCGAAAATTAAAAAAAAAATTTCTTGTTAAAATTCCAAGCAACTTTATAAATAATAAAATTCTTCTCCAAAATTCAATTATTTTATGAAAATTTTATTAAATTTTGTCAAATTAAATTCCTATATTTTAAAATTTATTGATAAAATTCTTTATGAGAATTAAATTTTAACAAAGAACATTCTATTATTGAATAAATTATTTATTTTTTAATTTAAATAATTGAATTTTTCTAGAATTTTCTAATAAAAGTGTTGATTAAAAAATGAAATTGCCGAATAATCGATTTATTGTTTATGAAAATAATTGAATTATTGCAACGAATTTTATTACAATTTTTTCAAATAATTGAATTGTTTTTGAGAAAATTTATTACTTTTAAAAACAATTGAATTCTTGCGAAGGATTTTATTAGGATTTTTGTAAATAATTAAATTTTTGCTTAAAAATTTCATGGTTATTTAAATTATTACTTTTTTTTTCTCAGTGTAACTTTCGCTAAAATAGGGAAAGTATTCATTGAAATAGCGAAAGTATTCGTTGCAATAACTAAAAATTTCGCTAACATAGTGAAATTTGTAGTTATTCCAGGTGAAGATTTTTTTTTCGTGTAACAAATAAAATAGGTTAATTAAACAGTTTGGTTAAGTGAAATAAACTTTTTCTCTCGCAGTGTATATAACGTTATTACAAGAACTTTTCGAGAAATGATAATAATTTAAAAATTGTCCGAGTAAAATTTTGTAAACAGCTTATTTACAATTCCTCTACATTTATTGTACATCTTTTCTACAAAACTCAACAAAAAAAAGAAGAAGAAGAAGAAAAAAGATAAAGCTGATACACAAACTTTCTAGTTATTTTTGAGATTTAGGATTGTGTCTCTAGGACTTTGAAGCTAAAACCTAGCAATAGAATTGTATAGAATAATTTAAGACTTCAGGTTGCCAGGTTCAGGTCTCTTGGCATAGATTTAAGATTTAAGCTGGGACCCTAAATTAAAGTCTCAGGTAGACACATTTAACTTCAGTACAAGGAAAAGGAACTCTGAATAGAATTTCCAAGTAATTAAATCATTTTACGATGCATTCATTAAACTCTCTCGCTTTTGCTCTCTCTCTCTCTCTCTGTCTCTCTACCTTTGCTATATTGTAAATTGCTCTTTAATTCTGCATTATAAAATTCAAATCCAATACCTTTAAATATAGAAAACTAAAGATTTTATTTACTTTTTATTTTTCACTATCTGCGTAATTATAGAAACTAAAAAGAAAATTTACTCTCAAGTTTTTATTGAAACCGTTCAGTTCAGCATTTTCAGACTGAATTTCAGTCTTGAGAGTATTATTTTAAGAGGTAAAGTTGACTTAAACCAACTTTACTTTTTCCAGATTTCTAGGGAAAAATTTTCGACTTATTCTTTTATCCTAAAGTATATGCGGATCCACTATGAAAATTATTAAATACTCAAAAGAATATTTTCAATTACCTAATTCATTCATTGATTTAAGAAATCATAAATTACATTTATTTTTGACTTTTTGAAATAAAAATTATTCGAAAATTATTCTTCATTAAATAAGTGTTCAATCATTATTATTTTTCCAAAAAAAATTAAGATTTTCAAAAATTCAAATTCAAACTTTTTGAAATTCAAAACATTTTTAAAAAATATTTAAAGCATGAAGATAACCGAGAGATGAAATCATTATTTTACATTATAAAAATTTTGTCGCTTTAACAATTTATACGTTAAGCGATAACAACTTAAACAATTTAAATTTGAACTTTAAAATTATTTTCATCATTTTTATTCAATGATTTTCAAAAATTTTTAACTAAAATTTTTTTTTAAATCAATTATTTTTAGTGATTTTTTAAAAAAAGCACTTTGAGAAGTATCAAATCCACATTTCTTTACAATTCAATTTTACGCAATTTCGATTATTCGGAAATTCTTCAAATTCTTCAAATTCTTCAATGAAACAAATAATAAAAAAAATAAAAACTTCACGTAATTACTAAAAAGAAATTCAATTAAACTTAAAAAAGGAAATTCTACAAAATTGTTAGTTAAAAGTATGAAAAATTGAAATTTTCCAAAGATTATAATTTAAAACCTTTTCAAAATTTAATTGTTTCTAAAAATTTGTGTTTTAATAATTTTTTAATATTAAGTTATTATCCAAGAGTTTAACTGAAATTCATTTTTAAATAAATTCTTCTCAGTAAATTCTACGAGAAATCAATTATTTATATATAAAAATAAATTAATTAATATTGAATAATTGAATGTTTCTTAAAATTAAATTTCCCTTAAAGAATTTTATTAACAAATTTTTTAATTGAATTCTTTCGACGAATATTAATGAAATTTCTAAGAATAATATTACATTTTTAGAGAAAGTCGATTAAAATTGTATTAAAAATAATTGGAATTGTGCGAAGAGTTTTATTATATATTTATGAAAGTAATTGAATTCCTAAAAAAATTTCTTTTCTTTATGAAAATAATGAAATGTTCAAGTAGAATTTTTGAAAACTTTATGAGAATAGTAGATGCTGAAAATCATTGAATTGAAGAAACTTTATGTCAGTATTTCAAATTTTTACAAGAATTTTTTAATACTTTATTAAAATTAAACTACAGAAGTAAAACATATTTTAAAACATAATTGAATTATTGCGAAAAAATTTATTAAAAAAATTGTAAATAATTGAATTCCTGTGAAAATTTTAATATTTATGAAAATAAATAAACGTTTACATAGAATTTTATTAAAATTATTAAATTTTATTTAAATAGTAGGTATTGAAAAATATAACTATCTAATTGAGTAAAATTTTTAAAAATAATTAACATTTTAACAAGAATTTAAAAAAAAATTTTTGCAAATAATTGAAGTTCTGCTTGTAATTTTTCCCCTCTTTTTAACTAAAATTCTTCTATCTATTCTATTCTATCTATTCTTCTTCTAGGAAAATTCTAAAGCCATTAATATTAGTATAGTATTTTTTAAAACAATAACATAAATATCAATTTTTAAAGAAACTAATTCTAAGACTAAAAAACTTGAAGACGATAAAAACATCGATAGGAAAAGTAAATTAAGAATTAATCATTACATGAAAAAAAAATCAGTAAAACGTAAATTTACAAAGTATCTAGAAAGTAAACAAATTTAAGGTTATGATTGAATTTTTTGAAATGAAAAATATACAAAAGAGAACTTTCCGTCCAAACCATTAAACTTTAAGTCTTCATTACGACAAAAATAATTAATAAAAACTGATTTTGGTTTTAAATTAAGCACAGAAACTTTTATGCAAAATATAAATAACACAGACATAACCTTAAAATTTCCAAAAAAACATAAATAAAAGCATTTTTTTCCAATATAAATCAATATTCTCACTAACAATTCATACTTTTCTGGAAATATAAAAAAAACATTTTGACAAGAATTTGATTTCTCTCGATTTAAATTTCTCAAATCTGCAAACAATATCAAACATGTTTATTTTTCAAGAGAAAAAAAAACTAAAGCGCATAAATAATCAAAAACTTGAAATTGTCCTAAAAATTTAAATCATAGATAGCAAATATATAAAATTTTGTATAATAAATCAAGTGTCATTTGACAACAAAGCTTTCGATATATTAACAAGAAAAAATAATTGTTTTCCTGAGAGGATAAAAAAAAAGTTTGCATGCCAGTGCCGCACAGAAATGAAAAAAAAAGAAAAAGATAAATAATTCAGTATACATATATTATACAGTTAAAAATCGAGGTTAAAATAACTTTGATCTATAATAAATTCCGTTTATATGTATATATATATAGAAAAGAAAATTTATTCGCACGAGAGCCAAAAAGGAGAAAAAAAAACAAATCTTTTGTTTTTCTGTGTCTTTCTCGAATGCCGCCGCACAGTTTTCCATGATTTAAAACTTGTTGGGGGAGGGGAGCAAGTAGTAAAGCCACGTTACACAGGTATTCCGACGATAGATTTTTCCCTACATCTTTAGACCACTTGTTGCAGCATACATCAAAACGATTAATGTAATCCCTATGAATTCCAAACTAAGTACTGCGGATAATTGCAAGAAAGAAATTATATTATAAAATTCAATTAATTTCAACATTTTTAAATACATCAAATAATAATTTTTTTTTAATATTCTACTTATTTAAATTAGATGGAAATATTAATTGAAATTTTCTGTTATTTTAACATTTGTTGTTAAAATAACATTTTTTAACTCTTTATAAACTTAAAAGCGTAAAAATGTTCACTAATTTGAATTAGTGTCGGAATTTTTGCTTTCGAATTAGTGGAGTTTACTAATTAATTATTAGAAAATACTATTTTTTGGTCAAATTTACTAATTTAAAAGCAAAAAATCAATCATTAATTCATGTTTGTTAACATTTTTATAAGTAAAATTTAAAGAGTAGTTATTAATGTTGTACTACTAATTTTCTACCATTTTATTTATTTAAAGTAGTAAAAATTTCTTGTAATTTGCAGCAGTTTTTCACTAATATTCGAATTATAAGGTAAAAATTACTAAACTAGCAAGGTAAAAGTTGCATTAAAAGAATTAAAATTTTGTTATTAAGAAACTTTTTTTTGAATTTTAAGTTATTTTTAAAGTTTTAGGTTATGTTTCTTTAAGGTTATGTCTACATGATAATTCCTTTTGAGAGAAAATTAAATAGTTTCTATTCAAAAATTCAAATGTAACTTTTTATTGTAAAAAAAATGTTCCTAAAGTTTCGAACGTTTAAATGAACGACAATAGTTTTGTTACTTCTTATAATTCACTGTTAACTTAAAAGTATCAAATGGCAACGAATTAATACCAAAAATGTGGATCAAATAAAAAATTGATCAAGATTTTTGGCATCAATTTGATCCACTTTAAGTATCAATTTGATACTTTCAAGAAAACTGTGTTTGTATTTTATTTACAAAAAAATTATTTTTTAAATTAAAACAAATTAAGTCTAAACTAAATATTGTTCAATTGTTATTATTTTTCTTTTTTCGATAGTGATTTTCAAAAAACACTTGAGGTGAAAAAAAATTCCGTTTATTTGAAAAAAAATGTTTAATTTTTTCATTTGAAAAATGTAGAAAAATTAATTATTTAACCTTCTACCAAAACAATTTTAAAATTTACTTTTTGTATTTAAAATAGGAAATTATAACAATAGATTAGCTTTTATTTTCCTGATCGTCTGATTCTTCCTTAAAGACCTGGACTTTAATTTTCCTTATGAAAAAAATTGATTGAAAAGTTTTCAAAGAGAATATTTTCAAGAAAATTTATTTTAAAAATTTCAATTTGAACAAGTGTTTCAATTTTTTTTTTTTGATGTAGCAAAAAGTCAGACAACGTGTTACTAACAATTTGGTTATTTTTAACTAATTCAAATTTAGAGAGCAGAAAATACACTGAAACCTGTCGGAATGCAACTTGATTTTTAAAATTTGTTAACAATAAACAAATCCTTAAAAAAAATTGTATCATAACTTAATTTTGTAAATTTTTCATAATATTCTGCAACTTAATGTGAAAATAATTCTTACTGGATATTTTTTAATACAATCAATTATTTTAAAAATAGAATTTTATTCCAACAGATTTGACTGTATGCGACCAAAACAGATATGGAAAAACTAGAAGATCGAATCTCGTAGGATTAAAAAAAAAAATTAGAGAAATTCTATAATTGGAAATTGTGGTTTTTAAAAAAAATCTTTCGGTCCTTGGGATCGAAACCTCGTCAAGTGAACATTACTCAACAGATTACTGCGAGGTTTTCTAAAAGCACCGTTATCTCCTTTTTAAATGAGTCACTTCAACACACTTGCTACTTTCTAATTCAGGGGTCTAATATCGAGGAGCAAACTAACGGTCTTAGAAAGCATGACTTAGTCCCCGCAACCAAAGGTTCAAAGTAAAATATAAATAACATTGAAAATGTCAAATATAAACTCTAATTTACGTTTAGAAAATAATTATACAATTTCAACAAGGGAAGACTGTTTCGAAAATACTTTTTTTTGCTCTAAAATTTATTTGGATTATTAAAGTAAATAATTCTAAAATCTGTCCAGTGATCACAGTAAACAAAGATTAAAAAATTAAATTAACATCCAAACAGATTAAATTCATTCACTTGAGGATTAATTTTTGCCAGGACAAAAAATTTATCTAAGCCAAGACCAAATCATTTTTAAAACATTCAATTTATTTTAATTTTAATTCTGTAAAATTTAATTCAAACTAAATCATATTTTCAAAAATATTTTTTTTTTCATATATTCATATTTTTGAAAATTAACTTTTCAAGAATTTTAATTGCAAATTTTTGAAATAATATTAAATTCTCAAACATTTTAATGAATAATCTTCAAATATAAATTCAATGAAAAATAGGTTTTAAAAATATTATTTATAGAAATATTTAAAAGAAAGTTAATTTTACGAATTTCTTTATTAAAATATTTGAAAATATTCTACCTAAATTAATGTCTTTAAAAAGAAAAAAAATTGATGGTTTAAATTATTATAAAAAATTGGATTTTTTGTATTTAAATAATTGAATTTTCAAAGAAATTGCAAAAAATTATTTAAAAATTCCATCAGTTAATTGTTTTGGAGATGAAGTTTAGTTTAAAATTGGAGGAAAATAATTAAATTTCTGGAATGGTTATAGTTTTGATTTTTAGAATTTATTTAATTTTAGAAATTAAATTTATTTATTTTAACTTTTGTGAATAAAGAAATAGGAAATATTTGAATTTTCTGTGCGCTCTAAATAAATTTTGAATCCAAATAAATATTTATTCAGTGAAATTCATTTTTAAATTAATTCTTATCAGAAAATCCTACGAGAAATCAATCATTTAAATACTAAATATATTTATTGAATAATTGAACGTTACTTAAAATTGAATTCCTTTCAAGAACATTATCAACAAAGTTTAGAATTATTGAATTAGTTCTTTCAACGAATTTTAACAAAAAAGTTGAAGAATAATTAAATTTCTCGAGAAAGTCGATAAATTGTATTAAAAATAATTTCTAAAAAAAATTCTATTACTTCTGAAAATAATAAAATGTTTGACAAAAATTTTTTCAACATTTTGAACATAATTAAATGATTGCGAAGAAATTTATAAAAAAAAGTTAAATAATTGAATATCTGTCCAATTTTCATTATTTCTGTTTACATCAAATTTTATTAAAATAGTAGATTTTGAAAATCATAACATATTTAATTGAGTAAAATTTTAGAAAATAATTAATATTATTTTACCAAGAAGATTATAAAATTTATTTTATTATTTTGCAAATAATTCAATCTGCTTGTAACTTTTCCAAAATTCAATTTTTTCCCCACTTTTTAACTAGAATTCTTCTACAATTTCATTATTTTAAATAATTAATTAATACAAAATTTAATTGATTTCAGAAGAATTTGAATTATTAAAATTTATAATAAAAACTTAAAGTTCTTTAAAATTTCCAAATAAATTCATTCACAATGAAAATTTTATAAAATTTTAAATTGAAACTTTTTATGTTCATCTATTTATGAAAATTGTAAAGCCATTAATATCAGTATAATATTTTTAATATAACTTGCACATCAATTTTATAGTGAAAAAATTATTTCTAAGACTAAAAAACTTGAAGACTTTTAAATTAGTAAAATTTACTAATAAATAGTAATTTCTACTAATTTATTCGTAAACTCTACTGGGTCAAAAGCAGAAATTCAAATTAGTGGGTATTTTTACTAATATTCAAATTTAGAAAGAATGTTAAAAAATAATTTTCCATAATTCTCTGTGCGCTCTAAATAAATTCTAAATCCAAATAAATATTTCTTAGTGCTTTAAATAAATTTTCGATCATTTTCGAATTTTCAAATCGGAATAATTTGGAATCCTTTTGTAAATTTCTAAAAATTCCTTTTATGCACACTCGCTAAATTTGAATTAGTAAAAATGTTTACTAATTTGAATTAGTGACTGAATTTTTGCTTTTAAATTAGCAAACTTTACTAATAAATTAGTAGAAATGACTATTTATTAGTAAAATTTGCTAATTCGAAAGTAAAAAGTCAGTCACTAATTCAAATTAGTAACAATTTTTACTAATTCAAATTTAGAGAGCGCAATGCTTGTACACTGAGAAAACATTATATACTTAATTTAAATAGAAAAATAATTTTAAGTGATTTTGTTTAATTGAAATTAGTTTGTAAGCTTAGTCCTAATATATAGAAAATATCTACTGCATTGATTCAAAAGTATTATTTGTTTGAATAATTATATTTCATTCAAACATATTTTCTGTTTTGATTTAAACAAAAAATATGTTTAAAAATTTTTTGTTTGATTCAAACTTAAAAGTGAATTATAGATAATTTAAAATCAATCCCAATTTATGTTTGAATAAAATATATTATTTCTTTAAATGAACCAAAAAATATGTTTGAATTAAACTTAAATAATGTTTGACTGCACCCAGAGAAAATTATTATTTAAACCAAATATATTTTATTTTACTTAAATAAACGTATATTTGTCTCACAACCAACTAGACTTCTTATTTGTTTTAAATAAAATTTATATTCGACATAAATAAAACTTTTTTTTTAGTCAAATAAAATTTTATTTAAACCAGAGAAAATATATTTGAAACAAATAAAAAGTCTAGTTGGTTCTGAGACAAATATACCATTTCTCTGGGTGTGTATATCAAAGATATTTTACACTGAGAAAAGGATTTATTTGATTCAAACATATTTTATTTAAATCAAACTTAAAATATCTTTGCTATGCAGTCAAACAAATTTAAGTTTAATTGAAACATATTTTTTTGGTTAATTTATAGAAATAATATATTTAATTCAAACATAATTTATAGTTGACTTTAAATGATTTATTATCAACTTTTAAGTTGAAATCAAACATAACATTTTTAAACATATTTTTTGTTTAAACCAAAACAAAAAATATGTTTAAATTAAACATAATTATTCAAACAAAAATTATTTTTGAATCAAACTAGTAAATATTTTTTATATATTGGAATTAAGCTTAGAAACTAATTTCAATGAAACAAAATCGTTAAAAATTATTTTTTTACTTGAAACGAGTATAATGTTTTCTCATGTCTCTAAAGTTTTGAGCGTTCAAATGAACGAATTTTTTTTCATTTCAATATTTTTCAATGTTATTATCATTAAATGACAATAAAAAGAAAAATTTAACACAAATGTTAAGAAAATAATTAATTTTTCCATTTGTAAATTAATATTTTCTACACAAATTGAAACATAAAAAAAAGATAATAAAAATATTCGTTCATTTGAACGTTCAGAACTTTAGGGACTTGTTTTCTCAGTGTAAGTTTGATTTAAAGAAAATATGTTTGAATGAAATAAATCGTTTTCTCAGTGCACATATAGCGAATAACGCGACGAATAGTGTGTAATTTAAAAGAATTACGTAATTGCCTTTTAAGACTCTTGGAAAGTTTAATTTAATGTATAATAATGGTGTTTTAAACAAAAGAAGAGGAAAAAAAAAGCCGAGAGGTGAACTTAAAAGTAAAGTAGAAATTTTTGTTAAAAAAAAAAAAATATGATCATAAAAATATCTTTGGCCGACGATCTGAACCTTGGGCGGTGTGAGTAGTGGAAACGTTGTGCAGCGGAAGCGAGGAGCGGACGCAGAAAAAGGGGGCCCTTGGCTTTCCACACTGGTTGTCCGCCTCCCAGGCAACCCGGGCTGGCAGCAGCAACCAACCAACGAACCAACCAACCCGCAGCATGGCTGTGCTGTGTGGCTGACGACGCACCGTTATGTATACCCTCGTGCCCCCTATATCTATACAAAAAGGCCCCCTTTATTCCCGCAAGCGTTTGAAATTCAACCCCGCACCAGAGACCCTGCCTGCCTGCTTGCCTGCTTTTGCTTGCCTGCCAGCCAACAACAACCATCCACACAGCCAAGCGCGCTATATAACTTTTCAAAATTCACTTCCATATTTCTAACCCCAACAATTTTCTCTCTATACAATATTATATTCCTAGTATCTATATTTATATGTATTTATTTCGATACTGAAAATTATTTACATTCCCTCTCTTGTACACTTGGAAATTATTTATTTTTTTTTTACTTTTTCAAATGTATAATAATAATAATATTATTGTCAGAAAAGAGAATTTTTCAGGAATATTTCCTTTTTTCGGTTCCAAGAATTCTTTTGTATTCGCGCAGGTCGAAAAACTTGCTCGGAGAAATTTTTCATTTTTCAAGCACACGTGTTTCTTTTGAAATAAATTAGCCTAACATTTACATTATTTTCTTTTCTTTTCTTTTCTTTTGTTTCCAAACTATATATTGGTTTTTAATTATTGATAATGATCATTTCGGCTGTTTATTATTTTCGTACATAAGAAACTGGAAATAATGAAAATCATGGTCTTAAAATATGAATTATAGTTACGAATAACTAATTGTTGGTAAAATCTTAACTGACTTTTTGCTTTAGCTAATAGGAAATAGTAACTAATTCTTATTACAATTAATTAATTATTAGTAGATGATAACTAATTATAAGTAAATAATGGCTAATTATTGGTAGATACACTGAAAAAAAAATTTATTTGATTTAAATAAACGATTATTTGACTATTATCAAATAAATATTTATCAAATAATTTTTATTTGAATCAATTAAGTAATATTTGCTTCAAATATTGAAATATGTGATTCAAATACAGTTTATTTGATTGAAATAAAAATTATTTGATTTAAGTAAATATTTTTTTTGATAATAATCAAATAATCGGTTATTTGAATCAAATAAATTTTTTTTTCAGTGTAAAAACTAATTATAAATGGATAATAACTAATTATTAGTAGATAAAAACTAATTATTAATAGATAATAACTAATTATTATTGTGTATAAGTAAATGCAGTAACAAATTTGCAATGAAAAAATAAATTATAAATTAATTAATATTATTATTATTATTATTATTATTTTAATTATAAATTTATTGAATTAGTTACCAAAAATTAAAATTATTTCCACGAATTTTATTAATAATTAGTAAGAAATAACTATTTTATTAGAAAAATAATAAGTACACTGAAAAAAAATTTATTTGATTCAAGTAAATATTTATTTGATAATAGTCAAATAATCGGTTATTTGAATCAAATACATTTTTTTTCAGTGTATTTTTACATTTAAATGAATGTAAATTATATTAAAAAAAAAATATTACTAGCATGATAGTTCTTCGAAATAAGTTTAAACTTCGAAAGCTTTCCCTCTGAATCAGAATTAATAAAACGTACCATTTTTAGGAGAAAATAATTTAATCTTAGTAGAATATCATTAATAATTATTATTGCAGAGAATAATTGGATTCTCTCTAAATCTGAATTAGTAGAAAGTTACTAATGAAATGTTGTGAAAAGTCGGCCACTAAATGATTAAGTAATAATTCTACTAACAATTAGTAAAATTTTACTAATTGTCAGTAGAGCGTTACTAATTGATTAGTAGAATTCTACTAACAATTAGTAGAACTGTTTTATTAATAGTCGATAAAACAGTTTCACTAATTCATTTAGTGAAAAAGTGACTTTCAATTAGTAGAATTCTACTAAAACATTAGTAGAATTTTACTAAAATTTAGTAATATTCTACTAATTAAAAAGGTGAAAAGTCGTTCATGAAAACTACTAATTCTTAGTAAAATTTTACTAATTCTTAGTAGAATTCTACTAATGCAGATTTAGAGAGTTGCAAATAAATAACAAAGAACAAAGAAAATAACAAAGTAAATAAATTCAAAGTTGACTATTAATTGAATTAGTTACTAAAAACTTTAGTTACTTTTACTTAACTTAAAAAGGACTTTTTGTAAAACTAATAATTAGTAATTATCAACTATTTTATTAGCAAAATATTAACATTTGAAATAGTCATTGGCATTTTACTGTCAAATTAGTTATGCTTAATTAATTGCAAATTTGTATAAAGCACTCTCTAATCTAAATGTGAATTATTATAAAAATTAACTAACTGTTAGTAAAATGAAGCTGATACTTTCCTCCATTGATTAGAATAAAAATAACTAATTAGTAGTAGAAAATTAATAATTCTTAGTAGAATGTGACTAATTATTAGCAGAAAGTAACTAATCTTTACCAAAAAAACAACGTATTATTACTAGAAAATAACTAATTATTATTAAAAAAAATAACCAATTTTTGCAAAGAATAACTAATTTGTAGTAAATAAATAATAAAAAAAATTGTCAAATTTTACTAATTGTGTTAGCCGACAATAATTGTTTAAGTTATTATGACATAATAGATTAGTGAAATTAACTACACTGAAAAAAAATTTAATTTGATTCAAATAACCGATTATTTGTGTATTATCAAATAAATATTTACTATGGTCAAATAAATTGTATTTGAATCAAATAAATTTTTTTTTCAGTGTAATAAGTAGTTATAAACTATTTGATAAGTAGAAATATTACTAATTGAATTAGTGACTGACATTTACTATATCAAATTAATTATTTTTAACAAATTTTAATTTACTCTCAAAACACGAATTAGTAAAAATGTTTACTAATTTGAATTAGTGACTGATTTTTTGCTCTTGAATTAATAAATTAGTAAAAATTACTGTTTATTAATAAAGTTTTGTAGTAAATTAGTAAAAATGACTATTTGTTAATAAAGTGTACTACACTGAGAGAAAGTTAATATTAATTTTTGTAAAAGTATTTTACAATTTAGGGAAAAGTGCAACGAACTAAAATTTTGATATAAAAAATACTAAACTTTAAAAAAAATTATGTGGAATTTAATAAAGTTATATTAAAATTGAATTAAAATTCTTGATATTTGATATAATTATACTAAATTCCACATAATTTTTTTTAATGTTTAGTATTTTTTATATTAAAATTTCGGTTTATGGCACTTTTTCCCCAAATTGTAAAATACTTTTACAAAATTTAATATACATTTTTTTCAGTGTAATAAATCAGTAAAAATGACTAAATATTAGTAAAGTTTACTAATTCAAAAGCAAAAAGTCAATCAGTAATACAAATTAGTAAACATTTTTACTAACTCAAATGTAGAGAGTTGAGAGAAAAATAAAAATCTCTAAATTTCGATTAGTAAAAGTGCTTACTAATTTTAATTACTAACTTACTTTTTACTTTTGAATTTATAAATTTTACTAATTAAATAGCAGAAATTACTATTTATTAATAAAAATCACTTATTCAAAAGCAAAAAATTTTATTTTTATTTACTAATTCAAGTTTAAAGAGAATTAATTAAATATAACTAATTTGGTAGTAAAATTGAATATTTGTTTTTAGTCCCATATTTAACAAATGACTAATTTTTAGTTAAATTTACTTTTTAGTTGCGTGTAAAAATAACTAAAGTTTTTTATAGCCAATTCAATTAGTGAAATTTCACTATATTTTTGTAGTTACGTTGTTACGATTTATTGAAGCATAAAGTCAATATTTCACCATCAATTACTATTATTTAGAAATGATTTCGAATTTACAGAGTAAACACTAAGAATATGTATTTATATTTTGTAAATAATATTCTATACTTAAGAAAAATATTTGGTTTTAAATTGTTAGCACAATGTTAAATTTTAGAACCAATTTCTAATTTTTTAAATTAAATTTTTTAATTTTTAGTAACTAAATATTTTTGACGCATTGTCAAAACAGAAATTAGATTTAATATATTTTTTACAGTAAAGTACTTATTAATAATACAATAATTGTTTAAATATTGTAATTGTTTGTTACTGAACTAGTAACTTTTATTTATAGCTCACAAGTAAAAATGTTACGTTTTTTAAAATTTCTTTCTTTTTCTCTCCTTTGTCTTGAAAGCAGAAAATTATTAAATTTTGAATAAATGCCGTTTTTGTGTTGTGTAAAAAAGGAATAAAAATTTAAAGCTTTTTTCATACCTTTTTAATACAATTTATAAGGGAGAGTGGAACAAAACCGGATAGGCCAGTCATGCCGGTACCCCTACTTTTCAAAAACATACACTGCCATCTGCGTTCAACTTCACATATGTGTTGTTTGCAGCCGACTTCATATTAATGTTAGAGGCACCTTTACAAACATTTTTTTCTTTATTTAAAAAAAAATCAAAAAAATTTATTAATATTGAGGCACCTTTACAAACATTTTTTTTTCTGTATTTAAAAAAAATCAAAAAAATGTATATTGATAAAATTAATGAGAGACCTAAGGATCTGTACCAAAGTTTTGTTCTACTTTTTATACTTTTACCATATTTAGAAAGTAATACTTAAAAATTCCATTCTTTTTTGCAAATTTTACTATTTTTAAAGTAAATTTTATTACGCTTAGAGTTTTATTCGGAAATCGCAAACTTCACTTTATAGTAAATTGTACAAATAGTATAGAAATAGTAAAACTAGAAAATAGATAGAAATTCCTGACTAATTAAAATTAAATTCTTTATATTTTAATTTAATTTAAGTTAATTTAAGTTAATTTTAATCGAGGTTTTAATGTTATTTAAATTCTACAAAATTTAAACTGACTTAAAAGTGAAATATTTTCAAAGTCCAATTTACTTTCATTTTGGAAAACATGAGTAAATTTTGATAATGTTGATGAGCAGAGGGTTTCTATTTGCTTAACATAATGTTTTCACTCTTGAAAGAAGGTATACAAATTTTAAAATGAATTCGCTTTAGAAGAAAAATATTTCCATTAAAATATTTAATCAATACCTACATTTTACGAACTTCATAAGAAATTTTCTTTTAAACGTTCGCTGGTATAATTTGCACTATTCAAACAATCATATAAAACCGAATATACTTTATGCATCAACTACGGTAAAATTAACTATTAACTATAATAAATGTAATTAACATAAATTACAAATATTGGTAAAATTTTATTAAATTTGGGAATTAGAACTTAAAATCTTGATTCTTATGTTTCTTTTATAAAATTCGGTTGTATAAATTACAGATATTTTTTTAACAATTATGCAAATCACTTATATGCTTCTTTAAAAATTCTTGCCAGAACTAATTTTAAAAAATACTTTTAAATCTTGATTCTTTTTTTATGAATAATATTCGATTGTATAAATTACAAATACTTTTTAAATCAACTTTGTGTATCACTTGGAATTCTTTAATAATTCCTACCGCGACTAGTGTGAAAGTAATTTTTAAAAAATATTATCAAGGTACATTGTAAATATTATTTAATGTCTAAATAATTTGAGAATTGGAACATAACATATTGATTCTTCTTCTACTCTCTAAATTTGAATTAGTAAATTTTACTAATTCAAAAGCAAAAAGTCAGTCACTAATTCAAATTAGTAAACATTTTGACTAATTCAAATTTAGAGAGTATGATTTAAATTCGATTGTATAAATTACAAATTCTTTTTGTAACGATTATAAAGATCAGTTAGTATGTTCTTTAAAAATTATTGGGTGCACTAACTACAAATTTTATTTAATTTTCAAAATCTTGATTCTTCCTTTATGAATAAAATTCGATTGCATAAATTACAAATTCTTTTTGTAACCATTATAAAGATCAGTTCGAGTTCTTTAAAAATTATTGCATGCACTAACAAAAAATTTTATTTAATTTTCAAAATCTTGATTTTTCCTTTATGAATAAAATTTGATTGTATAAATTAGGAATAGTTTTTAAATCAACTATGCGTATTGCTTAGATTTCATTAATAATTCCTGCATCATATACTGTAAAACTAAATTTAAAAAATATAACTAAGGTTCTAAATATTATCTATGTTTGAATAATTTGAGAATCGGAACCAAACATCTTGATTCTGCTTCTATGAATAAAATTCGATTGTGTAAATTACAAATTACTTTTTTAACCATTATAAAGATCACTTAGAATTCTTCAAAAATTATTGCATGCACTAATTATACAATTTTTTTAATTTTTAAAATCTTGATTCTTCCTTTATATGAATAAAATTTGATAAAAAAAAATTAAAATCCACTTAGATTTCTTTAATAATTCTTGCAACAACTACTATGAAACTAATTTTAAAAAATGTAATAAAGGTTATGCACATTACAAATATTATTTAAATCTAAATACTTTGAAAATCGGCACATACCATCTTGATTCTTCCTTTATATGTCTAAAATTCGATTGTAAAAATTACAAATTGCTTTTAAGTCAACTATGCGTAGCGCTTAGATTTTATTAATCATTTTTGCATCATCTACTGTGAAACTAAATTTAAAGAATATAATTAAGGTCCTAAATATTATTTATGGCTAAACAATTTGAAAATCGGAACAAAACAACTTGATTCTTCTTCTATGAATAAAATTCGATTGTGTAAATTACAAATTACTTTTTTAACCATTATAAAAATCGCTTAAAGTTCTTTAAAAATTCTTTCTTGAAGTGCGTTAATAAAATGTAACCTTAAATAATTGTTTAATTTATCTAATACTTATAAACATCTTCTTCTGTATTTTTAATCTAAAACCTATGAACATCTTCTGTATTTTTAATCTAAAACCTATGAACATCTTCTGTATTTTTAATCTAAAACTTATAAACATCTTCTTTTGAATTTTTAACCCAAAACTTCTAAACATCTCCTTCTGTATTTTTAATCTATAACTTATAAACATCTTCTTTTGAATTTTTAATCCAAAACTTATAAACATCTCCTTCTGTACTTTTAATCTATAACTCATAAACATAACCGAAAATGTTCTACATCTTATAAATAGGTACCTTTCTCGAAAGCACATCACATACAAGAAACATAAAAACAAAAGAACGAAAGAAGAGAAAAAACTATAAAGAAAAGAATCAATAAAAATTAAATTACCTAATTGCAAGTAATTGAATTAAATTCCTATAAATATATATAGCACATCACAGAGTCTCGTGCAACTTCTGAATTGAGTTTCCAAAGGAATGCCCCAATTAATTGACTTTAGGAAAAGAAGGATAATGGCTTAATATATAAGACGTTCGAGGTGTTATTTGAAGAAGGGTCGGTCGCATTGAGAAAGTAATTATTTGTCGGCAGCAACAGGTCACGGCCTCTTCCGTGTCCATGTGCTATATACCCGGAAGTCGCGCATAACACGAAATCGCAATACAACACACGTGGTGACCGACGACGACAACATGAGCCACTTTTGTTTGTGTGTTCGTGTGAATGCATCAATGTATTAGTTAGGGGTTTTCCGGTATTTTTACCGTCAGTGCGTATCAAACTATCAAAGCACCTCGTTTCATATACATACATGTTTACCTGTCGCTATATACTCCATCCGCAAATAAAATAATAGCCTTTAAAAAATAAACAATAAAAAAAGAGACATTTTTTCCCCTAAAAGCAAGGTACAATTTTGTTTATTGTAAAAATAGAAATTTTACTTTTTTTCTTATTAAAAAGTGAAGAAAACGTTGAAAGGGATTTAAAGAGAAAAAAAAATTATTTGAACGTTACGTTACATCGCAACTCTTGAGTCAAGTTATCCTTGAAGCGTCTTATCGTCATTGCGATAGACGCTAAAGTAGTCTCGAAAGCAGGAAATCGAATTGAATTCCGTTCAAGACATGAAGGAATTTAATTCAGTTCTTTTTTTTTCTTTCTTTAATCACAAACGAGTTTTTGATTTTAGTAATTTTAGATTTTTTACCCCTCGCAAAATTTGGTTTGTATTGTATAACAATGAAAAAAATACTTGTTAACTTAAATCTTGTAATCTTAAACATTTCAACTTCAAGATGCATATACATTGTAAAAATTACCAGTGTAATCTTTCATTACTAAATTTTACAAGTGTAAACTTTCCTAATCATCTCTAAATCTGAATTAGTGAAAAGTCCATAAATTTCTACTAACACTATGTCAAGTAATTTTGCACTAAACTTTAAGTAAAAAATTTGAAACTTTTCTCTAAATACACTGTTAACATAAAAGTATCAAAATACACAAATTGATACCAAAAATTTGGATCAAATAATAAATTGTTGGACATTTTTGGCTTCAATGCGATCCACTTTACTATCAATTGGATATTTTCAAGGAAAATTTAATGTTTAATGTTTAATGTTTAATGTTTAATGTTTAATGTTTAATGTTTAATGTTTAATGTTTAATGTTTAATGTTTAATGTTTAATGTTTAATGTTTAATGTTTAATGTTTAATGTTTAATGTTTAATGTTTAATGTTTAATGTTTAATGTTTAATGTTTAATGTTTAATGTTTAATGTTTAATGTTTAATGTTTAATGTTTAATGTTTAATGTTTAATGTTTAATGTTTAATGTTTAATGTTTAATGTTTAATGTTTAATGTTTTTGAATTAGTAAATTTTGACAATAAATATGTAGAAGTTATTAAGTATTTATTGATAAAACGTACTAATTTGAAAGCAAATTTTAATAACTATTCTAATTCAAATTTAAAAAGTACGGAAGAAAATTTAGCAAACTTTTATTTTACTATTCCTGAGAAAAATAATAATAATAATATGTATATTTACTTAAAATTCAGAAGTTGTATTATCAGAGTATTTCTCGGAAAACCTGTGTAAGCAATTCCGCTAGAAATTTAAAATTTAAAAGACTCTTTAAATATGTTAAATTAATTAGAAAAAATTATTAAAATTATTATTATTATTCTTTCAACCAAAACGTTAAGAATTTTTTTCCGTAAATTTGTTTACAATTTTTTCTAGAAACAATTATATGTTAATATATTCTCCATATACACTCAGAGAAATGTTTTATTTGAACTAAATGTATAACAGTTGTCTTTAAAAGAATAAAATAAAAGAAATAAGAATAAAAAAAAATAATAATATAATAATAAAATTGTATATTCTGCCTAATAACCGTTTTATTTATTTCAAATAAAAATTTTGATTTGGCATAGATATAGAGTTTTTTTTGGAGAAAATAAGAATTTTATTTGTCAAAAATACATTTTTATTAAGGAAACAAAAATTTATTTCAATTAAAAATAATTTATTTGTATGACAAATAAATTTCTTTTTGTACAATAAATTTCTATTTGTGTAATAAATTTCTATTTGTATAACAAATAAATTTGGCTGAGAGACAAATATACATTTTCTCTCTGTGTAAACGTTCATTTAATCAATAGAATAAAATATTAACTTTTATAAATAGACAATTACAATAAAATTGACACTTTAAACTCTCAAAATTAGGATAATACATAAATAAATAATAAATTAATAAAGTTCAATTAGTAATATTTACGCTAATTTTATAGTTACTCTCTAAATTTGAATTAGAAAAAATGTTTACTAATTTGAATTAGAAAATTTTACTAATAAGTTAGTAAAAAATTACTATTTGGAAGTAAAAATTATCATTTGGTATAGTAAAAATTACTATTAGGTAGTAAAATTACCATTTGGTAGTAAAAATTAGTATTTGGTAGTAAAAATTAGTATTTTGTAGTAAAAATTACTATTCGGTAGTAAAATTTACTAATTCAAGAGCAAAAAGTCAGTCACTAATTCAAATTAGTAAATATTTTTACTAATTAAAATTTTGGGAGTAAAAATCACTAATAACCGAACAATGTTAATTCGAAACTTTAGAAACTTAATAATTAAGTTACTTTTGTCTACTAATAATTAATTATTTTGTATTTAAAAAATCATCCAAGATTTTATTTTTAAACAATTGGTCACTTTCTACTAATTCAGATTTAGAGTGAGTATTTCAGATAATAATAATTCGAGACATGAAATTGAAGTCTTGGGTCTCATTGAAAAAAATCAAGAGACAATTGAATAATTCTTGTAATGCATTTAAGAACAAAAAAAGGGTATATTAAAATATTAAGAAATTGTACTCCTCAAATGCCAATAAACTTTATAACATTTCAAGGTTCATATATGTGTATATATATATGAAACAGAAAACACTTTTATATGTATATATAAGAAAACGACGATAATCCACTATCTCGGGGATTTTCTCTGATGTTTAATATAAAGACAAAGAATTTACATATAGTAGAAAATTTCATTTCCAAATGTTGTTCTCTACACACAACGCACGAGGCAAACAATTGAATAAATGTGAGAACCTTTTTCAAAAGTATTTTAACACTTAAAAAAAATATTCCATATTCGTATACACCGAGTTATACCGCGCGTTGTTACTAAAATAATTATAAAAATTCCCCGAAATATAAAACGCGAAAAAAATTCGTATTATATACGCTATGAAATTCTTTCTTCGGTTTTATTTAAATTTTCCCCTGGGAATGAAAATAAAAAATTTAAATAAAGAGTAAAAATAAAAATTATGTAAATAAATGAAATAAATATAAATAAAAATATACATAAAAAGTAAATATATATATATATATAAAGTAAATATAAATATACATAAAAAGTAAATATAAATAATCATAAAAATTAAATATAAATAATAAATAAATACAAAATGGAAATGAAACTAAAAAAGCGATTATTTGTCCAAATTGATTTTCTTTTATTGATAATATTATTTCAATTTTAGAAGCCTTTGAAAAAATTGAAAAAAATCCAAGTCGGGGATTATTTAACGGATTTTCTAAAATTTCCAGAATTTTCACTAAATTATTATTGTTTACTCGTCTCTGTTTTTTTATTAAAATTACTGAAAAAAATTCAATTTTTAGAATTCATAAGAAAATTCTGAATTTTGGTCTTCTTTGTTTGCCTCATAAATTATAAAAAATTACCACGAATTGTAATATACGAAAGCTTTAATTTTTTTTACTTACGATAATAATTTCTTTTTAAATAACTTCATTTATGAAGAGCTATCGTAAATTATTACTTATAAACAATTTAATGAATATTTTTACGCAAATATTTCAAAAATTAATTGAATTTTTCAAGAATTGCGATTACAATTTTCATAAATGCATGAACTTCAAAAAGTTTCAATTTCAAATTTTATATAATTTTAATTTTTAATGAATTTCATTAGAAATTTAAAAAAAAACTCGGTTTTTTGAAAAATTTTAATAATTCAAATTCTTCTAAAGTTAGTTAAATTTTTAATATAGATTTAATTAATTATTATAATTAATTGATTTTTGAAAGAATTTTAGTGAAAAATACAAAGAAATTAATTGTAAATGTAAAAAATTCAACAATTTTCAAATGAAATAAAATTCTTTACCAAAATTCAACAATTTTCAAATGAAATAAAATTCTTTACCAAAATTCAATTATTTTCATAAATAATAAAAATTCCACAGGAATTTATTTATATATTTCTAAATTTAAAAAAAATTTATTTAGCATTAATTCAATTATTTTCATAAATAATAAAAATTTCACAGGAATCCATCTAAATTTTTTTCCTCAATTTGAATGATTTTTAATATCTACTACTATTTTAATAAAGTTTTTTCTAAGAGTTCGATTATAGTTTCAAAATTGTTTTATAAAATTCTACATAAGCATTTAATTATTTTCATAAATAATAAAAATTTCACAGGAATTCATATATTTACACATTTTTTTTCATAATTTCTTCGCAGTAAATCAAATATTCTCATAAATAGGATAAAAATCGCACAGGAATTCAAATATTTCTATAAATAGAATAAAAATCTCACAAAGAATTCAATTATTTTCAAAAATAATAAATCTCATCGCACAATTATTCAATTATTTCTAATCGAATTTCTCGAAAAAAAGAATAAAAATAAAAAAAAATAATAATTATTCTCAAAGATATTATTAAAATTCACCGAAAGAATGCAAATATAAAATTTCTTCATAAAATTCTTCACGAGAATTTAATTTTCAGAAATATTCAATCATTCATAATAAGTTATTTATCTTTGTATTCAAGTAATTCTATTCCCTTAAAATTTTCCAATCAAAATTGATATTTAAAGAAAAATTTCAGTTAAAATTTTAAATAATTATCGAATATTATAAAAGCATTAAAAACATTTTATCATAAATATTACGTCGGTAAAGTTTGCAACTAAACGTTTATGATCAACGATTGAAAGCAAAATAATTATTTTCCTATACCAAAAAGAATAAAATTTTTTGTTCACAAATATTTTCTTTGTAAATCATTATTCAAAAAAATAAACGCACTATTTTCTTTACAAAGTTTTATCAAAATTTGCTTTAATAAATATTTTTTTACGTTGGTGAAGTTCACAACGTTTATAGTCGACAATTTCTGAAGAAAAATATTTTTTAAGCAAATTTTTATAAAATTTTAGTAAAGAAAATAATACGTTTAATTTTTTGACTAATGATTTACAAACAAAGTATTTCTGAACAAAAATTTGTTCTTCTTTTTAGTAAGAAAATAATTTTTTTTCTTTTAATCGTCGATCATAACCGACGTTATTTTTTTCAGAAATCGTTGACTATAAAAATTTGAACTTCACCAACGTGTAAATTTTTAAAAATAATCGAATTTTGTCAAAATTTTGTCCCGAAAACAGGGAAAACGAACATTAAATTTTCGTATCAAACTTGAATTAGCGATGGAAAAAAATTTTCGTCGAATAAACGTTAGTAACTTCAGTTTTATAATAGAAAAAAATTTTTTAAATAAAGAAATAGAAAAATTAAATTTCCGTCGTTAAGAAATGAAATTAACAACTGAAAAAAAGAATTAAGAAACTTGACCTTGCGAATTTATTAATTTCGGAAAATTGTTTCTTTAATATTAAAAACTGAAAATAAATAATTAAGAAACTTGACCTTGCACTGAAAAAAAAAATTTACTTGATTCAAATAACCGATTATTTGACTATTATTATCAAATAAGTATTTACTTAAATCAAGTAATTTTTATTTGAATCAAATAAACTGTTTTTGAATAAAATATTTCAGTATTTGAAGCAAATATTATTCAATTGATTAAAATAAAAATTATTTGATTAAAGTAAATATATTTATTTGATAATAATAGTCAAATAATCGGTTATTTGAATCAAATAAATTTTTTTTTTCAGTGTACGAATTCATAAATTTTAGAAAACTATTTCTCTAACATCGCACAATATCTAGAAATTTGTTTGACAATTTTTTCCCTCCCCAAATTGTAACAAATATTAAATAAAAACGAATAAAGTATTTCTTGCCGTGTGGAAACTTGTTTCTCAATGTGCTGCGCACACTTTTTTCTGAACCCTAAGCATATACTTTACTTCAAGGAAATTTGTTCTTCATCTCGAACACACTCTCGAGAGTAATTTTAAAACGATATTTTTGAATCTAAACAGCATACATAGTATAATATTTATAATATTTAGAAACACAAGAAAAAAATTTATTAAATATATAGAAATAAAAAAATATTTTATTCGCTTGAAAAATAAAAGTCGCAGAATAAACGTGTAATTTGAATTAATCAACTTTTTCATTTAAGTGGATAAACTCGACATGCGTCGCGACGCATCATCATCATCAACATCGTCATGTGTTTTATTCTGTGTGTATTTGCCTTGGCGCAAAATCCTGTTTCCACTTTCAAATGCGTGCACGTGGTATTGTCGCAAAATCGAATATACACGTGGGCCTGCAGCGATGAGCAAAGTTTAACTTGGCTTAGTCAGAGTCAGACTTGGAAACATAGAAGATAGAGAAACGCAAGCCAGCAAGCAAGCAAGCAAGCAAGGCAGGCGAGAGAGGGCAGAGAACGGCAGAGAGCGGCGCGCAAACGCTTTATCGTCGGCCAATCCGAGTTTTGACCTTGAGCAGCTCTAGAGAGAGAGATATATTTAGCTGTAAGGTCTGTATAAGCGGTCGAGCTGAGCTGCTCTTGCAAATGCGGCCTCAACTCACAATCAGCTACCAACAGATCTTCAAGTATACTTCACTTAAAGTTCTTGCAAAATATTAAATATATTCTCCTATTTCGAAAGAAAAAAAAAAAACAAATTTCAATAATAAAATTTATTTTTCTCCTTCTTCACAATTTTTCCAACCAAAAATTAATACATTACCATTTCTTTTTCTTTTCTTCTTCAAAAAGAAAATTCCAACCGTATTTTACTGAAGAATCCAATTTTAAACACTATGCTAATTTCGCGCGCGCTTTAAAATTCGAAAGTGTGAGAATTTCGAAAAAAAACATTCAAGGCTGAAGACAGTTCATGGTGAATTTTTTTAAGAAAACCGATTCAATTTTCAAAGAAAATTCCCCCCTCCCCTTTTATTACTAAATTATTCTATAAATAAAAGGGAGTAAAAAAAATGCCGCATGCTCAAAAAGTTGGAAGAGCATCCCCTTTGGATACGTTCCAAATTGTCTTGAGAAAGATTTATATACCAAAAAAAATCAAGGGGTTAAATTTGCAGAAAATTCAGAAAATTCAGAAATACCAGCTTTAAGATTTTTAACGATTTTTTTAAAACCAAACATTCGAAAACTTGTTAAACATTTTTTCTTTCTTAATTCGAAAATTCGAATTTTCGAGGCGCATATAGAAAATTCAGAAATACCAGCTTTAAGATTTTTAACGATTTTTTTAAAACCAAACATTCGAAAAGTTGTTAAACATTTTTTCTTTCTTAATTCGAAAATTCGAATTTTCGAGGCGCATATTATTCGTTTTTGTGAAAACTTTTATGGCGAAATATTGCGAAAAAAACAATGAGCAGAGGTCAAAATATTCTGTATTCCTATAAGTAGATGAATGAAGAATTATAATAAATTTCAAACGAATTGCGGTAAGATTGAAATGCGATCTTGATAAAAGTAAATGAAGCCGATGCAATTCCCTGCAAGGTCGCATAAGGGTCGCACATTTATTTTCACTGAGTGGAGCAGCTGCCATCATATATATATATATATATACAACTACATAATATCTTCATTTTATTTTTTGCTCAAAAAAATATTCCAACTCAAAAAAAAAGTTGTCCCTGAACACGTTTTTAAATATGAGAAAAAGTTATTTTCAATTTCAAAATTTACAATCATTCTGATCAGTATTATTATTATTATTATTATTATTATTATTATTATTATTATTCAGCAGTTGGAAAAGTAAAGTCGTTTCAATGAGAAAAAAATTTTTTTCTTTGACACGAAAATCAGTAACCAACTAAAAAACAGTTATTATGTTTGATTCAAAGTTATATTGTTCTCTCAGTGTTATTTAATTCAATTTTACTGAATTGTAGCAATTTCGTACTAAAATTATCAAATTTTATAAATTAATTAATTTCTAATTAATTAATTTTATTAATAAAAAAATAAATAAAATATCAAATAAAATATAAAATTATCAAATTCATATATCAAATTGGATCAATTTTATACCAAACTGGATCAAATTAACACCAAATTCAGACTTCGCACTAAACAATTATTTTTTAGAAAAGTATCCTTTAAATTAAAAAAGTGTCCATCGAAAAATTAAACTTCAGGACCAAAAAACTTCATATTTTAGACACTTTTCAAAATTGCCAAAAACTCCATTCGAAATTTTTTAATTTTGCTGCCTTTTTTCTAATTTTCAACAAAAATATATACTTCAAATAAAATACTTGTTAAGAAAATAAATCCCTGCAACGAATTTTATATTATTCACGAAAAATTTTTAATATTTTTAAAAATAATTATTATGAAAACTATTTATAAATGATTGAGTTTATCGACTAAATGAATGCAAATTCTAAATTAAATAATTGAATTGCTAAGCAAATTTTTATTACTTTAAAAAAAATTGAATTCTTACGAAGATTTATGTACAAAAGAAATTTTTAAATAATTAAATTATGTTTGGCAATTTTATAAAAATAGTAGATATGGAAAATCATTAAATTGCGAAAAGTTTTTAAGAATAAATAAATTTTACGAAGAATTCTATTAAAATTTTACCAAGTTGAAGTCCACAACGTTGATCAACGAAACAAAAATTGTTCAATACTCAGTAAATTAATTAGAAATAATGCATCAACAATGAGAGAAAAATATTTAAACAAAAAAAAATAGATGTTTATTTTTCGATGATAATTTGTTGTGTAATTAAATAATTAATTGAAAATAATATTTTATTGAATTAAACAAATTTTTTCGTTGATAAACGTTGTGGACTTCATCATAAAATTTTTGAGAATAATTGAATGTGTGGTATTTTAGTAAATTTTTTAGAAAATAATTTTTCTAAAAAAATTTTTTTATTTATGAAAATAATAAAAGTAAATTTTTGCTATCGATTTTATTAGAATTTTTTTAAAATAATTGAATTTTCAAGAAGAAATTTATTATTTATTTATGTGCCTAAAGTTTCGAACGTTGAAAGGAAGAACATTGTTTTTTACCTTAAGTATTTTTGAAAATTACGATATAAAAATATACAAAAAAGAAAAATAATTGAAATTATTATTTTTATTAAAAAATAATGTTTTTGCAAGGAAATACAAACTAGAAAAAGAAAAAAAATAATGTCGTTCATTTGAATGCTTTAAACTTTATTATTTATAAAAATAATTAAATTTTGGAAAGAATTTTATTAAAATAGCTCAAAATAATTAAATTTTCGAAAAAATTTAATTAAAACTGTCTTTAAAATAATAATTGTCTTCTTTCGAAAAATTTTATTAAAATAGTTGAAAATAACCACATTCCTGACCAAGTTGAAGTCCACAACGTTGATCAACGAAACAAAAATTGTTCAACTAAGTAAATTAATTAAAAATAATGCATCACCATTGAGACAAAAATATTTAAACAAAAAATAGATGTTTATTTTTCGACAATAATTGTTGTGTAATTAAATAATTAATTAAAAATAATATTCTATTGCATTAAATAAATTTTTTTCGTTGACAAACGTGAACTTCATCATCGTTTCGTGTGAAAAATTCGTTTATTTTTTTAAACAAGTGAATTCTTTAAAATAATTTTAAAAATACATTTTTCTAAATAATTAATTTTTTAGAGGAAGTGAAATTATTAAATTTTTTGTGCAATATTTTTTTTTGTAAATAATTTAATAGTTGAAAATAACTTTATTAAAATTTCCAAAAATAATTGAATTCTTGAGAAGAATTTCGTTAATTTTTAAAAATAATTCAATTATTGCGTAAAATTTTATTAAAATGTTTAAAAAGAATTGAATTAATGTGTAAATTTTGTTATTTTTGTGAATAATTGAATTCGCCATAAGAATTTTATAAACATTGTTTTAAATAATTATTTTTGTTCAAATATAATAAATATTATGACAATTTTATTTTAAATAATTTAATTCTTCTCAAAATAATTAAATTTTTCGATTAATTAATTTCAAATAGTATTAAAAATAATTGAAATTCTTCGATGAGTTTTATTATTTATGAAAATAATTGAATTCTTGCTTAGAATTTTGTAATAAAAAATTTTTTAAAAATTGAATTTCCAAGAAAAATGTTATTATTAGTAAAAGTAATTGAATGATTGTGAAAAATAGTATAACAAATTTTATTATAATTGGTTTTTTCGAAATTTTTTTGAAAATGCTTTTCTAAATTAATTGAATTCCAGTGGAAATATTATTATTTCTATAAAAATAATTGAATTTTGGATGAATTTTAACAATTTTTTTTAAAGAATTCAATTCTTTTGCGAAATTTTGTGAAAGTACATAGACATTAAAAATAATTGAGTTTCGAATACTTTTTGAAAACAGTTAAATCGTTTTAGAGAATTTCATTATAATTTTTAAGAATATATTTTTGATTTCTATTTTTAGAGAATTTAAAGTACTGCAAATTCTTTAAAAAAAATTATAAATAGTGTCTTTTAGTGACTGAAATCGAAATTCGAAGAAATTGATACCAGTTTGAATCAAATTTCGGTCAAACTGGTACCAACTTGAATCAAAATTCGTTCAAATTGATACCAAATTGGATTAACTTCATTAGTAAATTGGTTGAAATTGATTAATAGATAAAATTTGATTATTATGTCAAACTAAGAATAATAATAATAATAATTTTATCCCAAATAATTTGATATCCTTAGAAAAGCATGATCCCCAAGTTTTAAACGTTCAAATAAACGAAATATTTTTTATTAAAGATATATTTTAATAAATTACTAATCATAAAAAAATTTAAAAACTAAAATTTTACGTTTACAAAGTCAGTAATTAATTTTTTCGATAGCGAAGCAAAATAGTTGCAATAAAAATTTAATTTATAGGAGGAATAAATAAATTTCCTTCATTTGAACGTTCAGAACTTTAGGATCTTAGAAAAGCTCTGCATTTTCAAATTTTGCGAGAAAAATAACGACCAAAAAACTTTAATTCCAGTTTTAGCTAACTATCCAAATGTGTAGATTTACAAAATATTAAAAAAATATTTAGAAAATTATTTCCATAAAAACATATTTGAATTCGTGTACGTAAATATAGTTGAGGAAAAATTGTCAAAAGTTTATTTCGACCATACTATTACGTACATGTCAATCGGATTTTCTGATTTTCAGAAATTACCGTTTTTGCTTCCTGTCGTCGTTTCCTTACATTGGCAAAAACGAGACCATTTACAATTTACATTTTGCCATGTAATATCGACAAGTAGAAACATCTTCCGAGTAATTTCCGTCGCGGTTGTACACAGAGACGACGTGCAGGTCGATAATCCATTTGACTTTATGTGGATGTCATTTGCGAATGCATGACCACTTGGGAGAACTCCACAAAGATATAATATAGTAATTATATTCCAAACTTTATAATGAAGATATGAGAAAAACATTTTCCCAGCAAAATGTAATCTGTCCAGACGTCAGGATTCGTGATTTTTCAAAAAGTGCTATTTTTTTATTTCTTTTTTGTTTCAAATTTTAAAGATCTTTCTTATTATTATTATAAAACATGACCGTGTGATATAATTATTATTTTATATTATGAGAATATTTTTACTGTAACTTTTTCAAAATTATTTTTATCCTTTCAATTCAATTATTATTTTTATCAGTTCAATTCAATTATTATTTTTAACACTTTAATATTCAATTATTATTTTTATCACTTCAATTCAATTATTATTGTTATCATTTCAATTCAATTATTATTGTCTAGAATTTTCAACTAAAATTCTTAATTTTCAAATCAACAATTATTTTGAATAATTTTTGAAAAATTTCTTTCAGAATTTTCAAATTCATATAAGTTTACAATTCTTTTTTTTACAAAATTTTATCATTTGTTCGAAAATTCTGCAACTGAATACAAACTGTACATTTCGAAAAAGTCTCAAGTCCGAAAAACAGTAAGAGTCATTTTCACATAACAAATGATAGTGAAAATGACACTTACGATTTTTTGGAGTTGAGCCCAGCTTTTCGAAATTCACGATTCAAATACATTATAAATAATAAAAACTTCCAATAATGTTAAACATTTCTAATTAAACTTAAAAAAAAATTTTTTTTACTTCTACATGATTATTAGTTGAAAGTATGAAAAAATTCAATTACTAAAGATTTTAATTTTTAACCTTTTTTAAAAATTCAATTATTTCTTTAAAAATCCATAATAGAATGCTTTTATTATTTAATTATTAATTATGATCTAAAATTTTTAATAAAATTCATTGATAAATCAATTTTTAAAAGAAAATTCTACAAGAATATACAGTTATTTAAAAATAAAAAAATTTATTTAATATTTGAATATTTTTAAAAATGAATTTTTGTGAAGAATTTGATTTTTTTTGAAAATTATTGTTTTACGAGAATTTTTAAAAATTGTTAAACATATAATTGAATTGTAGAGAAAAATTAAAAGACAAACTTTATTATTTATGGAAATACGTGATTTTTTGCAGAAAATATATTTATAAATAATTAAATTCCTCTGCAATTTTTATTATATTTATGAAAAGAATAATTAAATGTATTGTGTATAAATTTTATTAAAATTTGGTTTTGGAAAAGTTTATTAAAATAATAGATATAAAAAATCATTAAATTGAGGAAAATTTTAGGAAAAAATTGAAAAATTGACTAAAAATTAATTACAATTTGTTAAAAATAATTAAAATTTTTGTGTTTTTTAAAATAATTCAAATGTGTATGTTTTTTTAAAATAATAAAAATTTTTACGTTTTTAAAAATTTTCAGCATAATTTAATTTTAGCGAAGAATTTAGAAAATTTTACTATTTATGAAAATAATTGAAATATTGTAGAAAATTCACATAAATCATTAAACTCCTATACAATTGTTATTTGTTACGAAATTAATTAAATATTTCCGTAGAATGCGTTATAAGAATTTTTTTTCAAATTCGACAAAGTTATTCAAATAATAGATATTATTGAAAATCATTAATTTAAGGAAAATTTTAAGAAACAATTGAATTTTTGTAAAGAATTTAATATCTTTTAAAAATAATTAAAATGTTTACGAAAATTTAAAAAAAAATGTTGAATGAGTTCTTCGATCCGGGAAGTCAATTCACTTTCAGCAAAGAATAAAAATAAATTTTATTTGTTTATGGAAATAATTTTATTATTTCGAAAAAGTTTATATAAATAATTGAATTCCTGCAGTAAAAATTTTCATTATATTTATGAAAATAATTATTAAATGTTCGCGTAAAATTTTATTAATTGTTTTTTTTTAAATAATTGGATTCTTTTGACGAAAAAAATTGTAATATTGAATATTGAAATTTTTTGAAAATAATTAAAATTTTGCCAAGAATTTAATTACATATTATTTTTATTACCGTATTTTTTTAGAAATAATAGAATTTCGAGAAAAGAATTTTATTACTTTCAAAAATATTTGAATGTTTGCAATCGCATTTGTAACTTTTCTAAAATTCAATGTTTTTTTTAGTATTTTTAAGTTTTAACTACTTCTTCTATAAATCAATAAATTAAAATAATTATTTAAATATAATATAGCATATATTAAAAATTTAACTAATTTTATTAAAATTTTTCAACAATCTTAGTTTTTTTTAATTTCTTATGAACACCCAGAGAAATGGTATATTTGTCTCATAACCAACTAGACTTTTTTTTGAAATAATTTTTTTTTTGGTTTAAATACAATTTTATTTGGTTCAAATAAATATCTATTTGCCTCAAATATATGTTTTATTAATGCCGAATAAAATTTTTATTTAAAACAAATAAAAAGTCTATAGTTGGTTCTGAGACAAATATAAGTTTATTTAAGCCAAATAAAATATATTTGGATTAAATAATATTTTTCTCTGAGTAATATTTATTAAAAATTAAAATTTTACTAAATTTTAAATTGAAACTTTTTGAAGTTCAAGTAGTCATGAAAATTGTGAACGCAATTCTTTTATAAAACCCAATTAATTTTGAAATATTTATTGCACAATTTATAAATAATAATTTTATGATAGCGTTTTTCGAGGATTAATAATTTATTTGAAAATAAAGTTTTTGTCAGAAATGGAAAAGTTTGCATTAATTTAGTTGAAGAAAAGAGATAATTAAAAAAAATGATAATAATGCTGAATTCGATAATGCTAAATTTTTACTATGAAAATATTATCGAATAATTTCAATATTGAATAATTTTAATAACGAATAATTTTTTTTTAATAATTATTATAACGAGTAGATTTTATAATAAACTTAATCAAGTAATAAAAAATATCACGTCTTTCAAAAGATTCACCCATACATTCGTATTATCGTCCGAGTTGACAATCAACAGCCATCAGCAATCAATCATCTGTTTACATTTCTTAACTCACAACACTAATGAGTGTCATTTCCTATTTGTATTATTTCAAAACTCTAGCAGATTTCACGTCACAATTTACCGTTCTGCTCAGGACCGGAAATCGGAAGTGCTTTATTTCGAATTTTTATTTTCAAAATTTTCCTCATAAAACATTGTCGATAGAAATTTTTTACAATAATTTTACCATATTTCAAATATTTCAATAAAGAATTTTCTCCAGAGATATTATTTTTTGTTCAATTCCTCAAAAAAAAAAAAAATAATGTATAATATTATTATTAATAAACACGAAAGGGAAAAAATGTATTTTAGTTTTGACAGTGGAAAGAGGAAGACATTAAAGTATTAAATTTTGAAAGGTCGAGATCTTGGGGCAACATGGGGCTAGGGGACAGAAGATGAGGATGACGGCTGAAACGTCGTTATTGGCGAAACAGGCACGCGAATGCGTGCTAGCGTCGAGCGACGAGCTTACGAAGGGGACCGAATGAGATCGATATCTCGACTCTCTGTGCTATGTGCAACGCTGTGCGAGCTTCTCCATATAAAAGCTCAAATTCGAATTTTCCCCTACAAACTGAATATATGAAAAGGAATATTCCCCCATTTTTCTTTTTTTAATGCGAGAAAAATATTTCTACACAAATATAGTATCAAATTTAATTTAATTTTTGAAAATAATTTTCACAAAATCAGACTTCCTACTGATTATGTATATAACGCAGAAAAAAATTGAGATAGAGAGAGAGAACTGAATTTGTTCCACGTGACGACTATTTCAATTCCCAGGGGAACAGAATTACACTCCAACAAAATGAAATTTAATCCAAATTAGAGTGAAACTTCATTCGAAAACTTATTCTCGTTTCTTATATATATATAAGGAGTAAAGTTTTATCTCAATTTCATTAAAAATTCTATTGAATCCGAGTGAAATTACATTCTTTTGAATGAAATTCTTCGATTGGAATCACGAGGGATGAAATACGGCTTACTTCAGAGGGGACTCTCTCTATATTTATGGAGTGAAATTCGACTCCTTTAAAAAGGCAATATTCACATTATACGAGAGTTCTTTTTTCCTCTTTAGTATATATATATATATAGTATAATAATAATAGTAGTAAAAAATTTTTAATTTCAAACTCTAATAAATATCCTGTGTGGAGAAATTGTCGCTTAGCCAGATAGTTCTAGATACAATTTTCTCCGCTCTTTTGGACTCTCTGAAATTTATTTCAGACATCGATTGAGAAATTTTTCTCCAGAGCTTTAGATTGTGGAGTTTTTTTTTTCTTTTTTGAATACTTTGAAGAATTTTTCTCCCGCCTTGACCCGCAGTTTATTGAATTTTTAAAAATAGTTTCAATTTTGCAAAATTTTTTATTTTGTATTACTTGTATTTTTTTGTATTAGGTACTTGTATTTTTTTTTGTATTAAGTATAAATGATAACAAATTAGAAAAAAAGGAACATGCAATGACAATATCAAAATTAAGGGTAAAAATTTTCAAACTAAAATTCGAATAAAAAAATTGAGGAACTAAAATTCTTCGACTTTTGGATTCGATTTTTCTCTATTCTTTTGAATCTCCGCGTATTTTTGCATTAAATTGTTAAAAAAAGAAGAAAAGTTAGATTTTGACTAAATTTATTTGACTCCTTTTATGCTGTAGCTCGAGAAGGGTGTGACTTTTATATAGAATCTCGTTGGGAGTTGAATTATAACTCCCCTCCCCCTCCCCAATTTTTTTACAGCGAGTGCTAAAGTTTTCGTACTCTTATAGAATTTGAAAACACTTTAAGGACAGGTCAAAATTATGACAATTTTTAAAGCCCCACACAAAAAAAAATTCAAAGCAAATTATTTTTGAATTATTACGTTAAAATAATTTTTTAATTATTTTATACAGGGTTTCTACTATTTTCATTCAACAAAATTTCCAGTTATTTCCCGGTTATGGCCTAATTTTTTCCCAGTTTTCTTTTCTCATAAAATTTAAATTTAAATTTGATTTCGATTATAAATAAATAATAATTTTAATTGAAAATTTGGAAAAAAAATTTTTCAAATTTGTAAAAAATAATCTTGTTCTTTTATAATTATAATTGGAAATTTTCTTTTTCAAGTTTATTACAATTCTATTGATAATAATTGAATTTCTGCAAAGAATTCGACTATTTACAAAAATAATTGAAATCCTTCCAAAGAATGATATTATTTATGAAAATAATTTAATTCCTGTGAAGAATTTTATTCCAATTTAGAAAAAAGCAGTAATAATTAATTATTTACTTAATAAGTAATAAACATTAAATTTGCTAAGAAATGAGAAATGTCATTTATTTAAACATTCAGAAATTTGAAATTATAAAAATTTAAGAGAAGTTCAATAATTATAACTATTGAATAATAATAGAATAATATAATTTTTAGAAGCAAAAAATTGATTTGAAACTTTAAGCGAGGGACTTTATATATTTTAAAAATAAAATTATAATTACAATCACTAACTTCCCTTGAATATTTTCAAAAAATTTATAAATTAAAATTCTTTTAAAGAATTAAATTATTTTTCAAAAAAAAAAAATGTAAAGAAATTTCACAATATTTCTATTAACTTCATAATTTTTTAAAATTTATTTATATAATCTGTTTGTATTAGTGCCTGACTTTTACTATCAAAGTAATTTTTTTTTAACTAATTCAAAGTTAGAGAAGAGTATAAATATCTATAAAAATTGAAATAAAAAGTAATTTTTTTAAAAACAAATTACAAAAAATAATAAAACTTTTTTTAATTTACTAAAACTGTTTTCTGTTTTTTTTAGAGAAGAATAATTGTATATTTGAATATATTTACTCACGAAATAAGCTTTACAGGAAACGTATGTTGTTTAAGTCACCTGAAATTAAGAAAAATACATTAAAGTAGAATAATCATTAAAAAAAAGTAAACAATGAAAATAAATAATATCTATTAAATAATTAAAAAAAATAATTTTTTGATTTAATGAATTTCTCCACTTGAAAACGTCAAGATCGACACTAGGTGGCGAGAAATCTAATTCTATGAACTGAACTCTAGCGGTGACCTTGGCGTTCGCAAGTGGATGAGACTAGCACTTCCATATTGAATTTCAAAATGTTCGTCAATATTCGTAATTCTACAATTATTTACAATAAAAATTTTAATGTTTAACAATTAATATAAAATTATAAACCATCTTCAATTTTTAATTTACTTTCCTCATCGATATTCTAACGTCTTCAATTTTTTAACAGTTCTTGAAATATTAACTCAATAAATTGATATTTAAAATCTTGTGTTAAGAAATATTCGTCGTTATTTACCGAAATAACTAAAATTTGTAACTTATTTATAAAAATAGTAGCTCAGTTGCAAGTGATGAAAAAAAATCAAAAATTTTTTAAATAAAAAAGTATCAACAGGTCATATACTCGATTCCGAGGCCAGAAGTAAATTTAATTTTCCAAAATAGTAAAATTCGGAAAAAGTCAACTTTATTTCGGAAATATTAAAATCTAAACTCGGAAACCATATATTGAAAATTTACTTAGGAAATAGTAAAAATTCAGGCAGAAACTCCTGACACTTTAAGTTTGAAAAGTTTATATTATGAAAAGTAGTAAAAGTCGCACCTTATTCGTTTTTCCAAGCACGTAAAAACGGGAACGACTTTGACTTATGCTCTAAAATGCGATAAGTAAACCAGACAAATTTCAGTATATAGGAAAATTAATTAATTACCAATCAATATGAGTATATACCTCCCTGCAAATTTACGTCCGCATATATTTTCTATTTTGCCATCAGTTCTAATTAAAACCATAATTTTGAAAAATTAACAGCATTCATCAATTTCCTTTTCATACATACTGACTATATGATTAAAAATATTATATTCACTATCGAAAAAAACAGAATATACAAAATTTAAACATAAAAAGAGACAAAATGAGTTCGCTGTTTTTCTCCAGAGAATTCGCTTTATACATATACACACATATCTATAATTGCGCGTATACATTTATAGCCATACAGTTAATTTATTTCTATATATCAATAAAAATTAATTAACTTCCGCACTGTTAAATTGGAAATAAAATTTTTTTTTACTATATAGAATTATACACGATTTTTTTTCTAAATGTTAAATATTAAATTTTCGGTGTTAAACTGAATCGACGGTGTTTGTAAGGAATTTATAGAAAGAAGCAAATAAGTGTTTTTGTAATGCCGGAAGTGAGAAAGCAGTAAACTGAATTTTCTTTAAACTTATTGCGCTCTCGCAATGTTGGCGTTCGCTTTTGTACCTGTAAATAATTCTTTTTGAAAATTGTAATTTACTGTTAAGTAAATAAAAATGAATAAACAATGGAAACATTTGTTTTTCTTTCTGGATGAAATTAACTTGGAATTGTAACTGAAAGTTTATGTTCAATTCAAGTGACATTACACAGTTTCAAAGGAAGTGTTGAACAGAACGAATATGTATTATTTTTTGTTTGAAATAAAAAAGAAGACAGTATTTAATAAAACATGAATTTAAGGTTTAAGATTACACGCTTTTTTAAGGATGCATCGCAACAATTTTGATACGTTTTTTTTATCTCAATTTAATATCCATAGAAAACGCAGGTTTTTTTTTAATTTCTCCTTATAGAATTCCAAGATTTTTCCATAATTTCCAGGTGATGAATAATAAAATTTCCATGACATATTAAAAGAAAATTTTTGTCATAGTTAAGTCAGGTAAATGACAAGAAAAACATTTTTAGTCAGGGAAGTTAAGAAAATCGAGACTTTTTCCATTTATTTTCAAAAGTTGCAACTGTTTTTACTTTTCTTCCAAACATTGTAACAAAATACCACAATTTTTAGTAAAATAAAGTGCAACTTATTTTAATTTTTATAATGCGAAAAATAACTGTATGAATAAATATTTCAAAAATTGTTATCGAATAGTTGAAATTATATAAATCTTAATTGAAAATAATTTATTTCAAATATTTTGTTACAATTTTTTGAGGATCAACTTTTCAAGAATTTTAATTGCAAATTTTGAAAAAAATTGAATTATAAAAAATTTCATTGAAAAATCTTTAAAGGGGAATTTAAAAACGAAAATTAGAATAAATATTTCAAAAATTGTTATCGAATAGTTAACATTATATAAATCTTAATTGAAAATAATTTATTTCAAATATTTTGTTACAGTTTTTTGAGAATCAACTTTTCAAGAATTTTAATTGCAAATTTTGAAAAAAATTGAATTATCAAAAATTTTATTGAAAAATCTTTAAAGGGGAATTTAAAAACGAAAATTAGCTTAACATTTCATAAAATAGAATAGTTTTAATATTTTTAATTATACACATTTCCAAAACTAATAATACTTTAGAATTATTTTTAACGTTTTGGAGAAGAAGAAATCATGTTAAAAATTTTTAATTAAAAATTCATCAGAAAATTCATTAGTTTTTTTAAATTATACTAAAAAGTCTTTCAAGTAAATCAAATATTTTCGAAAAGTTAGATTAAAATATTTTTAAAAACTAATTATTAGAATTGCTTTGTAATAATTTTTGTAAAATTCAAAATTTACTTTTTGAGCTTATTAAAATTTTGGAGAAATCATGGTCCCGTTTATAATTAATAAGTTCTTCAAAAATTTCATCATTTTTATTTACAGTTTTAAAAAATTAAATTATTTTTAAAAGATTTTACCAAATTTTAATTGTTTGGAAATTTTTTAAAATTGAAAAACTATTATCGTTGAAAAATTATTTTCAAATATTTTTGCAAAATTAATTGTAAGAATTTCTTTAAAATTTTTTGAAAATATTATACCTTAATATAACTTACGTTCCTAAAGTTGGCATCAATGCTCAGCATTGAAAAAGCATTTTTTCTTATTTTAAGTAACAAAAATTTAAACTAATTTTAATCCTTTTATTTAAAATATTATTTAAATTCATTGACTAAAAAGTGAAGTTTACTTGAAAATTGTATAAAATGTAAATAAATTCAGAAATTGTTATAATTGTATTTTGTTTCGAACATTATGCAACAAAATAACACAATTTTTATTAGTTTAAAAGTGCAACGTATTTTGATTTTCAAAATGCTAAAAATAACTATAAACAAATCTTTCAAAAATTGTTTTTGAATAGTTAAAATTATATGTCAAATTTAATTGAAAATAATTAATTTATTTCAAGTATTTTGTTTCAATTTTTGAAAATCAACTTTTGAAAAATTTTAATGACAGTAAATTGTCACGAAAATTTATAAACTGAAACTTGTGATCAGCCTGAGTAATAATGCAGAGCAAATTTCAATAATACTGGTTTACAACCAGTGTAAAAATTAAAAAAAAAATTCCATGATCCGATAAGAAATTCCATGAAATTTCCATGATTCCATGACTCAAAATAAAATCTCATGACAATTCCACAACTTTCCAGGTTTTTTCATGACTTGTAGAAACCCTGGAAAAGCTGTAATTGCAAATCAAAAACAGAAACAAAGAATTCAACGAATTTTGCAGAAAATTCTCGACCAGCATATTAGGAATATTAAAATGGGGTGAATTTATTAATTTATTTTAAATATAGGCTTCAAACATTTTAAATATTGTAAAATGTAAACAGTTTTAGACTTATTTTCTATTCAGTTTTTAGGTTCCTGAAGTTTTTCTGTTCTTAAAAATCTGTTTTACGAGAAAGAATTAAAATTTACTCCAAGAAAACATTATTAGAAGTAAAAACGATGTTTTGAAGCATGGTTGGAATGTGTTTTGTTCTTAGAACCAACACTTTTTTTTATTTTAAACAAAGGCCAACTTTAGAAAGTTCACTTTGGGTCAAAGCTTTTCTAAGGATATCAAATTGTTACAAAAAAAGTATCAAAATGGTTTGGCCATGTTTCTTAAACTACAAAATAGGTCATTTAATCATAAGATGTAAACTGTTTCAGACTATTTTTTGTTTAGTTTTTCTCTTAAAAATCTATTCATCAAGAAAGAATGCCCAAGAAGATGATTAGAAAGAAAAACAATGTTTTGAAGCACAGCTTAAATGTGTTTTGCGTTCTTAAATCCAATACCTTTTTTGGTTTTAAACAAAAGCTAATAACTTTAGGCCCAAAAAGTTTTCCAAAGAATATCAAAGCATTTTAAAGACGATTCTGATAAATTTTTCGAAACTCATTAAAAAAGACTAAACCGGTAAGTACAATAGTATCTTAAAATAAGATGCCTTCTTTTTACAGTATTTTTTCTTTCTTTCAATCTAATGTTGACATTTTTCCATTCTAGCAAAACAATAATGATACTTGAGTCGTTTCCAAACTTATAGACAAAAGCCAAAAAAAATAATTTTTACAGCAACCAATTTGATTTTTGGGTTTTACACCAACAATCCAATAGTAAGTATCTATTTCAATCTCTTTTTCTCCGTGCACTACTAATATTTGCGCTTAAAACAACAAATCCCTCATTCAAAATTCCAATATATAAACAATTTTCGGCATAATTGATGCAAAAACCACATCACCTAAAGTATGTACACCATATCCTCTATATTATAATACGAAGAAGTGAAGAAAAAAACTCCTCGTCCAAGACATGGGTACTATACGAGTTTCGCTCGTGAAGGAAGCGATTTAACTGATGACAGACCCGACCGGCGACCTGAACCTCCTGCAAACTCAGCAGCAAAAGCAAGTGAGAAGAGGTATTTCCTATAAACTATAGCATAGCAGTATGCTATTCCCTAAGTTCCTAAGAGAAACATTCGTTTTCCAAAGGGATGGAAGGTAAGAAGACAAGTAGTAGTAGTAGTAGTAGTAGTAGTAGTGGTTGTGGTGGTGGTGGTAACAGACCAAGTAAAGAAGAGAGGGGGTGTCGATGGTGTGTAAGAGGGGGAGGGGGGGAGAGGGTTGGGAGATGGCGGCTCCTTTCAGCGCGATTGTCATTCATGCATTGTGAATCAGGGATTTATTTTTAGAAGCAGTGAATGAAAGTGGAGTAGGTACTCGTAGTATAATGTCGGGGGTGAGGAGCAAGGAGGCTGTCTGAGGGGGGTAACGGGGAGACAAGAGAGGAAGACGTTCCCCCGATCTGTGAGTAAAACGTACGTCCTCGGTGTACACGTGCTTCTCGTCCACACGTATGGGCGGACACGTAAAAAGGTGCACGTGCACTTATACACGTTTGTAAAACAGATATTGCCGACCTACCACACTCATATACATGTATATATAGTCACATGAAAAGTAAACGATTTCTCACTGACACATGAGGATCTCGGCATAAACATACACACACACACACAGACATAAGGGTGAATAAGTACGCACGCGCTTGACGATCCAATAAATAGAAGGATCATTGACACCGAGTCACTAAGCGCCGGCGTTCTACATTGTTTGTTTACACTTTAATTCGAGATTCTTGGAGTGGCGAGTTGTTATACCGGAGCGATAAGTCAGTGGGAAGACGGAGAAGGAAGCATTCATCAATGGTGCTCTGGTATACATGTAGCACTTTTCTAGAGACATAAACTTTAATATTATTGTTTTCGAGGGAGACGAAATGATTCTTACATTTTGCACGGATTAATATTTCATTTTTTTGCGAAATTTCTTTTATTGACGTTCTGCACTATCCTACTGACATGATTGCAAAAGTATTTGTGGTGAGAAGTCTACTATATTGAGATTGATATAGTCAAGAGAAAGAAAGAGAGCCTCTCACTCCGAAGCTCGTTCCAAAGGAGTGGAATGTCACTCAAATTTTCATCATCTATTTTCTATCCACCATCATCACACCGTTTTTCTAGGGATACCAAATTGAGCCAAAGAAGCGAATCAAAACGTTGCTTTTTTTATGTTCGTTCTTTGTCTCAATTTGGTATCCCTAGAAAAACTGTGTGATGATGGTGGATAGAAAATAGATGACGGACATTCCACTCCTTTGGAGTTCCTTGTCTCAGTTTGGTATCCTTAGAAATTCTGCGATTTAACAAAATACCTTAAAACATTCATCAACTGCGAATTTACTCCTCGGAGAAAAAGCGAATCTGCAAAAATACTGAAAATCGTACTAACTACTATGGACATTTAGATATCGATGTCTGTAGTTTCGAACTGATTACTAAACGCCTCTACATTGAGTGCTCTTTTATATTAAACTCATCCGTTTTAGATTTCGTATTGTAACAGAAATCAACTTTACTGATGAATACTGTTCTTCCAGATTCGACTTTTCTCCATATAGTAAACACTTTAAGAGTTGCTACAAAAATCTTATTTCATTCTTCCGATTTCCCGATCAAATTTTCACTTCTTCCCAGACCCTAAAGAATAATCTGATTCACCCTAAAAATATTAGTTACTCAAAAGTGTTCTATATTACATTTATTGCCAAATTTCTGTAATTGTAAAACTATTCGAAAACAATATAACAACTTGTTTTTTAGATAAATATCTAATGATTATTTTCCCATAGAAAACAGGATTCGATTTGATCATGTTGATGCCCGAGTAATTAATTCAATTATTATTTTAAAAAAATTATAACCAAAAGAACGTCTGAATTCGAAATAGAACAAAAAATAAATGCAGAAAAACGCAATTACGATCAAAACAAACACAACGATTAATCTTTATGTCATTCGAAGTTTCTTCAGTGCGCAGAGTAAAATTAACTCTATGATTAATATTTTCCCCTTTTGGAAGTAAATATTCGCGTTTTATTGGTGTAAAAAGATTTACGGAAATTTACTGTTCGGTTCATGGCTCATTTTTTTAAAAGCGAAGCACGTCTATATACCATGTTACCAAAAACATTTTACTATCCATTTTACATCTTAGGAAACTGTAATGCAATTTAAGATATATGATGATCTCTTAAATTCTTGGAAACATCTTAAAAGTTACAACCAAATAATCTTACAATATAAAGAGATGCTTCTTTTTGCAGTGTTGAAACGACCCGATTTTCACTCGAAAAACACTAAAACTCGAGAGGGAAAATTTTATATACAATGCGAATATATACGTATATATAGCCGCACAGAGAAAGACGCGAAATTTTAATCTTTAAAAGTAGGAAAAAATAAATACGTATCTTTTAAATGAAAATCGACTTCTAAATTTATAGCTTTTCTAAAATTATATAAAATTGTCACAAATCTAATTAGGAACGATGGCTCAGTAGACTAAGATGAGAAAAATCGAGAAAAATTCAAGGCTGTCCAGACTGTAACACACCGTAAACTATTATTTAGATCTTGTTTTAAACCAAATTTTAGAAAACAACTTTCATTAGGCCAACAATATTATCTTAATTTCTGATTAGAAAACTGAATTTTAGACCTATGAAGATAAATTAACTGCCATGGCAAAGATTTGACGGTCAAAATCTTTGTCATCGACAGTTAAGGGGTTAAAAGTATGCCAACTTTATGCTTAAAATAGGTCCAAAAGTTTGTTAAATTAAAAAAAACCCCTTTTTTGATGTGAAAAAAGCTTTAATAGTTTGTTTTTACTGGATTGTTTTGGAACGTATATTTAATTGTCAAATGCGAACTAAATGTGATAACAAATGTTCTATAATGATAACACACAATCTATGTAGGTTTACATGTCACTGATATTCAAGACCTCCATCCAAAAATGTTTTCCCGGTGTTGACATTTATTTTTGTAATCTTAACCCTACTAAATTATTATAATTTTCAATTTCCTTCAGGAAAAATAAATTTTTAGCATATTATAGTCGAAATTCTACTCTCGGTCGACATTTCAGGTCCCTAAAGTTGCCATCGATACACAGCATCGAAAAATATTTTTTGTACAAAACGAAAAAAATAACTCAATTTTTTCCAAAGTTTTAAGTTCAAAAAAATACTATTAAATAGTTTTTCCTACTTAGGTGAATAAAAGGAGTAAAATTAGTTAACATTTATTTACTAAAAATAAGGAAAAATACTTTTCGATGCTGAGCATCGACGCCAACTTTAGGGAAACTCACTTTTCACTAAAACCGTAAAACCGTTTACTTTGAGCCATTTTTGACTTAATTTTTGCTTTGGGAGTTTGATTTTAAGTTCTGAAATTAATATCTCCCTGCGATGCTTATTTATAGTTTTAAGATTAAAAACAGGCTTTATTTGCTATACGTAGGTTTGAAGCACTTTAAATGTTGTAAAATGTAAACAGTTTTAGACTTAATTTCTGCTTTTTTTGTTCTTAAAAATCTGTTCTTCGAGAAAGAGTTAAAATTTACTCCAAGGAGATTATTAGAAGCAAAAACGATTTTTCGAAGCACAGTTTAAATGTGTTTTGTTTTTAAATCCAAAACTTTTTTTAGTTTTGAACAAAAGTAAATTTTAGAAAATGAACTTTAGGTCCAATGTTTTTGTAAGAATATCAAATTGAGACAGAAAAAGTATCAAAATTGTTGGAAAGCAACGTTTTGATACGCTCTTTAAGCTAAAAAATAGGTCCTTTAATCCTTTTGGTCGTAAGATGTAAACGGTTTTAGAATTTATTGTCTGTTTAGTTTTTCTGTTCTTAAAAATCTGTTCTTTGAGAAAGAATTAAAATTTACTCCAATGAGATTATTAGAAGCAAAAACAATTTTTTGAAGCATAGTTGAAATGTGTTTTGTTTTTATACTCAACACTTTTTTTAGTTTCAAAGAAAAAGACAACTTTGGAAAATGACCGCGTTGAAGTCCTCAACGTTTATCAACGAAAAAAATTGTTAAATTAGCAAATTAATAAAAGATAATACAGCAATATTGCCACAAAAAGTATTTAAAATAAACCGACGCAGATATGATTACAATCCGATAATAATTGTTATACAATTAAATATTCAATTAAAAATAAAATTTGAATAGATTAAACAAATGTTTTTCGTTGATCAACGTTGTGGACATCAACTTGTTGTGGAAAATGAACTTTAGGTCCAAAGTTTTTGTAAGAATATCAAATTGAGACAAAAAAAGTATCAAAAATGTGGATCAAATAAAAAATTCATCGAAATGTTTGACATCAATTTCATCTATTTTCGGTATCAATTTGATACGTTCATCATAACTGTGTATTAGAAACAAAAAAATGCCTTAAAGCATAGCTTAAATATGTTTTGCTTTTAAATTCTACCCTTTTTTGGTTTAAACCGCAGGGATGGGTTCGAAACTTTAGTTTTGTTTTAGTTTTGAATAGCGCAACAAAACCAAATACAGGGACCTTTTATTTTTCCTTTTGTGCACCAAAACAAAATTATTTTTTCGTTTTTATTTATTTAGTTTCGAAGCCATCCCCGGTTCAAAAAGCTAACTTCAAGTCGCTGGGTTTTTAACTTTGTGTCTTAAATGCAGATTTCTAATTTGAAATATTTATAGAATGATGTCAATTCCTTTGTCCGAAATTAGATTTTAGGTACATTTTTAATATAATAGCATAAAGTTATTAGAATCAAAGTTTCAAACTCTTTTTCTTGAATAACAAAATTGAAAAGAGCGGAATAATAAAACTGGGTATCACTTCCTCAAATACATAAACATATAATAATATTATGAAGTAAAGAAATCAATTGAAATCTACATTCGAGTTAAAAATAAACACACTGTTTAACGTCTCAATTCCCCTACTCTAAATGAAGTGAGTCATCCACCTCTTAATTCAGACCAAGTAATGACCTAATGCAATCATCTCTTTTACTATCAAGGTCAATGAAACCGAAATACAATGAATGCATCATATACCGTAAGATCGTGAGTCACCAATACTATATGTTTACACACGTTTACGGGTTTAAAAGGCTTTAAAATTACCGTTATCTTCTTTGGATTATCAAACAAAGTGCGGCCTTGACCTAGGACATTTTTATCTATTTATAAACATATACACATGTATTTATAAGTATTGTATTGAGTAAATCTCCACTTGAAACACAAATACTTCTGCAATTTCCTTATATTTTCATGAGTGTATAGGAATCAATATGCATGAAATAACCTTTTGTGTCTCACTCTAACTATATATATTTATATATATATGTGAGTTTTGTTTACAACACCTAATGTGTTTTCATATTGGTGAACACTTGCATAATAAAAGAGAGAAGGAAAAAATTGTCAATAAATGACGGAAAAATAATTGTCGAGAGTGAAAAAAAAAATAGAAACTATATTTTGTATTGGCAAAAACAAATGACTGAAGTCATTGACTTCAAAGCTTCATTGCGAGCTTCATTGTCAACAAATACAGATAAGAATTTTATTAATGAATTTTCATTGCCTTTTAAATATACACGTGTTTCAGGTATATTTGTAAACTTTAATTAATATAAACATATATTTGTACTGTTTGAGGAAACGTCATATAACTTGACAATTGAAAAATAAATTTAAAACGATGACGTTACATGGAAGCTTTGTTCAGTTAAGAAAAAAACGTTTCTCGAGAATTCTTTTTTAATCTCTTAGCATGAATTTTTATTATATAGTTATACGTAAAAATTTATTTTTCTAAGTATCTTCATTAGTGATGTTTGAAAAAAAAACGACTTTTCTTTAACAACGAAATTCGCACATAAAATTTAAACGGTACTTTGTAAAGTTTGTTTTAAATAAACTAACGTAAGTATAAAATAATCGTTGCAAGTGAAGTTTGAATTTTCTTGCCTTGGCTTTTAAACCAAGCCGAGTGCTGCAGGAGGCTCTCTCGCCAACAGAGAACGATATTCGACCTACATACACTCACAAACACATACTTATATTGATGTTCACGTATAGGTCAACACTCTATTATATATACTTTCAAAGATATTTTAAATCAACTTTTTACTTGTATTTTTTTTCACCAATTTTACCCTTTCTTGTAATTTTAATTTTTTTTCACCTCCTTTATAATAAGCTGGTTTTATATTTTTATTTAGTTTATACAATTTTTATAACAATTTCATTATTAATTCAAGTAATGAATATAATGGTTTATCTTTAAAATAGAATACTGGTTAGAGTAGTAGATAGAATAGAATAATATAAACATAAAAATAATAATAATAATAATCTAGAAAATAATTTATAAAACATACAGCAATATATTTCATGCCATTATGTAACGCAAAAAACTCTATTCTTTCTTTCTTTTTTGCTTTAAAAATATTTTTATGGCTGCAAAATAAGTACTGATATTATTGTTGTTGACAAATGTTTTTGAAGCTCTATATAAATATAGTTTTAAGGAAAAAAAGAAAACAAAACTAAAGGCATTATAACAATTTTCAGAATCCAAGTGGAAATTGCAGAGTGGCAGTTTGTACGGCTTTATATATCTCGGATAATCGATATTCTATAAATGAAAACTTGACTGTGGTTGTACAATATATATATATATATATATATATAAACAGATCCAGATACTATAGATTTTTAAATGTTTTATTACGAATATTCTAGTAACCGTATCGGTTAATTGGAGTTTCTATTTCAATATTAATTAATTGAGAGATTGGAGGAAGAACAAAATCGTTTTCAGCCAACATGAAATTATTAATCAAAAATTATTATTCACGGAAAAGAGAAACTTAATATTAATTTATTCTTTTACAAAAATGGATCTTTTATAAAAGACACATATCAGTCTATAAACGTGTATTTTTAGTTCTGTATTTATAAAAAAAATTCATATATAAAATAATAATACGCGAAAATCTCATCTCCATATAAAATATAGAATTTCGTATAATTTTATTATATATTTATTATTAATTTTTTATTGATTACTTCATTTACTTTGTATGTTCATTAACTTTTTCAAGATCATCCTAAAAATACAGATGAAGAATGCAATAAATTGAAAAAAAACAAAAAAAAAGTATTGATCAAAATTCGTTAATAAATTCTTTATTGAAATTATAATTGATTGAAAAGAAATAAAATATGTAAAATAGAGATGCTTTTTTAAAGCTAGGCTTCGTACTCGTAAATAATTTTTTTAAAAGTAGCAAAAAGTATGACTTTAAGACTGAAAAACATAGTATAAAAAATAAGAATCAAAAAATTTATTTTTATGACTGAATTCTTTTATTATTTCTAAAAATTAAATCATATTTAAAAATAGAATAACGTTTTTAAAATGTTTTTAAGAGAATTAAAATATTTTAAATGATTTCAATATATAATTATAGTTATTAATAACTATTTCTAAAACTTTTCGAAACTTTAATAATTTTATTTCAAAATAAAAATTTTAATATTCTTACACTTTTACGACAATACTTTAAAATTTTCAAAAAATTCCATTTAAAAGTCTTTTGAAATTTTAGTATTTTAAAAATTCTCTTGTAATTGAATAATTGAATATTTCTTAAAATTTTTAATTCTTTTAAAGAACTTTACCAGAAACTTTTAACATAATTGTATTTTTTTGAAGAATTTTACGAAAATTTTCAAGAATTAATTGCATTTTTGGAAAAATTCAAATAAAATTGTGCATTAAAAAAAAGAAATTGAAATTAAATTACTTAATTAATTGAATTTTTCTTAAGACTTTTAATAAAATTTTTATTTTATTGAAATTGTATGGAAAATATATTGACTTTTTCCGAACAATTTTATAACTTATAAAAATAACTAAATTTTTGCAAACAATTTTGTTAATACAGTTTTTAAATGTAAATGAATTCTTGCAAAGAACTTTATTGAAAATTTTTTGAAAACAATTTAATTTTTACGAAGAATTTTACAAAAAATATTTTTAAAATAATTGAATTTTTTGGAGAAATTTTATTGAAATATTATAGATATTAAAAATAATTTTATTTAGACAAATTTTTTTAATTTATTACATTTCTACAAAGATTGTTATTAGGTAAAACTTTTTGTTAATTGAATTTTTATGAAGCATTTAATTAAAATTCTTTAAAATAAATAAATTCTTTCATGAAAGTTAATTAAAATGTATTGCAAATAATTATTATATTCCAATAAACAAATTTTATCAAAATTTTTTTGAAGAATTTTAATGAAATTCTTAAAAATGATTACAATTTTTAAAAAATTTATTAAAAATTGTATTAAAAATAATTAAAATCCTGCCATGAATTTTGTTACAGTTGTTAAAATAATTGATTTTTTATAAAAACAATAATTTTTCAAAAATTTTATTAAAATTTTTCTAAATGTAATTGAATTCTGACAAAGAATTTGACAAAAATCTTTTTAAATACTTGATTTTTTTCGAATAATTTTATAAAATTTTCTTTTAAATAATATTGAATTCTTTTGGAAAATTTTTTATTAAAACAATAGATATTAATAATAATTGAATTTCGAAATTTTTTTGAAATTAATTGAATCGTTTGAGAGATTAATTTTATTAAAATAATCAATAGTAAATAATACACTGGAAAAAAAAGTTTAATTGATTCAAGTAACCGATTAATTGACTAGTATCAATTAAATATTTAATTGAAACAAATAATATTTATTAGAGTCAATTAAATGGTATTTGCTTCAAATACTGAAGTTATTGATTAAAATAACATTTAATTGACTCCATCAAATATTATTTGATTCAAGTAAATATTTAATTATATATAATAACAGTCAATTAATCGGTCATTTAAATCAATTAATTTTTTTTTAGGTTTTAGTAGATAATTCACAGAGCCTGTTTTTACGTTGGTGAAGTTCACAACGTTTATAACCAACGATTTCTGTTGAGAAATATATTTTTAAGCAAATTTTTATAAATTTTTGTACAAAAAATAGAACGTATAATTTTTTGAAAGTTGATTTACAAAAAAAATAATTGTGATCAAAAATCTTTATTCGGTTTGGTAGAAGAATATTTTCTTTTCAATCGTTGATCATAAACGTTGCGAACTTCACCGACGTCTGGTTTTTTATTTATTTAATTTTTGAATTTTCTGGTAAATTATATTATTTAAACAACTTGTTTCTAACTTAAAATCTAATATTCTAATTCAAAAAATTCATTTAGAATAATTTCGCACAAATATTTTATTTCCGTATATGGCAAAAAAAAGTAATAATATCGATATTGTTGTCTATCGTTGAGATTATACCAAGATCAAGTATTTCTGATTTGTCCTACATATAGACATAGTGGGAGGACTAGGATTTCAAGTGTAGTAAGTTGAAATCTTATCTCATCCCTGGAGCAACGTTTACATAGTCATATTCACTACAGTTTGCCCATTCGAAGGTGATAAGATAAGGAATGTGATACGATAGTGCCAGAAACCGTACATAGGTTGTTTTAATCATTGCGACAAAAAAAGAGAAAATAAAAATTAAAGCTGCGATTTTGAGAAATTTTCAAACAAAAAAGTATGTGCAGGGTAAACAATAATAAAAATCTTTCTAACAATAATAAAAATATTAAATCATTAATGAATGTAAATAATTACATTACGAACAAAAAAATTAAGGGGGAAATTAGGTTTCAATCAAATATTTTCTTACTGTAAATACAGTCTAAGTTTGGAGATATGGATTTTTAAAGTTCGCAACGTTTTTGAAAACGAAAATCCAAAAAATTGTCGTCAAAATCAAGTTATTATTGTATTTCCCAAAAGCGAATTAGTTTTTGAAAGATCTCTTTCTTTCGTAGACAAAATTTGGTCATCTAAAGCAAACATTTTGTTAAAAAAAATTTTCTTCGAATAAAAACGTTTGATTATATATCTAATCGATACAGAAATGCAGTAAAATTTACCAAAAAAACAACAATGTTTTTAAGAATACCGTAATTGTAAAATAATCGCAAAGAAAAAAGAGAAGAATCGAAACATCCATTAATCCACTAAAATTATCATGAATCTACGTAAATTGAATATTAAAATCATAATAAAGTACAGTTATCTTGTTAATTTTTAACCAAAAAAAAATCTACGAATGAACTTTGCACTTCATTGAAGTTTAAATAGTTTAATCTATTTTTCGAGACCAAGAGGAAATGTCATCGATTTATCGAAGGTTGGTTTTACTCTGAATTTGGAATATTGAACTTAATTACGTCTAATTGCTGCCCAAGCTAATCCAATCCAATTCAGCGAGTTGATGCAGAATATTGGCGGGTTGCCAAATAATTATTGTTAGTTAATTAAACAATTATACTTACAACAATTTTCTTTTTTTCATTTAAAACAGATTAAAATATATACTTATTTATACTATATATATAAATTAATACAAAAATAAGAGTTTCCTTTTACATATTTGCGGTCTGCTAATGACGATCAAATAATTTTCCCAATATATTATTGCTATTGGCAATGACTTTGCCAATATAGTGGTCCATTATATTGACCCATTAATACATCAAGTATGTACATCAATATGGCAAATAATAATGATAATTTGGAATAATAAAAACAATATATTTTTCACATAACTATCATTATTTATGTTTAAAAAAAAAGGTTCTTAATTAGAGCTGATTTCGGTATTAAAATAAAACCAAATTACGATTTAGTACCAAAACTGGTACTAAATTTGTACCTTTCATTTTACAGTGTGGGAAACCATAGAAGAAAATTCTTCTTTGATCATGATGATGACTATGAAGTCGAGACTTGAGCATCGTCATCATCATATATAAACTGCTGCCACAAAAACGTGATTCTTTTGTTAAAAAAATATAGCTTTATATGATTTTTGAAACGATATAAATGCGCTTTCATCATACAGACCTCGAATCGACTTTAGGGTATTAAAACAGTTATTTAAGTCAATTTACAGTTAACAAAAAGTAAAAAAAAATCGTTTATGATAAGATTTTGCAGTTATTTGGAAAATTTCAAAAAACGAAAGGGAGATGAAGTATAGATACTCAAAAATTTGGATCAATTTATGATTTCACCTGTTTTTTGGTACAGTTTCACAAGTCGATACTTTTAGCTTCGAAGTTCTAAATTTAAATTTGAAACATGCACTCTAAGACTATGCAAAAAACAAAAAAAAAGAGGATTTTGAGAAAAATGGGGGTAAAGACTATAAAAACACTTTTTCTGAGTCAAATTCTCACTTTTCTCAAAATCCTGACTTGCTAGACGATTTTAGGACCCATAATCGTGTTCGTTGAAGAAAAATACATTGAAAATGACTCCAAAGTCAAAAATATAAAAATAAATTTTTTTTTACTTTACCCCCACTTTTCTCAAAATTCTGACATGATAGCAAATTTTGAAACTTTGGCTCATGTTTTGTGGACAAAAATATATTGATATTTGACTCCCATGAAGTCTTAAAATAAAGCTTGAAACTGTTACTATATAAGATCCATATTCGAGAGATAAAAACAATTAAGAATTTTGAGTAAAGTGGGGGTAGAGACTCAAAAAAATATTTTTTTGACTATTTTTGACATTGTAGTCGATTTCAATGTATTTTTGTCCACTAAACAAGATCTCACGTCTCAAAATCGTTTAGTAAATGCGGATTTTTAGAAAAGTGGGACTTCGACCCAGAAAAAGTGTTTTTTTGTCTTTACCCCCCATTTTCCTCAAAATCCCGACGTACTAGTCAATTTTTGGGTCCTGACTCGTGCCCAGTGGGGTAAAATACATTGAAAATCACTCCCATGTCAAGAATAGCAAACAAAAATTGTTCTTGGATATTTACCCCCACTTTTTTCAAAATTCTGACATGACAGTAAATTTTCCAACATGGGGTCATGTTTTATGAAGAAAAATACATTGATATTTGACTTCCATGAAGTCTTAAAATACAAATTGAAACGTTCATTCTAAGACCCATATTCACGAGATAAAAGAAATAGAAGATTTTGAGAAAAGTGGGGGTATAGACCCAAAAAATTATTATTTTTTTTGCTATTTTTGACAACGGAGTCGTTTTCAATGTATTTTTGTCCACTAAACAAGGTTCTGGATGTCAAAATCGTCTAGGAAATCCGAATTTTGAGAAAATTGTGGGACTACGACCAAGAAAACGTGTATTTAACCGTCTTTAGCCCTTTTTTCAAATTTCTGACGTACTATGTAATTTTAGGTCTCGAAGTTATGTTCAGTAGACAAAAGTATACATAGAAAACAAGTCAAATATCAAGAATAAAAAAACTATATATTATTAAAAAATTCAGTCAAAACTTTTAACTTGTTGTAGTTTAACTTCTATTGTTTAATTTCTCCTAAAAAGTCAAGTAATTCTCGTCCTTACTATATATACAAAATTTTAATACAAAATTCCAATATATTTTGTATTAGAATTCTATATATCTTCAATTACTATTTCCTATATACACCTATATTAATTACATGAAATAATTATGCACCTGTATTTATTACAACTCGATTATAAAATAATATATATGATATGTTTGCGAAATGTTTTTTCAATTGGGTCAAAGAAGAAAAATAGGATCTTTTAAAAAGGAAGTTTTCTTTGAAGTTGACTATATCGGATTTTTTTCTCTTCTCCTTTTTTATTTCAATTTCTCGTTTAAATTCAATGACTTTATGATCCTAAATTAGAATCATAAGTATCTTCCTCTATACTAACATTTATGTATGTATATATACTTTTTTTCACCGAGAGTTTATTTTCCCACATTCGATATTGCACTTAATTAATGCAGAGATCCTGAATATTTCTCGTTTAAAGAACCAGCAGTGTGCGTAATCAAACTCTGGCAATTAAAAGCATGGATGATGCTGCACTAGGCCTCTTATCTCGGTAACCTCCGGCAACCAGGGAAGCCTTATCTCTCTCGAGGGGTCCAAAAATTCGTGTCTTAATATATTTCCTCATTCTCATTTATTCGAATATTCAATGCGAATATGTATTCTCATTATCAAGATCTTTTATTGAATTTATTAATAATTGTTAAATTTATTAATATTTGTTAAATTTATTAATATTTGTTAATATTTGTTAAATTTATTGATATTTATTCATTTAGCATTTACTGATTTTTCTGTGCTTTCTGTCATTACTATCGATTGGAAATTATCAATTATCTTTTGTGAGAGGGATTATAGTATATTCTCTAGTTGGAGAAATAGATTTTCAATTCTGGTAAATATTTACTTTGCTGAGGAATATATGATATAAATACTTATATTTACGGTGAGTAGACGTGAATATTCACAACCGAAAAATGTCGTGAAACATTATTTTCATTGTGAATAAATAAACTTGTTTATTGGAAGAAAATTTTGTTCTCTAGCATCAAGGTGTTTGAATTTTGAGAATATATGTTTCTTGAAATCTGGCAACATTGCCTTCTCCTGAGCCAGAGAAATCTCTCTTGAATGTTATTCCCAGCAGCAGCGGCAGCAGAAGGCAGAAGGCAGTGCAATCATACACCGGAGGGTTTTCGAGCCCCGAGAGGATGATGATGAGGCTCATACAGCTTGTAAAACTTTGACGTTCCAGCTCTCGCATCGTCGAGAAGCGGAGATTGCAATGCTGGCTCGACTCTCGCTAATGAACCAAGAGACTTTTATGGTGGTTTTATATTCTTACGTCACTCTCTTTTTAGCTCAGATACATCTACACATTCTGCCCTCTACCAGCATAATTTCGAACCTGTCCCGAGGTATAGTACGGCAGGCCACACACAGGCAGCCAGCGAGCGAGCCTTCGTATATTTTCCCCGACAACGTTAAAAGAGTGACGCAAAAGTTGCCCAGGAAACGGTACTGATCCCAATTCTCTGCAAAATTACAGCATAATTCCTCTATATTTCCACGCGGGAAAAAAACTAACCCAATTTCTTTTCTTTAAATTATAACCAAAAGCCTATCAATCAGATCAAAAACAAATCAATCAGATCAAAAACAAATCAAAAATTGTCAAAAATCGCATGTTTTGTAAATATTGACTCAACCAAAAAAAGTACAAGTAGCATAAACTTCCCACTGCAAGAAGTATTCGACAAAAACATCTTATGAAAATGGAAAAGTTACGTAACACTTCATAACAGAAGACAATTAACAAAGAAGCAGGAATGAAAAATGTTGTTATTACAAATTCTTCCAGTGGGAAATTGCGTGAAGAATGGAAGTCCTCGGCTTTTTGAAACACAATAAATCGAACATCTAGTGGCCAAAATGTGACAAACAGAATCACGAAGTTGAAGTCCGCAACGTTTTTAAAAACGAAACATCAAAAAAGAGTTTTTTTTCCAAATAAAATTCATCTCTAATTTTTAAGAAATCAGTTGTTACTAAGGATTCAATTATAAAAAAATATTATTTATAATCAAAACTAAAGGAATGTCCCATTATTTTTTTGTTCTTGTTTTTAAAAACGTTGTGCACTTCAGCCTCATACAGAATCATGAAATTAGAGTTGCCAGAAAATTTTAATTTTCCACATTTCCAATGACAAAATTTTTCACCTTTTTTGGCCGACTTTCCTGATCCATCAGAACCCTGAGCCGAAAATAAAATCAATCGTGTCACCCCACATTGGACTTGAGTTTCGAAAACATGATTTCCTTAATTAGTGAATTACTAATTTTCGACTCTTTTATTATCCATTAATTCAAAAGCAACCTCTCGTGATATTAAATTATATACACCGTCTTTCACGAGATATACGTTCATTTTCCTACATTTCAAGCACCTGTTCAATTAACTGGCTCCTGCAGGTGTTTTGTCCGGACAAAGGACATGCTCGCTCTTTTCCCAGAGGCTTTCTGGCCATCAAAGTTTCTTCAACCCTTCCCTCATACTGAAATTACCAAATGGAATCGTCTTCTAAATTCATCTCTCGTTATTATAGAAGAGCAACAACAAAAGAAATACAAAAGAAACACAAAACAAATGCAAAGCAAATACAAAAATTCGTCATTAAAACACAAGTCAAAGATATACTAAAGCTATGGAAAATTAAAAGATTTTTAAGACATGAATTTTTATTTGTTTTATATTCAATCGAAAAACTAAAAATGAAAGAAAATTGTTGTTCCAGAACACTGAAGGAATAAAATATGGTTTAGATGAATCCGTTTGGAAAATTTATATACATATATACATTGTGTACGCAGTGTTGCGCGCTTTATAGTCACAAGAGCTCGACGACGAATCATTCTGATGGCATTGGGTAAAATCAAATGTTTTCATTTTGTCCTAACCTAACCATGTGTGATGCCGGCATCAAGATTTCAGCCACCTGTGAATCCCCCTCCAAAGTGAAGAAACACCTGTTACAGTCTACCGTAAACATCAGGCTGTTTCTGTTTATTTTCGTATGAGAATTCGAATCATCGAAGGAAGAGAAATATTCACGATTTGCATTACCGGCAGAGTAACATCAAAATGACGTTGCTGTGTGTGGCAGCACTTCCTTAACGCACTAGCGAGAATCTACTTTATCTATTATTTAAGCTGTATGTTTATCGAAAAAACTTCTAAAATACTCGATAGATTTTTCAATCATTCAGAACATTTTTTAATCCGTTCGAGTATTCATTCTTTTTCAATTCTCATAGCAAGTGAAGCGAGTGTTTCAAGTTTGAATTTGCTGAATTTTCAAAATATGGAAGAATTATAACATTGGTCTTATGTAAGAGAAAACTATTTCTTTGTTCTTTACTGAATAGAAAAATACAGATTTTTATTAATATTTTTACCATATCGTTTATAAATGTTCTACTGTAGATTTATCACACTACTGATATTAACAAACGATAACTGTCGATGTTATCGTCGAAGATAGAGTTAATTAAATATTAGATCATTGTAAACAACGTTATAATTAAAATTGATTAAAAGTAGGATTGCTTTTTTTTTAAAATACCATCAGTTGTAAAAACCATATCGATAAGTGTATATAAAAACTGTAAAAAAGCCAACATCGATTAGAACTTTTATTTAGAAACCATCCTTAGCTATAACTAACATCGATTGTAACTATACCACCGACAGTGTTCAATACATTACATCTGAATAAAAAAGGAAGGTATACCATATCTTTTTTTTTTTATTATTATACATCTGAGAAAAATTATATTTGTTCAGCAAAGTAGTCCATACTTGCTATTTTCAAGATATTTTTCTCGATTAAAAAAGTATTCCTCTAATTACACTATATGTTGAATAAATAATTTTATTCCACTAAGAAAGAATTTTTACATTCTCATCAAAAATGAGAAAGTCTTGGATTTGTTTTTTTCATTTTAGTGTTGTTTTCATTTTGATTATAAACATTTCTTGAAACATTAAGAATTTAACATTGTAAAGTTCAAAACATTATAACGATTTTTCATGAACAAAAATACACTTTTCAAGCGAAAAAGTAACATTTTTTGTTTACTACAAATTTTTCTTTCTCAAAAATAAATGACGAGACAAAAATATGCAAACAATTTGTCATATGCGAAATATTTGCTTGCAGGCAATTATTTTTCTCCTTAATAAAAGTTCGCGAAACTAGCATATCGACTCTCAGTGTTAAAAACAATTATCTTGGGGTTTTGGAAACAAAAAAAATTCACTAATTTTACTATTTGAATTCACGTAGGGAGTTAAAAAAAAGTTCGCTTTTTTAAATTTATCTTTATAATAATTGTTCAATTCTTTTCGATTTCGCAAAAAACCACGAAAAAAAATTTTTAGATCATAAACAAGAACTTTATATCAATGTAAATTTTTACCTTTCAAATTGAGTGAAATTTTTACATTTTCATAAAAACATGAGAAGCTATTTTTCTGTCTAAATGTTCTGAAAGATTTACTTCCATTAAGGCGAATTTAAAATTTAATTTATCATTTTTCTTATTCTTTCTCCTTTTTTTTCTTTTGAAATTATAGATTAACTTTTCTTCCGATTGTTTGTCGGATTCTCCCTTAAAATTTTATTACAATATTTGTGCGTCATTGAAGAAAATTATAAACTTTCTAAATGTTAAATTTAACTTTTAAATTTTTATTATGCAGTGGGTAATTTATGAAAATATTTTTAATGCCAAATGTTTCATTAGTTTGAACGTTCAAAACTTGTGGGTCATTTATGTTCTAAATAAAACTTGTTTAACTCAATTAAATATTTATTTCTTCTAAATAATAAAAATTTGGTTTAGTTTAGTAAATTTTTATATTCAAATTTGGAAACAAAAATCTATAAAAATTTGAGATCGAAAACTGAAAATAGAAATAAAAACTTAAAAGTTTGGAATCAAAAACACAAAATTGAAATAAAAACTGAAAAGTTTGGAAACAAAAATTTTAATATTTGACAAAAATCTTAAAATTTGGAATCGAAAACTCAAAATAGAAATAAAAACTTAAAAGTTTGGAAAGAAAAATTTTAATATATGACAAAAATGTTAAAATTTGGAAACAAAAATCTAAAAATTTGGAAACAAAAACCTTAAAGTTTGAAATTAAAAACTAAAAATAGAAACAAAAGTTTTAAAGTGTTTGGGAGCAAAAATTAAAAAACAAAAACTTAATAGTTTGGAATGAAATAAAAATATAGAATAAAATAATAATAAATAGGAAAAATAAGAAAAATAGAATAAAATAAAAAAACTGAAAATAGAAACAAAAACTTAAAAGTTTGGAATCGAAAACTCAAAATAGAAATAAAAACTTGAAAATTTTGAAACAATAATTTTAATATTTCAAAAAAATGTAAAAATTTCAAAACAAAAAACTTTAAAACAAAAACCTTAAAGTTTGAAATTAAAAACTAAAAATAGAAACAAAAATTTAAAGTGTTTGGAGGCAAAAACTAAAATACAAAAACTTAAAGTTTGAAATAAAATAAAAATATAGAACAAAATAATAATAATAAATAGGAGAAATAAGAAAAATAGAATGAAATAAAAAAGAAACTGAAAATAGAAACAAAACATTAAAATTTTGCAATCTAAAAACTCAGAATAGAAACCAAAACCAAAAAGTTTAAACAAAGAAACAACACTCAACGTTAAAACTTAAAAAAATGCGTCAAGTATTTAAAATCAGTAAAAAAAGAAATATAATTACAGGAAAGAATAAAATTTTTAAAATAAAAATTTACATCGTGAATTCAAGAAGAAATAAAGTACAAGAGAGAAAATGATGAATCACCCTCTAAGGGTCCCGGGTTTTATAATCAAAAAAACGTGATCAAAACACTTTATTCGTTGGGAAACAAGAGCTATAAAACTATGTAGAGAGTCTGCGTCAGAGAATGACGTTAGCAACTGGCGGATTTCTGAACACTTTCATAATTAAACTTTGTTACATGCGTATACATTCGTTTGCATTCTCGTTCAAATGAAAAAAAGACAAATAGATGTCACTTATTAACACTCTAAAGTCAATCGAAATTTACCGCCTGTGAAAATTTTTGTATTTTCATTTATTTTTCTATATACATATTAAATAAAATTTTCCATTTTATTTTCATTATTTAAATAAAAATATATTTATTTTTAAATATTCATCCTTATATTCCTACTTTGTCATAAATTAAAACTATTATTCATCTCATTTCTTCTGTTTTGCTTTTTTATGCATAGCAAGAAAAGTTTTTGGAAAAAGAATTTATTTTTAAAATAAATACAAAAAAAATTTAATTATTGTTTTTTATTACAGAAACTGTTAATTTGAATCAATTTGTATTCAAAAGATCGTGCCTAGTCTCATAAGATATACCTATGACTCTAAAATGTGGCCTTGTAACATCGGATGAAGTTGCTTTTTGTTTCTTTTTTTTTACACGTGCGGCTTTTCTTCACTAAAAACATGAAAATAATTTTTTAAAAAAACCATTTGCTTTCAAAAATTGCAAATGAATTTTAAACTTTTTCTATGCTAAACAAATTTTTTAATAAATATTTAATATTTCTATGTATATTTCTCTGCGGAGGAAAATCGCCAGTTAAAAATTTTTCGCTATTTCCAGTGAAAAAAAAGAACTTTTTTTTCCTTATATCACCTTGACTGCGATAATCTTATAAGTCTCGGTCAAGTGGGTAATGAATGCCGTTAAGATGTAAATGAACTTAATACTTTGTTGAATGACTCGCACGTTTCATCGTCAAAAAGACGACCAAAAAAAAATGTTTACATTTAGTTTGGAAATTAAAAATATTTTTTGGAAATCAGCAAATATTTAATTGTTCGCAAGTTTTTTCGTTAAATAGACGAGAAAAAAATTTTATATACAGTTTGGAATTAAATATTTTTTTTTTGGAATGTTAGAAATGATTAAATGTTGAACGACTCGAACGCTTTTTCGTCGAAAAGACGAGAAAAATATTTTTATTTTGGAATTTAATATTTTTGGAAATAATTATGAATATTAATTAGTATTTTTATTGAATTAAATATTTCTCCGTGAATAATTTATTATTAATTAAATATTATATTAAAGTAAATATTTAATTAAATTAAATATTTTTCAGAATAATTAAACATTTGACGACTTGCATCTTTTTTTTATTAAAAAGACGAGAAAAAATTTTCTATATCGTTTGGAATTAAATATTTTTCAAAATAATTCATTATTAATTCAATTTTTTACTAAATTAAATATTTATTGAATATTCTATTAAACTGAATATTTGATAAATTAAATTTTTGATTAAATTAAATATTGCTGGGAAGAATAGAATATTTTATTGGATTAAACGTTTCTGCAAATAATAGAATATTTATTAAATGTTCGATTAAAAAGTAAATATTTTTGGTGATAATTAAATATTTAATTTAACTGAATATTCATTCAATTAAATATTTGACTATAGTTTAAATATTTATTATATATTTATTAAAGTATTTTATCAGATTACTTTTCTGCTATTAATTTCTTTGTTTACTTTTTTCCTCTTATTTTTATATTTTTATTCAAAAAAAAAAAATATTTTCCAACGAAGAGAAGATACAATTTTTCCAGAAAGTGAAATAAAATTTTTGTTGTTACGATTAAAAATGATGATGACTTACAGGTAAAAAAGAACAAAGTGTATCGTTATACGATAAGTTAAAAGCATAAACAACCGCGATAGCGCTGTTTCTATACGTATACATCAGACACGATCAATAAAAAGCAACCCGATCAATTTCTAGAGGTTATTTTCAGGTTGGAAACGTTGACGTTTTATACGGATCATTTATATGCTCCTAGGTACACCCACACACTGAAAACCCACGGAACAACGTTGTTCAATTTATTTAACATATGTATATAATACGTGGGCATAAATTTCCATCCTTGTACTATCAAAATTACTATACTAGTTATTGCAAGCCTAATAGATTTTCCAAACACAAAAATCATTCACTTTCCTCCATGTGTGTGCACTCGTATTTTTTTCCACTGATGGTTAAAAAAAAATTCTACACCAAATTTTCAAAAAACGACAAATTCGACATCGAAAAGTTTCAAGTCAAATTTTATTCCTAAGAAAAGAATAGAATAAGTTTCGTTTAAAAATATTTTTTTACTTGATAACTCGAGTAGACAACAATTCAGATAATTTTACAATATTTTTCTTTCAATATATTATTGCGTTCCATTTTTTTTCCTATTATTTTACAGTCAACGCAAGATAGGAACATAATTTTATAATTTAATTAGATTCTACAAATATAGAGGAAAATTATTGTTATTATGGAATAAATTATAAATAAAGCGAAAGCGCAAAATTTTCTATCTTGGATCTCTTTTTATATACGGCACTGTAACGGCCCACGTACATATATTTCTCACGTAGCACCAAGTCAGTGAGTCATTTGTAAGCCCAGAGAAAATCCGACAACTCATATCCCTGAAATTCCCCGCTTCGTTTATATACTGTTCTCCTTTCTCGACACAAAATACAAAGAAAAGTGATCTAGCGAAACTCGTTTAAAATAATAAAATAGAGAAAAATAGATTTCTAGTAAAATAGGAGAAAAATTAAAATATATTACGTACTGTCAAGAATTTAGTTTGTTTATAAATTATAAATTGTTTATAAATATTTATTATATTTATATTATTGAAAGTAATTTGCGAAAATACTCAAAAATGCTGCGGATATAATTTTCTTAATTTGCAACAATTACAAAGATAATTAAAATAATAATAATTATTATTATTATTATATCGTTTTTTTTTCAATACTCATGATAAAAAATTAACAAATACCCGCATATGAATATTTTGTGTGGTATAAACAATTTAACGATCTTGAAATGTCAACTAAATAAAAGTGACACTTTTTTAACGAATATTTTTTTCGATACATAAATACGAGCATAAATGTGAAAAAAAACCAATTATCATTATAAATAAAAAAAAATTGACGATTAAAATAACAATAACTACCGTACAATGGAATTAAATCGATAGAATTTTACTGATCGTGAAGATTAAAAACTACGACCATTGAAATTACCACAAACTGTACAAATACCACGAACAATTAATTGCCAAGAGCTTAATGTGTCATGAATACAAATGCAAATCCAATTGCTTAATAACTCAAAAAAAAAATTTAGAATTGAAGACGAGTTTTCTTACTTTATAATAAAATATTCAGGATATTTTATAAAGATTCTAGTATTTTTAATTAAATTAAATTTTAGTATTTTACCACAATTTTTTAGTCAAAAAAATTGCAATTCTAATCGAATTATAATATTGAAGAGAAAATATCTAAATGCGTCCAAAAAAATATTTTTCTGCCATAACAATAAATTTAGTACATTTTCTAGTTTTTCCTGATCTAACGGGAAAATCTTTCAACCAAAAATAAATTTTTTGTTGATAAAACTATTTTCTAATTGAAAACCCGAGCTTTTTCGAATTACATAGATCTTTAGAAACATTTAATACCATTCACTAGAAAATATTCGAATTTTTCAAATTATGATACTTCCAACGAAAATGAATGTTAATAATAATAAATATAATAAATAATTAAAAATACTATTTTTCATCTCCCCGCATGCTGCGCACATAGCACATATACAAACATAACCTCACTTTTAGCAAAGTTTGTTGTTTTCCACATCATCGCAAATAGACACATTAGGTGTAAAAAAAAATGTCCATAGGTTAAAAAGAAATCAAATACTCTCACCCATCCCTCTGTTTTTACAAAGACTAATGCTAATTAAACAAAAATATTGCAAAAATAAACTCAAACTCACCGAAGTTGCCCGCCATCGGATCATGCCTCGAAGGTGGGGGAGATTGCGGTTTGCCGATCATCCTTTTTCACTCACAAAAACTATAAACACCCACCACATTTCACGAAAACTTATATTTCTATAATTACTAGATCCCTCTTTCATTTTCCAATAAGCATTTGCATAATCACGCACTTTTTTTGGTCATTTAACTTTTGCACTATATATAGATGAATAATCTGTGTATATATATATAACACACTAATTTACATTACGATTGTAGTTAATACGCGGCGCTGATGTTCAGTTGTAAAATTTAAAAAATATTTATTTTATTTGTAAATTTCTCCACTAACTAGTATTTATTCGGGGGAAGCAAAGACGTAGCGTTTTTATTTCATGTTGACAATGTTTTTTTGGTACATTTTCACGTTAACGTTTGTAAATTGATTGTTTAATAACTAAAAATAAAATGCAAAAATTTGAAAATACCGGAGCGCCACAATCCATCGAACTTGATACTAAGATGGAAACTCTGTTCGGTTTTAGTCTCACGCGTTCAGCGCCACTTGCGAGTAAAACTGGAACTATTCCCTTAAGGTCGTTTCACACACTTATTATTCTTTTTTCGGTTTTTAATTAAATAATTACTTTTTAAAAGTGTGTATAAAATAATAATTACCAAAACGATACTGTTTTTGACCAAAACAATAACAATTTTTAACAAATTAGCTACTGAAAAATGTAATTAATTAACTGCGTAAACATTGCGTGGTTTACGCGAAAAACCCGCAAGTTACGCATAACCACATTCCAAATCGCGTTTTTGACGTTTTTTGTTTACGGAAAAGTTTATGTGAGCGGTGAAAACACTCAATTATTGAGTTTATTAATTATTAATTTATTGTTAATTTAATTTGTGAAAAAATGTTTATTAACAAAGTTCTGTAGCATTTGGTTTTGTTTATTATTTAAAAAAAAACAGTTCTATAATTGGTGTGTAATTATAAAATTGGACGCCAACAATGAAATTTTTATACAGAAAAAAATGAAATTACATTGAAAAAAACCGGGAAAGAATGGCTTTGAGAATAATATTTTATTTAGGATTAATTTATCTTTCTCTGAATAAAGTGAAATGTGAAGAAAAATTGGAAAATATAAGCTGTCAATTGGAGAAGCCACTTCGAAAGCAAATTGAGGCTGAACCTTTAAATGGAAGATGTTTGAGGGATATTGTTGTTCAATTTGCAAAAGCTCTTAGGACAATTAGTAATGATGAATTGGGTGTTACAATTTTTCAAGAAATGCTCGATAAACAAGAGTTTGTCAATATTTCCAATGCTCCTGAGGTTAAGTTGAAAAATCTTGTTGATAAATTGGATAATAAGCTCAAGTCTTACGTTGAATTGTTACGACAAAGCAATAGTGTGATCCAACAAATTTTACTGAAACACAGTCCAAGTAATCAACAAAGTCAAGCTTTTCAATTGAATTTCGTTCGTAATCGAGTTTCTATAAATGAAAAATTTGATATTTGTTCGCAAATTTCAACTGGTAAGTCGAAAAAATTCGGGAAATATTATTTCAAAGAATTTTTCCTTTTCAGAGGAAATTAATGTTGTAAATATAATTTAGTATTTTTTTACCAACCTATTTTGAATTTTCAGCATTGTCTACGAATTTAAGAGATCAGGAATGGAAGAATTTGCATATTTTGCCAGTAAGTCAACCTGGAACGATGTGTGGGCCACAGAGTTTAGCTCATAACATTGGTCCTCTATTTTTATCTCAATGCAATAGATCGAAACACGTTATTTTACTTTTGGAACATGGAATGTTTATGTCGGAGGGAGATATTACTTTAGCGCAAATAACTGCTAAGGCGGTTATCGACATGCTATCAGAGACAGATTACGTTACTGTTGTCGGATTAGCTGGACGAGGATCTGTACATTGCAAAAATGGCCTCGTGAAGGCAAATGATGTCAATAAATTTCATTTAACACGACATGTTGACACCATCACTCGAACTGGTAAGTAAAAAGATTCGCCAATGCTCTTAATAATCTAATTTCCCTTCCGGAAAACAAACATGAAAAATTTATTTTATTTAGATTCAAATCAAACTTTGGATGTGGATTTCAAATTATTAACGGAGAATTTGACCGGCGAGGTTGTTATTATTCACGTGACGAATATGCTGCGAAATACTTCAAATGTGAAGAATATAACCGAAGAAATCTCTTCGGAAAAATTAACGGCACACTTGAGAACAATATTGATTCTGTCAGGTAAATATTTTAATAAACTAATATTAATTTGAATTATCAATTGGAAATTAATTTCAGGGTTGACATTCAGGTCAATGAGTAAATAGATAAACTCCAAAAGGTTTAAATTTAAATTGATATAAAATGTAAATTTTCAATGAATTTAATTAGAAATTCAAAAGATTTCAATTTGAAATTATATAAAATTTTAATTTTCAATGAATTTAGTTAGAAATTCAAAAGGTTTCAATTTGAAATTATATAAAATTTAAATTTTCAATGAATTTAATTAGAAATTATAAAGAACTCAGATTTTTGAAAAATTATAACAATTCCAATTCTTCTGAAATCAGTTAACTTTTTAAATACATATTTAATTAATTGTTAACAATAAAGAATTTACAGAAGAATTTTAGTTAAAAATACTAAACAAAATTGAATTTTGGAGAAGTTACAAACGATTGCAGAAATGCAATTAATTTCAAAAGTTAATAAAATTCTTCGTAGAAATTCAATTAAGTTTAAAAATTTTTTTTAATTCTTGTCAAAATATCAATTATCTTTATAAATAATAAAATTCTCAGGAACTCAATCATTTTGAAAATTTTTTAATAAAATTATGCGCAAACATTTAATTATTTTCATAAATAATAAAAATTTCCCACAAATTCAATTATTTGCAAATTTTTTATCAATTTCTTCGCAATAATTCAATTATTTATAAAAATAATCAATTTTTTGCCTGGACTTCATTAAATTTTGAACCTTTTATAAAAATTCTTGATAAGAATTCAAATACTTTTTACAAATAATAACATTCTGGGTAGAACTTAAATTATTTTTAATAATTTAAATAAAATTATTCATAAAAATTGAATTATTATCAAAAATTTTAATGAAATTTTTCTCATGAATTCAATTCATTCTTTTCATTAGTAATAAATTTTGTTACTGGAATTCAATAAATTTTAAACATTTTATTAAAATTCTTGTCAAGAACTTGCAATTATTTTAAATAATTTAAATATAATTATTCGCAGACATTCAATTATTATAAGAAATTTTAATAACATTGTTCCGGAGAATTCAAATATTTTTATGAATATTAAATTTTACGACAGGAATTCAATTAATTTTAAACAGTTTGATAAAATTTTGGAGAATTCAATAAATTCTTAAACTTGTCGAATTCTTCGCAAAAAATAAATTATTTTGATTAATAATAAAATTCTTAAAAAGGAATTCAATTATTTTCATAAATAATAAAATTTTTGACGGGAATTTAATTAATTTTAAATATTTTATTAACATTTTTGACACGAATTTATTTACTTTGTAAAAAAAGTTTTAACAACATTCTCTTCAGAAATAAAATTATTTTCACAAATAAGAAAATTATAGATAAAAATTCAATTATTTTCATAAAAAATAATTTTTTTGACAGGAATTTAATTAATTTTCACAAATATTAAAATTGTCGACGATAGTTTTTAATGACTAAATAAAATTTTTCGCAGAATTTCAATTATTACTAATAATTTCAATGCAATTCTTCGCATGAATTTAATTATTTTCATTAATAATAAAATTTTCACAGAAATTCAATTATTTTCAATAGAATTATAATTATTTTCCTCAAAATAATTTAATTATTTACAAATTTTCCATAAAATTCTTCGCAATAATTCAATTATTCCTATAAACAATAAAAGTCATCACAGAATTTCAATACTTTTAACAATTTCATTCGAAATCCACGAAAAAATGTATTTATTCTTAGAATTCTTTCTTAAAATTCGTCAAAAGAATTAAATTACTTAAAAATTTGTCGATCAAATAATTTATTTGAATTCAATTGAAAGAAACATTCAATTATTCCATAAATTAGTTTTCATATTTAAATAATTGAATTCTCGTAGAATTTTCAAATAAAAGTTGATTTAAAAATGAATTTCAAAGTTTATTAAAAATAATTGATTTGATGAAGAATTTTAATTACAAATTCTAGAAAATAATAATTGAATTGAAATGATGAAAATAATTCGGAAAAAGTTACAGCAACAATATTCTTATAATATAAAATAATTATTTTTTTACTTGGTCATCTTTAATTATTACAAATTGTTGAATTGCAAAAAGGTTTGAATTTGAATGTTTTGATAAATTTTAATTTCTACGGAAAAATAATAATAAAATGCGTATTTAAAAATGATGTTATTAATGTTTTCGAATAATTTTCCAATTAAAGGGCAGGCCAATTAAAGGAATTCCTAATTAAATGTAATAGAACACTTTATTGAGTATCTTATCATTTTTAGAAAGAATCAGAATATTCTATTAGGTTCAGGGAAAGTCAAAAATTTTGTCTGAAAATCAGGGAAAAATCAGGAAGAATCAAAATGAAATTTTTTCGTCAACCCTGAATCTCAACCTATTTAAAAATATAAATTTCCACGATTAAATGTCTAAATATCATTGGAATAAATTCTAATGAGTAAATTTCTAATTAGAATATAATTACAAAATGTTTACAGACACTCAAACTCATTCGAACATAAAAAATATTTCCGAGGACACAATTACATTGCCAACACAAAATGTTCTTGGCTACGAAATAGCGAAACTTTTTGTTGGATTAAAATGTTCGAGTGACGAGAGAAAAGATTATTATCTATCCGATCCTTACTTTGAGCCTTACACTAAAGCAATGATGATGTCCGTTGGACAAATAACGAATGTCGCTGTATTATCTCTTGTCGTGAAACTAAAAGACTTTCTCGAAGATGTAACTTACTTTAATGCTGGACCAAATACACACGCGATACTTTTTGATAATAATGAAATAGTGTGGATGCACAGGAATTTTCCTCGAATGGAAATGATAGCGGAGCTACCTTTAAAAGTCTATTTGCATAATATTGAAAACATCGATTCGGAAACAATTCAAATACTTTTGAAACAATCGGAAGGCTTTAAAGTAATTGAAACTAAATTGGGAGCAAAGGTAAGTTCACCTAAAAGGTTTAAATTTCAAGTTTCGAGTAAAGGTAAAAAAATTAGAAATTTTTTTATAATTTTCGACTTTTACTTTTTACAGAAACAAATTTATTGGAAACATCTCACTTATAAAGATTTGATAGCTTGTGTAATATCTGAGAATAAAGACGACTTTATACCAGTTGCAAAGTCAGTGCCACCTCTGCCGTCCAATATTTTACATCATCGACTTGATCTGATGCTACAATCTGCCATCAACAAAGATATTTTTTGCTTGAATCACAACAGAATTTCCACTCTCTGTAATTATTCAGTTTATTAATATTTATCTAGTATTTTAGTATTTAACTACAATTTATCTCGTATTTATTTAGTATTTATCTAGTGTTTGAAATTAAATTCTCGAAATATTAATTTTCAGCAACCGGAGTGGTTTATCTTTCGCCCTGGTGTTTTCAATCTCCAACGGAACAAATGAAATTACTCGAAACTGGATCAGCTGTGACAGTGCAAAGCTACATGGCCTACATAAAGGACTTAACGAGACTACTTGCTAATCCAGGTTTACATTCTTCAGTGAAACCGGATATTGGAACATTTGCGCAGATTCTCAATCACTTTAAAATTCGTCACAATGCGAGTTCACTGAATAAATTCGTCGTTCGAAGGTTAGTAGAGTTTTGTCAGAAGATAATTTATATTTTTTTACAAAAAGAACCAATCTACGTAGACACTATAGTCTGAATAAATAAGTAAATGAAATTATACGTCCCCGAAGTTGACGATGACAAATATTTTTTTCACCAAATCGAAAAGAATAAAATAATATTTTCGAACGTTTTAAGGTAAAAATGAACTCTAGACTATTTTTTCAACCTCTTAAGGAAATAAAAGAGGTGAAATTAGTGATATTTTCAACTTTAAGAATCGTAAATAATTATTTTTGACGCTGAACATCGATCCTAACTTTATAGATGTTAAGTTACAATATTTTTTGAAAATGATTTTAAAATAAAATAATTTGATGGGAATTTTTGTACATTTAATGTAAAATATGAATTAAAAGTACAAGGGATGCTTTAAAACGGTCGTTTTTCAAAGTTATTAGCAAATAATAAAAAAAAGGCAATTCATGACAAAAATATAATAAAAATTATTGCAATTTATCACGAATAAACTTAAAAAAAAGTATAAAATATTAATTATATTCTTACAAAAAATTTTATCAAAATATTTCAAAACAACGGAATTTTTTCGAAGATTTTTGACCAAAATATTCAAAAATAGTTGAATTTCTGCCAGGAATTTTATACAAATTTTCTAAAATAATTGAATTCCTGCAAAGAATTTTATTATTTATGAAAATAATTGAATTTCTGCGTCGAATGTTACTAAAATTTTTTAAATAACTAAATTCTTGTCAAAACTTGCATTAAAAAATAATAAACTAATTGAATTTCTGTCAAAAAAATTATTATTTCTGAAAATAATTCAATTTCTGCAAAGAATTTTATTATTTTTGAAAATAATTCTGCTTCTGTCAAGAATTTTATTATTTATGAAAATAATTTAATTCTTGTCAAGAATTTTCTTAAAATGTTTGAAAATAATTAACTTCCTATGACTTTTTAAAAATAATTTATTCATTTCGATAAATTTTATTAAAATTTTCATAAAAATAATTAAATTCCTGACAAAAAATTTTTTTTTTATGTAAAAAATTGAATTTTTACCTGCAACTTTATTATTTGTGAAAATAATTAAATTTCTAAAAAGAATGTTGTTAAAACTTTTTAAAAAAATAAATCAATTCTTGTCAAGAATGTTAATAAAATATTTAAAATTAATTAAATTCCTGTCAAAAAATTTATTACTTCAAAAAAAATTGAATTCTTGTCAAGAATTCTATCTTAGTATTTTAAATAATAATTTTATTTCCGTCAACAATTTTTTTAAACTGTTTAAAAATAATTCACTTTTTATGATATTATCAAAAATAATTCAAACATTTTGAGAAATTTGGGAAAAATTCTATACGTTCAAGAAATTATTTAATTCTTGGAAAAAATGTCACTAAAATTTTAAATACTAATTGAATTTCTGTTTAGAATTTTATTATTGAGGAAAATAATTGAATTCTTGTGAAGAATATTATTAAAATTTTTAATTCTACTTGACTTTTTTTCAAGAATTTTTAATAATAATTGAATTTCTGATATGAATTTTATTAAAATATTTTTTATTATTTATAGAAATACTCGAATTCTTGTCAAGAATTTTATTATTTTTGAAAATAATTGAATTCCTGCAAAGAATTTTATTATTTATGAAAATAATTGAATTTCTGCGTCGAATGTTACTAAAATTTTTTAAATAACTAAATTCTTGTCAAAACTTGCATTAAAAAATAATAAACTAATTGAATTTCTGTCAAAAAAATTATTATTTCTGAAAATAATTCAATTTCTGCAAAGAATTTTATTATTTTTGAAAATAATTCTGCTTCTGTCAAGAATTTTATTATTTATGAAAATAATTTAATTCTTGTCAAGAATTTTCTTAAAATGTTTGAAAATAATTAACTTCCTATGACTTTTTAAAAATAATTTATTCATTTCGATAAATTTTATTAAAATTTTCATAAAAATAATTAAATTCCTGACAAAAAATTTTTTTTTTATGTAAAAAATTGAATTTTTACCTGCAACTTTATTATTTGTGAAAATAATTAAATTTCTAAAAAGAATGTTGTTAAAACTTTTTAAAAAAATAAATCAATTCTTGTCAAGAATGTTAATAAAATATTTAAAATTAATTAAATTCCTGTCAAAAAATTTATTACTTCAAAAAAAATTGAATTCTTGTCAAGAATTCTATCTTAGTATTTTAAATAATAATTTTATTTCCGTCAACAATTTTTTTAAACTGTTTAAAAATAATTCACTTTTTATGATATTATCAAAAATAATTCAAACATTTTGAGAAATTTGGGAAAAATTCTATACGTTCAAGAAATTATTTAATTCTTGGAAAAAATGTCACTAAAATTTTAAATACTAATTGAATTTCTGTTTAGAATTTTATTATTGAGGAAAATAATTGAATTCTTGTGAAGAATATTATTAAAATTTTTAATTCTACTTGACTTTTTTTCAAGAATTTTTAATAATAATTGAATTTCTGATATGAATTTTATTAAAATATTTTTTATTATTTATAGAAATACTCGAATTCTTGTCAAGAATTTTATTATTTTTGAAAATAATTGAATTTCTGCAAAGAATTTTATTATTTTTGAAAATAATTTAATTTTTGCTAAGAATTTTATTATTATTTAAAGTAGTTATTAAATTGTTGCGAAAAATTTTATACGTTCAAAAAGTTATTTAATTCTTTGGAAAATTTGTACTAAAATTTTAAATAGTAATTGAATTTCTGTTAAGAATTTTATTATTTAGGAAAGTAATTAAATTCTTATATAGAATATTGTTGAAATATTTAATTCTACTTGGATTTTAGTTAAGAATTTCAATTATTTAGGATTTATAATAATAATTTAATTTCTGATTCGAATTTTATTTAAATATTTTAATTCATTAAATTTCTATGACAAAATTTATTATCTATGAAAATAATAGAATGTTTGCAAAGAATTCAATTCAAATTTTTTATTATAATTGAATTTTTGCCAAGAATTTTTATTATTTTGGAAAATAATTGAATTTTCGACAAGAATTTTATTAAAATATTTAAAATTAATTAAATTTATAGCGCGCCTAAAATTTACAAGTTCTTTGCATTTCATGACCCTCATGATACCTTCGAAATAATTTTTGCAAACTATTACAATTTTTTAAACTCAGTAACCAATTTAGTTGAAAAACAGTAGATTGATTAAAAAAGAATAAAAAAATACCAACATGACAATTTTTGTTCGTAGGTACGTTGTTGCCGCTGCAAGTGGAGCAATGGAGATCTATCCAGGCATTGTCCTCGATTCCGAATTGGATCCAAAGAGAAGAGCATGGTATGGAAAAGCTCTCGAGTATCCTGGCAAAATAGTTTTGACATCTCCTTATTTGGACGCTGGTGGTGCGGGTTATGTGGTAACTTTAAGTCACACTGTCTATGAAGGTAGATCGGCAGCACTTCACTCGAATAACGATCCCGTCGTGGCTGTTGTCTCAATGGACATCACGTTGGGTTATTTTTCAAGAATGCTGCGAGACATGTTTTCCTTCTGCAATGAATCTACCGTTAAATGTTTCTTAATGGACGACAAAGGTTATCTTGTCTTTCATCCCTCAATGCTCGATCCAACAAGTAAAATTGAACAACAACATTTAACGCACAAAGAATTATTAGTGGCGAACGATATTCTCAATCATGAACTTTTTGTAAAGAAAAAATCATGTGCTAGTTATTTGGATGGTACGGCGCAGAGATATTATCAATTTAACACTTCATTGGAGGAAGTGTTGACTAATATTGTTCACGGCGAGCATTGCATTAAATATCAAGTCGCCGCTGTTCCTGGAACTAATGTCTTCCTTGGTGTTGTGAATGCAACATGCAATTTGCATAGATCGTTCTCTTTTTGCCCGTGCAGTACGGTAAGAATCAAATTAAAAATTTACAAATAGTAAAATAAATAAAAATGCCGTAGCTGTTTTATTTTTTTTGTATCTTGAAGTATTTGTTTGTAAGTAAACGGATATTATTTTAAATTCTTTTTTACAGAGAGATAGGCTGTGTTTCAACTGTAAAAGAATGGAGCAAATGGAATGCGAATGTCCCTGCGAGTGCTCTCTATATTCAGCGTCATGTGGTCAGCAAAATTTCAGTCTTTTGGAACCATGTCCAGCGCCTTACGAACAAGGGATAAGTTCACAATTACTTTGGACACAATCGGTACCTTTAAAATCGTGTCCATCTTTCAGTTGTAAAGACTATCAGACTGAAAACGAATGCTTGGGAGTGGTTAATTGCCAATGGTGTCACTACGACAGCGATGGAGAGACTCCACTGCAGACTTCGTTCTGCTCTGACTTGTCACTTTGTTTCAGAGGAATTTTCGGTTCCTTGGTCCCATACGGAGATGGAAGTTACAGTGAGTAAATCAATATTAATAATCGTTGTATTCCGGTAATTGATTTGGAAATTCTTTTCGACGTTCAGAAGAATTCTGAACTTCAAAAAGAACTTCTTTCGACTTCAAGAATCTTTTGCTCCATTGTTTCCCAATTTTTTTAAATTGCATTTCTTTTAAAATACAGTTAAACCTGTCAAAATGAAACTCGATTTTTAAAAATTTTATTACAGTAAACAGTCCTTAAAGGATTGTTTTATCATTTAATTTTGTAATATTTTTACAATATTCTGGAACTTAGTGAAAATAAATCATGTTAAACATTTTTAAATACAAGAAAATTTAAGAAAAAGAATTGCATTCCAAAAAGTTTGTTTATATTTTGAATTTTTATATTAATGTATTAAAAATCATTGAATTCTTGCAAAGAATTTTATCAAAATTTGTATAAATAATGAAATTCCTTCGAAAAAATGTGTTAAAATTAAAAAAAATAATTTTAAATAATTTAAAAAAGAATTTAATAAATGTTATTAAAATTGTATTCGAAATAATATAATTCACGCAAGAAATTGATATTTTATGAAAGTAATTTTAAATTAAGAATTTATTCAAATTTTTCGAAAATAGTGGAGCTTTTTTTAAATAATTTTAATTGTAATGTTTAAAAATAAATATTTGAATTTAACGAAGAACTTCTTTTAAGATTTATAAATAATCTTGTTCGTTAATAATTCGAATTAAACATTTGATGAATGTACCTTAAAAACTTTTAGAAAATAATTAAATTTTTCCAAAAATTGTTAACAATTTTTTATTAAACAATTGAATTTATTCAAGAAAAATTATTTAAATATTAAAAATAATTGAATTCTTTCAAAGCACTTCTGTAATTTTTTTAATATAATTGATTTTTTTTTTAATAATTGCAATTAATAACTTTATTGTTAAATTTCCTTTAAATTAAGATTGTACGTTACATTCTTTAAATCAATTTTATTCAAATTTTCGTAAGTAATTAAATACTTTTTTTTGAAATAATTAAATTCTTCTACAAAATTAGAAAACAATTGAATTCTTTCGAGAAATTTTACAAAAATTGTACTTAAAACAAAGGAAACGATTCAATTATTTTTAAAAATTGTACTAGATTTTTTTTAAGGAATTCAATGATTTTCAATAAAATTCCACTAAAACACTCACTTATTTTTAAAAATTATTGAATTTATGCTGAGAATTTTATTATTTATCAAAATAATTGAATTTCTAAAAAAAGTCCATTTAATAATAATTCAGCTTCTGCAAAATTGGGAATAATTTTAAAATATTTAAAATTAATTAAATTCCTGTCACAACATTCATAAAAATATTTAAAACCGGTATTTTTTTAAATAATTGTATTAAAATTTTCAAAAATTGTTGAATTTTTGACAGGAATATTATACAAATTTTCTAAAATAATTGAATTCCTGCGAAGAATTAAATATTAAAATTTTTTTAATTAATTGATTTTCTTTTTAAAAAATTTCACTATTTACAAAAATAACTTTTGATAATTATTAGAACATTTTTGAGAAGCATTTTATTAAAATTTTAAAAAATTGAATTTCTGCTAAAAAAATTGATAATTAATTAAAATAATTGAATTTTTCCCTTTAATTTTATTATTTGCGAAAAAAATTCAATTTCTGCATAGAATGTAAGGAAAATGTTTAAATAACTAAATACTTGTCAAGAATGTTATTATAATTTTTAAAAATAATTCTATTTCTGTCAAGAATTTTATCATTTATAAATAATTGAATCCTTGTCAAGAATTTTCTTAAAATATTTAAAAACAATCAACTTCCTATAACTTTTAAAAAATAATTTAATCATTTCGAAAAATGTTATTAAAACTTTTTTAAATAGTTGAATTCTTCTCAAGAATTTTATTATAATATTTAAAATTAATTGAATTTCTGGCACATAATTTATTATTTCTAAAAATAATTGAATTCTTGTCAAGACTTTTATTTTGAAATTTTTAAAAATAATTTTATTTTCGTCAAGAATTTTATTAAATTATTTTAAAATAATTAACTCCCTATGATTTTTAAAAAATAGTTGAATCATTTTGGTAAATTTTATTAACAATAAATTCTTGCCTGTGTTGAATTTTATCAAATCTTTTAAAAACTAAATTATTTTATAGATTTATAGAATTTTACAAAAATTCTTGAAAATAATTGAATTCTGTTGATGAATTTTTTTTTAAATATTCTGAATCTAATTGAATTTATGAAACGAATTTTATTATTTAAGAAAATAATTGAAAAAATAATGTAATTAAAAAATCGAAGTTGTTATTTAAAACTTTGAATTCTCACGTTCAAATATTGAATATTTAAAAATAAAAAATTTTGTCTTTTGCATTATAATAATAATTATATTAATTATTAAATTCAATTTCAAAGAAAAATTATGGTTATAATGGAATCGCGAATTTCGAAAAGGGCTTAACTCTAAGAACCGTAAGTGTCATTTTTATATAACAAAAGACAATGAAAATGACTCTTACGATTTTCAGAGTTGAGCTCTTTTCGAAATTCGCAATTCATATTATATTTCATAAGAAATTACTTTTTCAAAAAGTACAATTACAAAAAGTAACAATATTCTTTTGGTGCAGAAACTCAATCAACAGAGGAAATTGTCGCTCGAGAATGGCCATCGGTGGGTCCAGTCGCAGGAGGAATTCTCGCCTTCGTCCTTATTCTGGGAATAAGTCTTTTCTGCTACAGACTGCGATCGGTTCAATCAGGTCTGGAGCATCAGTGTTTACATCTTCACACATCGCCAGACACACTGAGAATGACAAATCACGAAGGCGATCCCGAACCCATGGAAATGGATCAAATGAAAAATAATTTGGATTCCCTATTGCGTGAAGGTATTGCGCCAATTTCGCCTTACAGAGTGTCGACAAATTATCGACGACCTCCCGGCGGTGACAGCGATCATGGTTATAGTACAATGACACCTCATGACGATTCCGAGCAGCAAACATTCGTTGAGCCACTGTTAATTGTTGGCGGAAATACGGAAGCAGATCTGGTTAAGCAAAATAGTCGTGCACCATCGCCAATGACGCATTTAGGTTCACCGCATCATGTGTTGGCTCCTGTTACTGTTCATCGACACATGGAAGCAAATTTTTGTTAGCACGTGTCTAACAAATTAAGAATAATTATTGTGACGCCTTCCCTATAGGTATCTAGGAAGCAAACGAATAAAAGTCCTCTGCTTCATACATACTTTTCTTCCAAGCGCGTCACATAGAAAAAAGAAAAAAAATATATATATATATAAATTCTTTGACTCAAGTTTCTAGCATTAGAACTAAAAAGACGGAAACTTGCAATTATTTAATTATTTAACATTTGAAAATTATATATTTTTAATATATTGAAACATTTTCAAATAAACAACTAAATAGTTAATATGCTAGAAACTTGAATCAAATTAGAAACAAAATGTTCCATTTTTCATAAACAATAACTGTTTTTAATCGAAAAAAATATTTTGATGAATATTTTTACTTGAAGTAAGCGGGCTTCGACACAATATCTGTTTTCTATTTTTATAAAAAAAATGAGATGCACACTTTTTGCTAAAAGTATTTTTACAAAAAAAAAATAAATTTCTATACCTCAGCGATTTCTATACGCTAAAAAACGTAAAGAAAAATTTCACTTTGTAAACTGTATTTTTTTTCACAAAGTACCCATTTATATTTTTTAAACACTTCTTTTTTTTATTGCAAAACATAAATGGTGCTCTGCACGCGTGAATTGCTTTTAACTCTATTTATTTTTCGAGTGAGAATATTTATAAAGTACAAACAGGTAGTATGTTCCATTCTTTCTTGAAAGTGCCAATTTTTACATCTGAAATTGTATTTACGATTGTATTTACAATTTTACGAAAAAAAAACAAATACAAGACTTCTTTTATTGCATTTATATAAGTATCATTAAGACAATTTAAAGAAATAATAATATGTTCACAGACTGATGTGGGTACACGTAAATTAAAAAAAAAATGCTCAGCGAAAAAAAATCCTACAATGACTTTTATAATCTTGTTATTTTTACACAAGCCTAAATATTTTTTAAAAACAAATCGCAATTTTTAGAAAAAAGTTTAAAAAAAAATTGTGGAAATTTTTTCATAAATAATTTTTAATATGAAAAATGTTTAAAATGTTTCTTTTGTGAAATGACGATTATACTCGGTAATTATTTAAAAAAAAAATATTCTTCTGTTGTGTTTGTGGACAAATGTTAAAAAGTATTAAAGCTTTCGACAGCAACAAAGTATTTTATTAATGAATAGCGCAAACATATTATATATATATGAATGTATGTTAAAATTGATATGTAATTAGAAAAATGATACTGAAGTAGATTGTATGAATGATATTTAGATTATTTTTATGTAGAAAAGTGAAAGTATATTATTATTTAAGTTTCTCGATATTTGTACCTATTTTGTTAAATGCTAGTGAATTTAAAAAAAAAGCAGTAAAGTCTTTTATTTACGCCAGTAAATAAGGGAAAAATCGGTGAATTTTTATGAAAATGAAAAAATTTTTTTATAAAAAGAAAAAATCTTGCCGTTATAACGTTACACATAAAACTATCTTTTTTATACACATTTTCTATTATTATTAATAATATTTAAGGAGAACAAAATATGTAAAATCGTAAAATGTTAAAAATAAAATTTTTTTTACAGCAAAAAATGTCTCAATTTTTGATAAAATACATTATAATAATCGTAAGTTTCCTTTCCGTTACTTCTAGATTTTCTATGCAATTTAATAATAGTTTTATTGCATAGAATTATTATATAATGTTTATTTTATAATCTTTTAAAATGTTTTAATTTTAAAGTCACCAAATACGTGATTCATAGAATATTCCACAAATCAATGAAAATCTATTGTTAATTTCTTCAATCAAAAAATAAATTATATCAAACAACTATTGTCAATATTTAAATAATGTTAATATTAAGTATATTACAAAAATTCCATTCCATATTTTTTATTTTCCTGACTTTTTTCCTAATTTTCATTAATAATAATGTTTACTTTTTTCTTATCCTGATAAAAAATTGAATTTTAATATTTATGAATAATGTCAATCTTGCGAAGAATTTTATAAAAACTTTTAAATAATTGAATTCTGTCGACTAATTTTATGCAAATTTTAATGTAAATAATTAAATTCATGAGAAATTTTTATTATTCATGAAAAGAATTGAATTCTTACAAAAAATTTTCAAAAAAATTGAATTCTGTTTGGAAATTTTATGAGAATAATAGATATTGAAAATCATTGAATTTTAAAAAGTTTTTTAAAAATAATTAAAATTTACAAAGAATCCTATTAAATTTTTTTACAAATAATTGAATGTCTGTTGGAAATTTTATTAAATTTATTGAAAATAATTGAGTTCCTAAAACATATTTTATTATTTATGAAAATAATTGAATTTTTGCGAATGATTTATTAGAATTTTTTAAAATAATAGAATTTCCAAGAAGAAATTTATTACTTCTAAAAATATTTAAATTATTGTGATGAATATTGTTATTTATAGAAATAATTGAATTTTTTAAAGAATTTTATTAAAATACCTCAAAATAAATTAACTGTCGGGAATAATCTTCTGATTTATCGAGATAATTGAATTCTTTTGAGGAATCATTTATAATAATAATTATTATTATTATTATAAATAATTCTTCAAAAGAATTCAATTATTTCCATGAATAACAATAGTCATCACAATAATTCAATTATTTTTAGAAGTAATAAATTTCTTCTTGGAAATTTAATTATTTTAAAAAATTCTAATACATCGTTCGCAAGAATTCAATTATTTTCAATAAATTTAATAAAATTTCCAACAGACATTCAATTATTGAAAAAATTTTTAATAGAATTCTTTGTAAAATTTAATTATTTTAAAAAACTTTTAGCAAAGCAACTATTCAATTATAATTGAACAGTTCCTAAGAATGTTATTAAAATTTTCGAAAATAATTTAATTCCTTCGAGAAATTTTATTATTGTTGAAAGTAATTAAATTTTTGCGGAAAGGTTTTATTAAAATCTTTAAAAAAATTTTAATTTCTGTGAAAAATTCTGTTATTTTTAAAAGTAATTGAACTCTTCATAAGAATTTTATGAATATTGTTTTAAATAATTAATAAATTGAATTCTTGTGAAAAACTTTATTTGTGAAAACAACTGAATTTTTCGATTAATTAATTTAAAGTAGTATGAAAATAATTGATATTCTTCAATGAGTTTTATTATTTATGAAAATATTTAAATTCATGCTTGGAATTATTTTATCAAAAATTTTTTTGATAAATTCATTTTTAATGAAAAATGTTATTATTTTAGTGAAAGTAATTGAATTAGTGTAACTAATAAATTGTATAAAATTTTGTTAAATAATGGATTTTTTAAAAATGTTTTTGAAATTACTATTTTAAATTAATTGAATTATTTTCCGAAATTTCATGAAAAAATACTAAATATTGAAAATAATTAAATTTCGAATATTCTTTCAAATGAATTGAATTTTTTAAAAAGAATTTAATTATAATTTTTGAGAATAGTCTTTTTATTTCTAGTATTAGCGAATTTAAAGAAATGAATTTCTCTAAGAAAATTATTATTTATATTCTTTGTTCAAAAAGTTGAATATTATAATAATTTTTTTACTTCATCTATTCTTCAGAATAATTCAAATTTTCGTAATAAAGATTATTTTTAATTTGAAAATGAAAGTATCAAATAACAATTTTTGCGAAATTCAATTTTCTTTGTAAAAGAAAGTTAAATTTGCAATTTAGAAAACTGATATCAAATTTGAAATTAGTATTAAAATTTAAAAATATATTATAATATAATATAATATTATTATTATTATTATTATTTATTATATATTTTTTAAAGTTTTTTTATATACTTTAAAGTTTAAAAATAATATAAATTGAAAAATTAATTCTAATTAGTTTTTTAGTTATGTGTCGTAATAATTATTTCTTTAAAAATTACTGAAATTAAAATGACTTGAAACTGTTTACAATAACCAGTGCAATACAACATTCCCGCGCGGATAATTTGGCTAGTAGGGATTATAATTTTCTGCCTAGAAGATAGAAAAGAACATATTGAAAAGTTAATTTTTAGTCTTTCTTTTCTCTGATACAATAGACATTCAGTGTCTATTGTTTAGAGTAAAGAGAGTAATTTTATTATTAATGAAATACGAGATACATAAAAACGCGTTAAATTATGTTAATATACAACCTAAGGGACGAAGTCGGGATTTTTTCTTAGAATGACAAATCCTTCCATTATTGGCGTTAATGGAATATATTCTTCAGTTGCTAATTCAGCTCTCTCTCCGTATGCCAAAAGAACAGGAGTTGTGTGTGTCTGGAAGCCAGTGATGGTCTTTGGCTTTCCAGCTTGACCGACGACATCAACGGCAAGACCAACTCGCACTGGAACGGCGAGGGGATTAACTTCTTCGTCGAATGTCACGAGCATTCTTGGTTGCATCGCTGCTGCCAGCGTGTATAAAAGATAATGTGATCTTCCAAGAATAACTGAAAAGAAAGAAAAAAGTATTGATTAAGTATAATAAAAACTTCTACTTGATTTCCATCAAAAATGTTTACTTTTTTCTCTTATCCCAATAATAACATCAATTCTTTTCTTAGTTTTTCTAAAATCTAATTATTTTCCAAATATTTAATTGGAATGCTTCAAAATAACGAGTATACGTAGAAGCAATTTTTAAATATTAATTTAAAATGTAAAATTTATTTCAATTAAATTTGACAAAGATTTAATTAACCTTCAGTTAATTACAAATCATTGCAATCTAAAAACATTTTGAAAGTTAATTCTTTTAGAAAACAACAACTCTAGTTCTTTCAAAATTCAATCATTTTTTTGGAACTTTTAAATAAAATTATTCAAAACTATGAAAGTACTTTGGGAAAATACTAAATATAATTAATTTCTTATGATATAAATGTTTAAATGCTATTACAGTTTTAGAATAATTAACATTTTCAAAGACAGTCAATTTAAAAATCGTATAAAATTTAATTATTTTAAAAATTCATAATGTAATAGCGCTTAATTTCAATTGTTATCTATAATATTATCTGATATTCAGTTTTAACTCAATTCTTGTTAGAAAGTTCTATGAGAAGTAAATTCTTCAAATACAAAAATATATAATTGAATAATTAATTATTACTTAATACTAGATTTTTATATTAAAAATAAATGAAATCTTATGAAAAATTATATCAAAATTATTCAAAATAGTTTAATTCATTCGGTGAACGTTACTCGAATTTTTTAAAAATATATCATTTTTTGAACAAAATTTTATGAAAATTTCAATTTAAATAAAATAAAATTCCTGTCACAAAAATTATTATTTATGAAAATAATTGAATTCATAAGAAAAATGCAATTAATAATAATAATAATTATTATTATTATTTAATAATAATTGAATTTCAGCGAATAATATTATTCAAATTATTAAAAGTAGTTGAATTCCTATGTAGAATTTTATTATTTGTAAAAATAATTTAATTATTTTTAAAAAAATGTTAAATTTGTTTAAAGCTCACTGATTTCCTATTTTAAAATTTATTATTTACGAAAATAATTGAATTCTTGCGAAGAATATACCTATCCTTAAAATTAGAAATAATAATTGAATTTTTGTAAAGAATTTTATTAAAATTTTTTTAAATAATTGGATTTTTGACAAAATTCGTATTTATGAAATTAATTAAATTTATGGAAAGAAATTTATGATCAATTGAATTGTTACAAATATATTATCAAACTTTAAAAGTAATTAAATTCTTTCGAAAACTTTATATCAATTTTTAAAAGTAATGATTGAATATTTTATGAAATTTTCTTAAAATTATCTTGGAAATAATTGAATTCATGACAAAATTTTTATTATTTGCGAAAATAATTGAAAATCTGTAAACTATTTTAATAAAATGTTAAAAATTTATTTAACTCCTGCTACAAAAATTACCGCTTATGAAAATAATTTTAATCAAATTCCTCAGAAGAATTCAGTTTTTTAAAATCATTAACCATAAATTTCGAATAGATTCAATTATTTCCTAAAATTATAATAAACACTTCAAAACAGAACAATGTTTTTTTTTTATAAATTTTAAAATTCTTTGTAGTAATTGAATTAAATTTAAACCCATTTGAATCGAATTCTTCGAAAAATGTAATTATTTTTGAGAATTTTATTAAATTTTAATTTCAACAAGAATTTAAAATTCTCTAAAAATAATCCAGTTATGCTTAACATATTTTAAAAAATTCTATATGAATATTAAAATAATTTCAATGCAATTTTTAAATATATTCGTAAAAAAATTGAAGGAATTCAATTAATTTCGAAACAACTTTAATTAAATTTCTTGAAAAAATTTAATTATTTTCAAATATTTCTATAGAATCCTTCTAAAAACAATATTCAATTATTTTTATTAATAGTAAAATTCTTCGTAGGAATTAAATTAATTTCAATAAAATTTTAATAAAATTCTTTTGCTTTCAAAAATTTTCAATTATAATTATTAAAGAAAATGTTTTTAAATTTTTTTAAGAAATTCTTCAAATATATTTTTATTAGGATTTTTTGAAATTGTAATAAAATTTTTCGCGAGAATTCAATTATTTTCCTAAATAATAAAATGCTTCGAAGGAATTCTATTCTTAACAAGTTTTTCGATAAAACTCTTGGCAACCATTCGATAATTTTCAATAAATTAATTTTCAAATTCAAAATATTTAAATCAAAAATGTTTTATTTTTATTTTTTTTTAAATAAAAAGAAAAGTTATTAAAAATGTTGAGAAACAAAAATGCAAAAAAAAACTGATTTTAATCTGCGAATAGATTAACAGAAAACAAATTAATATTATAATTTATATATTTATAAATCGATTTTGAGAATAATTTCTGTATTTTAATTATTAGAGGATTTAAAGTAGTGAAAATTATAAAAAAAATAAAAAAAGAAGATTTTAGTGTTACAAAATCTAAAAAAGGTTTCCAGCAAAAAAAAGTATCAAATCGTAAGAAAAAGTAGTAACTAGTAGGTTTTAGTAGATGTGTTCGAAGAGTGCATTCAATAGAGAATTTTTCAGATACTTACTATTTTTAACATCAAGGAATCCAATTAAGGTCGCCAATAATCCAGCCAAAGCGACCGGACTCAATAATTGCCTATCACTATGATACGGTGACAAGGTGAGAGTTCCCTTTCCAAGATGAGTAAGACCTTGAGCGATGCGCACCATAAACAGATTATTAGGATCCTTCGCGTGAAATTGTGCCAGTTGTCTCAACATTGCAGCCAATCTTGCATTATTCGTGCCAGCTCCAACCAGTCCCATTGCGAAAATTGCATTGTGAGCCACTTCCGGATCACTGTCATGTGAGAATTTCGACAAGGTATCTAGAATATTGAGTTTTGGATTCGACACCGATATGAGACCAAGTGCCAATGGTACAGATCGTCGAATTACAGGTTCACAATATCGCAAAAGATGTCCAAATGTTCTGTACGCCATTTCCGAACCAATCTCCTCTCCCATTGCAATCAATGCAATTCCAAGTACAGCGATCGCTTGACGAGAACTTAAATCCTTTTCCTTCTCCTCCTTCTTCTCCTCCTTTTTATCCTTGTCCTTGCGATCGCTCTTCTCCTCCTTCTCATTCACCGGTTCATAATGCTCCGAACAAATGTGCAATAAGTGTTGAATTTTCAAAACATTCCCTGTACCAGCGTAAGCACAAACTTCCACCAGTGTCGTTGACATGGACTTGAATGGTTCGGGCACGACCTCCAGGGCTGCGATTATCGCCTCTGCCGCCTCTTGTTTACCCAAAAAGCACAAACCTAAAAATAAAATCATTAGACAATGTGTTCTAAATAACGGTAAATATTTAGTAGAGAGAGAATTCTAACCTAAGCCCAAGGGTAAAAATCTCGCATAAGTATCCTTAAGGTCCGTTTCACTTTTCTCCATCAGAGTGTGCATTATCGACGTGGTGACATAAGCATTGCAAGATCCAACAGCAACCATTCCGAGGGCAAGTCCAGCAACGCCAACAACCTCCCAACTTGATTTTGGATCACTCAAAACGGGTGTAAGCAAATTTAACACAGCTTCTCGATTCGAGCCAGCGTAGGCAAGTCCTAGTCCAACGATAGCTCCGATTCTCATGGTATTACTATTGTGGAGTACATAGTCAGAAAGAAGAGCCAAGGCAGGATCGCATTCGTTCCTAACGCCGCAATTAACAATTCCACAAGCCAAGAGTGCTCCGGATTTGATGTAATCTTCCGATGAGTAGAGATACTTGTCAATGGGAGTCAAACCGCCGTCAACGTCCCACAAGAGCACCAAACCAAGCGATGCCGTTGCGCTCAGCATACCGTGTTCCTTGTTCTTATACAACCATTTATTTCCATCCTCGACTAGAAGTTTATCCTGACCGAACGCTGCATTCACAAATCCATTTACGAAACTCGCGGCCAAATTCTGTCTCGCCGAGTCTACTTGCCCGCCGCCGAATGGAGGTCTCGAGTTCTCCAAGTGCGATTTATAAACATCTTCCGGTGTCTTCGGCTCCATTATGTCCAATTCTCGCGCGAGATTCAAGAAATGATTGTTCAAATGCGAATTTGACATAATTTCCACGAGATCGTCGAATTCAATTGTCGATTCAGGGAGGTTCAGGAAAATCTGCTGACGACCGAGCATAAATGCCAATTGCTTCTGTATCGATCTGTGAAAACAAATTTTCAATGTTAAACACTCCAAGAAGAATAAAATTTTTGTGGCAACCCTGTTAATTAATTCTGAATTAATTGTCACTTAATTTTGTGTATATTCTTCTTGGATTGTCTGGAAAATTTATTTGGAAATCAGTAAAAAGAAATAAAATTTTTCTGGCAACCCTGTTAATTAATAATGAATTAATTTTCTATTAATTTTGTATATTTTTTTTTACTGATTTACAGACAAATTGTTGACTTTTTTCCTGCCCCTAAAAAGTATTTTGATTTACTCTAAAATTTACACGAGCAAAAAAAGTATTTTGAAAGGGATATTACAATAGTACATTCCTATGTATTTTTGACCGTTCAATCTGAATCCAAAGTCAGAATTGGTAAATTGGTTCTTTATTTGAGTTGTACTCAAAAAACGACTCAAAAAATCTAATTAAAATAAAAAAAAATATTTTTTTATACAACACTAAACTAGTATATTTCCATGTATTTTTTCCTGCAGAATCCGAATTCGATGACAAAATTTTGAGATAAACTCAAACAAATTGATAAAAATAAGATTTAAAATGAAAAAAAAGAAATTTTTTGTTATAACATTACATTAGTGTATTTCCATGTATTTTTTTTTACTCTGATTTCGAAAATGTTGAGCCTCTTGATTTTAATTTGTTTTTCTTAGCAAATTTTTTTAATATCTCAAAATTTTTAACTAATTTTGAAATTCTGAATTCGAATTCGTGACCCGAGTAAAAAAATACAGTAGTGAATTGACTTAGCAAAAAATTCACATTATTTTATTTTAAATCGCTTTTTTTTATTCATTTTTAAAATTTATCTAACAATCTTGAACAATTCTCTCATTTCTGACTTCGAATTCAAATTCAGCGGGAAAAGAACATAAAAATTTACTAGTGTAGTGTTATGAAAAATATTTTTCATTTTAATTCGGTTTTTTGAGTAAAAAAGATCCATTACATTTACTTACAAATTTTTTTCTTTTATTGTAAAATCATTCGAGAATATGAAAATACAGACCTGAATATGAATCGTATGAAATTCGATAACTCTGAGTTATCGATATCTTTACGTTTTATAATAATAAAAATAAAAACTGACCGAAGGATGAAATCATTATTTTCTATAATGAAAATATTCTGTATTTTTTTCTATAACATTTTCAAAATTATTTTCATAATTTCAATTGAATTAATTTTCTTAGAGTTTTTAACTAAACTTCTTTTTCAAATGAATTATTTTTAATAAATTTTGAAATTTATTATTTTTTAATGTTATTGAATTCTTGCGATTAATTTGACTATAATTGTCAATAATAATTAAATTTTTAATAAGAATTTTTTTATTAAAGAAAATAATTAAATTCTTAGAAAAAATGTCATCAAAATTCTCAATAATAATTGAATTTCTGGAAATTATTTTATTTAAATTATTAAAAACAATTTAATTTCTGACATGAATTTTATTTTTTGTGAAAATTAATTGAATTCTTGTAAACAATTTTATTATTTGTAAAAATTAAATGTATTCTTGCAATGAATTTTAATAAAATGGTTAGAATTTCTTGAATTTCTGTTATAAGATTTATTATTTATTAAAATTATGAATATTAATAATTCAATATTTGCGTAGAATTTTATAAAAAAAACTTTTTAAATAATTGAATTATTCTGGAAAATTTTATTAAAAAACCTAGTAGAAATTGCAAATCATATTAAATTGAGGAAAAGTTTGAAAAATAATTGAAATGTCGACAAGAATTTTATAATAATTCATTAAAATAATTAACTTTTGGAGAAGACTTTATCATTTGTAACTTCTCGAAAATTCAATTTTTTAAAGTATTCTTAACTGAAAATGCTCTTTATCACGAAAAGAGAATATTGAATTCTCTAAAAGTATATTATAAATTATAAATTGAGAAAAAAATGTGACAAAGCGAATTCGTGATACAAAAAATACTAATCTTCAAAAGAAATTATATGATATTTAGTAAATTTATATTAAAGTTTAATTAATATTTAATATTTTTTATATTTAACACAACTACGCTAAATTTCACAAAAGTTCTTTTTTATATTTTTATAAACTGTAAACTCCTGGCGAATTTTATAGAAACTTGTAAAAGTAGTTTAGTATTTTTTGTATAACAAAACTTTGCTTTGTCGCATTTTTCCCCAAATTGTAAAATACTTTTACAAAATTGAACACTTATTCTGTATTCGTGTAAAGATTTGCAGTTTTGTTATGGAATTTTATAAAAATTTGTAAAATAACGGATTTAAAAGTAGCGAATTTAAAATCCCTTTTGTAAAATGAATATTTCTAATTAGTCAATTTTACAATTTCCGTCAATTTACTGTTTCTCTGAAAGTAGGTAACAATTTTCACAAAAATAATAATTTTTGTCTTTTTATTACTTACTTTTCAATTGTAAAAGTGACACTTTAAAAGTATTAATTTAACAACAGGTATTTGAAGTTCGCTGTTTTTAAAGTTGTTATTTTACAAGTTTCTATAAAATTCGCCAAGAGTTTACACTTTCCAAACAAGTAAATCTACAGATAATATTTTTTTACAGTGTAACTTTCTTTGCTATATGTAAAAAAAAAACCTGAAGTTAATGTGAACGCTGAGCGTCAAAAAGAATTTTTTTACAAAACCTAAAAGAATGAAATATTGTTTTCAGAGATTTTACATTGAAAATGCCCTCTGGAATTGATTAATAAAAAAGATTTTACGTTGAAAATGTACTCTGGAATTGATTAATAAAAATGAAATTAGTACCACTTTCATCAGTAATTTTCGACGCTCAGAATCGAGACTAACTTCAGGAACATCCGAACCAAAAAAAGAGAAAAAAAACTTACAAATCCTTGCAAGTTGTAAAAATCTCCTCAATCAATGGCAAATCATTAAGTTGCATCGCCAATCTAACAGCTTGAGGATACTGTCCGAATTTTCTGTAAAGTTTAGCGGCTGCATGTAGAAGAGTACTATTTTCAGGATCGGCCACATAAGGTACGCAACTAGTGAGATAGAGACAGACTCTTTGATAGGCACTCTCATCGACGTATTGCTCGAGAAAATCTAATTTCTCAATTTCCATTAATAAATCGCAAGCCTCTGTCTCTGCATTATGAGCCATGTTGTAGGGGACAATTTCATGTACAAGAGCTATTAATTTTTTGCTCACATCTTCTTTATTCTCACCAGTCAATTCATCCCATTCGCCGGCTAATTCTCCAGATAAATGTCGAACATACTCGTGTCCCCATTCACTAATTGATTGGGCCGATCCAAATAATCTGTACTTTAGACATTCTCTGCCCTCGCCCATTGTCATTGCAAGAACTGAAATAATGTCCGAGCATAATTCTTTTGCCTTTGGATCAGAAATACTTTCGTAAATTGCTTTCATTGTATCGTAATGTGGTCTCATGAATTTCAAGGGTTTCGGCACACTTGTCATCGATGTTGTCGAGGCACGAATTTGATTTTGCAATGACTCAAGTGCTGGATAGTGTAATCTTGTGTTTGCATCTTGAAGGCGTTCGACTAAATTTCCTAATTCTTCCTGCAACAATTTATCTTCCTCCGACTGAAATAAGAAATCAAAATAATTAAAAAATAGTTGATTTCTTTCGGAGAATTTTATACAAATTCTTTTTTTAAATAATTAATTTCCTTCAAAAAAAAAAATTGTAATTCAAATAATTAAATTTCTGTGGAAATTTTATTATTTATGAAAATAATAATTGAATTTTAGCAAAGAATTTTATTATTTCGAAAAATAATTGAGTTCTTCTTCAGAAGTTAATTAAAATATAATTGAATACCTGTGAAAAAAATTTATTATTTATGAAAATAATTAAATTTATAGGAAGAATTTTATTGAAGTTTTTAATAATAATTGAATTTCTGAGAATAATTTTATTATTTATAAAAATAATTAAATTCTTAACTGCAATTTCATTATTTGTAAAAATAATTGAATTCTTGTGAAGAATATTGTTAAATTTTTTTAAAACAATTTAATTTATGTATACAATTTTATTATTTGTAAAAATAATTGAATTCTTATTAAGATTGTTGTTAAAATTTTTCAAAATAATTCGATTTATGACAAGAATTTTATTATTTATTAAAATAATTAAATTATTGAATAAATATTTAAAAATAATTCTATTCCTGTCAATAATTTTATTAATTGTGAAAATAATGGAATTCTTGCCAAGAATTTTATTATTTATTAAAATAATTGAAATCACGTCAAGAATAGTTGAATTTCTGCCAGGAATTTTATACAATTTTTCTAAAATAATTGAATTTCTGCAAAGAATTTTATTATTGCTAAAAATAATTAAATTCTTGTCAACAAGAATTTTTTAAATTTTATTAAAATAATATGTATTGAAAATAATTGAATTTCTGCAAAAAATTTCATTATTTGACAAGTAATTGAGTTAATGTCGATAATGTAATTTAAATATTTCAAATTAATTGAATGCCTGTCACAAAATTTATTATTGATTGGAAATAATTGCATTTTGGCGAAAAATTTCATTGGAAATTTTGATAAGAATTTAATTTCTGAAAAGAATATTATTATTTATGAAAATAATTGAATTCTTAGAAAGAATTTCATGAATTTTTTTACATAATAATTGATTTTCTGACAAGAATTTTATTATTTGTGTAAATTAATTGAATCTTAGTCACAAAATTTATCACTTATTAAAATAATCGAATCTCTGTAAAAAAATTTTTATTTATGACAATAATTAAATGTTTGCATAGAATTTTATGAATATTTTCTTTAAATAATTCAATTCTTCTGGAAAATTTAAATTTATTTATTTGTATCGTTTAAATTGTTTTAATTTTAATGTTGTTTATAGCGAATGCAGAAAACAAACATTGAGCATTACTAAGCAGAATAGAAAGGAAGAAAGAGGTTAACCTATCTAGTGACAAGATATCAGGATACATTTATTTGTAAATATTGTAATTGAAAATATTTTACTTTTAAATCTGCATTTAAATTCCATTCTTTTGATACTAGAGTATCGTATAAATTTACAAAAAGAGGTTTCGATTTCATTTTGAAAATAATTTTTTTCACTTATACTAGAGACAATAATAAACTATAATAACATGGAATAAATTTTTCTATAAAATGTATAGAGTAAGGGTAAAGAAAATATGAGGAATAAAATAAAAGAGTGATAAAACAATGCCGACATAAGACAATCGACTTTACAACTATGTAAAAATTAACACCTACCAATTCGGTTTTTTCATCTTCTTTTTCATTTTTAACTTCTTTCTTTTGCTTTTCTTCTGGTTTGGTACTTTCAGGCATTTTTCTCTCAAATGCACAATATTTTAAAGAAAGAAAATTGGATTTGTCACAATTACACGTATAAATGAGCAGTCAAAAAGTGAGGTTAGAAATGAATTTACAAGAACAAGAATGTTTGCGAGTCACTGTGAACTTTGACAACTGGCGCCATTACGGCAGTTTTCTTTCTTTAAATTATTTTTTCCCCTATTTTTAACAAAATTATTGCATATTTAACACTTTTTTGTATTTAAAAAGAATGTAAAAGTATTCAAAATTTAAAAAAAGGGATTTTAATGTAAATATATGTCTATTTTCAGATAAGTAACGTGTTTATTTTGAATTTACCGCCCTGCGGCCATTGCATTTTCCATCGACCAATAGAAATAAATGTCCATTATGAAAAATAATAATAATAAAACAACGAGGACGACGATAATGTCTCCAGTACTTGCTTCACTTGGTTAAAAAGAATAAGAAAATTCATATATAAACTTTTGCACTAGTATTGAATATAGTATCAGATATAAAGTCGTCTCTTCTCGTTGTCGGTTCGGTTTAATTATTATTTTTAATATATGTCTTGATCGTAAAGACAAATTTCCCACCCACAAAAAAAATAAAGAAAATTAAAAGCGCAAACTTGTTTGTTTGTCCAATGTTTTCTTGATTTGTCAAAAAAAAGTGTTATGCAAAGAGAAAAATACAAAGTAAGCTTAAAATGTATTAATTTGAGATAGCATTCGCAATGTTACGGAGCCGAGTGAGTCGTGGGAGTCACACATGGGTTGAAAACCTCAATATCGAAAGGTGAGAAAAAATATAGTGAGTGTATTCAACCCCACCGGAGGGAAGAGAGTAGAGTGTTGTTTCAGTACGTACAAATCTCGGGTTTATCTACCTGCTTCTAAAAGCAAGATGGCATCTACAAGTCAAGCCACAAATTCACCAGGAGTTTCAGCCGCGACGACGACACCATCGTCAAAATCACAATCGCCACCAGTCACAAATTCCCAACTTGGCGATGGTAATCGAGGCAATAATTTCGAACCTCTCGATAAAAGTTCATCGAACACGCTCAAGGTAATTTAGAAATCGAAAAATGTGCAAAATTAACAGAAAATTTATCAATTTTGAATAATTCTTTTGCTTTAATTTCAAAATCATTTCGGAAAATAACAATAATTTTTATTCTATCGGGTGTAATAATTACACATGAGAGAATTTGCAACAAATACTTGTTACTTTTTTTAAAATTACTTTTACAATTCGCATAAGTGCGAATTTTATACTTATAAATAGATACACACTATCTTTTAACAATATGTATATATTATTTAATATTTATAAATAGTCAGTATATATTTGAAAATGAGAACTGACTGTTAATATTTGTTTTGAATATTCAAAAACGAAAAATGACTAAAATTATTAATTTTCCGACTATAATTATTAAATTATTCAATTACTAACTTCGGGTAATATTTAACTATCTTCTTTATTAGATAAATATGTTTTGATTTTAGCGCAATCCAAAAATGGAGTTGAGCAAAACAGATTTGGTCGAGTTATTAGGATATTTAGAAGGTGAACTTCAAGCACGAGATATTGTTATAGCAGCGCTAAAAGTAATTAAATTTACAGTATTTGAAATGGAAAAGTCAAATAATATATACTTTCGAGGGTTTGACATTTGTTTTTATTTTCCTCTAGTCGGAGAAAATGAAACACCTATTGAGTTCACGATATCGCAGCGGTACCTCTGATCCTCATTCAGCTCTCGCTAGAGATGTAGCTATAGTCGGTGGAACAATTGGACCCCAAGGAAGTCAAGTCGATCAGCAAACTGCTAGCTTGGAAGCTCTAATTACACAACAACGACGAATGCAGTGTCGCATGGCTAAAGTCCTTAAAGAAGCTGAAATTAGACATCGAGCAGTAAGATTGTCTTTCAAATTCGTCTTCTTTGCCTTTTTTATTCAATTTTTAATTAGTTAATATAGCAGAATATAAATTATAAAAGTTTTCCACTGCTCAAGAAATTCAGGGATTTCAGAAAAATGTCTCAGGGGATGTAGAATTAGTCAGGGAAATCAGGGATTGTTATTAAAAGTACTGGAAAAAATTAAATTTTTAGAATTCATGAGAAAATACTGAATTTTTGTGTCTTTTTTGTTTGACTCATAAACTATGAACTTACCACGAATTCCAATAAAACACCTGCAAATTTTTCTATTTCTGACAATAATTTCTTTTTAAAGAACTAAGATTTTTGAAAACATTAATAATTCAAATTGTATTTCGAAATTAGTTAAATTTTTGAATGTATATTAAATTAAGTATTAAAAGTAATAGATTTATAGAAGAATTTTTGTTAAAAACACTAAAAAAAATTGAATTATGGAGAGTTAGGAAATTTTTGCAAGAAATACAATTACATTCAAAAAATTTATAAAATTCTCGTCAAAATTTCAATTATTTTCAAAAATAATAAAATTCTCTTCAAAATTTCAATTATCTTTGAAAATAATAAAATTCTCTTCAAAATTTCAATTACCTTTCAAAATAATAAAATTCTCGTCAAAATTTAAATTATCTTCAAAATAATGAAATTCTCGTCAAAATTTCAATTATCTTCCAAAATAATAAAATTCTCATTAAAATTACAATTATCTTCGAAAATAATAAAATTTTTCTCCGAAATTTAATTATTTTCAAAAACTTTAATAAAACTCTTGACAAAATTGTTCTGAACATTTTAATTATTTAAAAAAAAATTAATCAAGTTATTAACAGGAATTCAATTACTTTTATAATTATAATAAAATTACAAGACAAAAATTAAATTTTTGAAAAACAATTTTAATAAAATTGCTCTAAATATTTCAATTATTTAAAAAATTTCTTAGGAAGTTAAAAATTTTTAAATATTTTAATTCAATTCTTTGCCACGAATTCAATTAATTTTAAATGTTCTCATGAAATTATTGACGCGAATTCAATTATTTGAATAATTTACTTGTTTCTGCATTCCTTATAAACATTAAAAATTAAAATAATGAATTAAACAATACAAATAAATAAATTTAAAATTTCCAGAAGAATTTAATTATTTACAATTTCAAACGTTTTATTAAAATTCTTGGCAAAAATTAAATTATTTATCACGATTAATAAAATTCTTGGTTGAAATTCAATTATTTTTAATAATTTAAATCAAATTACTCCCAGAAATTCAATTATTATCGAAACGTTTTATGAAATTCTTCCCAAGAATACAATTATTTTCATAAATAATAAAATTCTTTTCAGAAATTCAATTATTATCAAAGATTCTAATGAAATCGTTCGCAAAAATAGAATTATTTAAAATAAATAATAAATGTTGTGTCAGGAATTTAATTAATTTTAAATATTTTAATTAAATTCTCTACAAGAACTCAATTATTTCTGAAATAATTACATTTTCCACTGTAATTCAATTATTTTCAAAAACTTTAATAAAACTCATGACAAAACTGTTTTGATAATTTCAAATATTTTTAAAAATTGTAATAGTTATTAACACCGGAGTTCAATTATTTTAATAAATTATAAATTTTATGACAGGTATTTAATTAATTTAAAATATTTCAATAAAATTGTCGACAAGAATTTAAGTATTTAAAAGAATTTTTTAGAAATTCTTCATCGGAATTCAATTATTTTCTGAAATAATAAAATTACAGTCAAGAATTAAATTTTTTAAAAACATTTTGAATAAAATTTCTCGAAATTTTTCAATTATTTTGAAAAATTCATAGGAAGTGATTTATTTTTAAATATTTTAAATTAATTCTTGACAAGAATTCAATTATTTTAATAAATAATAAAATTCTTGACAGGAATTCAATTATTTAAAAAAGTTTTAATAACATTCTTCGCAGAAATTTAATTATTTTCACAAGTAATAAAATTACAGGCAAGAAATCAATTATTTTTATAAATAATAAAATTTTTCACGAGAATCCAATTTAAGAACAATTTTAACACAATTTTTCTTAAGAATTCAATTATTTCCATAAATAATAAAATTTTTCTCTGTATTTCAATTGTTTTAAATACAATTATAATCGAGTTCCTTGATAATTACAATTATTCTTAAAATTTTTTTTTTAATTCTTTTAAAAAACTGAATTATTTTAACAAATTTTCATTAAATTCTTTAAAAGAATTCAATTTTAAGAAATATTCAATTATTCGATAAATTATTAACTTTTTTAATATTAAAGTGAAAGAATTTAACAATCATCCGAATCAATCTTAAAATAATTCTTTTAAGCTCTTAAGTTTTTTATTTAAATAATTGAATTCTTTTAAAACTTATTAATAAGAATTGAATTTTTATAGTTCATGAAGTTTCATATATGATTTTTAGATTAAAATATTTGATAATTTTAATTGTTGTAAAACTATAATAATATTTAACCTTTTATTCCAAAAAATAATTAATTAAAACAATTTATTCTACATTTAAAGGTAATTAAATTTAGAAATGATAATAAAAATTGGTTTTTTTAAGAGTTGTAATTAAAATTTTTCCAAAAAGATAGCTAATTTTTTCGTAAACAATTTAAAAAGATTTAATAAAATTTCTGATTATTCGAATTGAAATTTTTCCAAAAAGATAGTTAATTTTTTCGTAAACAATTTAAAAAGATTTAATAAAATTTCTGATTATTCGAATTTAAATTAATTCAAATAAAATTTATATTTTAAACAATTTTGTTTGTTTACTTTTAGAAATGACTTTTAAATACTTCATTGTATTTTTGAAGAATTTTAAATCCAAATTTAGGAAATAATTGAATATTACAAACATTTAGAATTGAAGTTATTAGCAAGATAAGAATAAAAGTAAATGTTTTTGATGAAAAATAAGAAATATTCAGCGATTTTAGTTAAAATTTTAGATAATAATTGAAGTCATTGAGGCGTAAATTTTTAGATATAATTGAATTTTAAAAAGGTTTTCCAATTAAAATCTTTAAAAATTTGAATTTTTCATACTTTTAACTAACAATTCTGCTAAATTATTTTTCTTGCAAAAGTTAAGTTAAATTGTTTTTAAATATTTAATGTTTTTATTTTTTAAAATATATTTAATTGAAGAATTTCGTATTAATCGAAATTTTGTAAAATTGAATTGTAAATAAATGGATTTGAAAATTGTCAAAGAACTTTTTCAAAGATTAGAGAAAAATAATTGATTTAAAGAAGAATTTTTGTTGAAAATTGTATAGAAAATAATACATAGTTGAATTGAAATGATAAAAATAATTTTGAAAAAGTTACAGTAACAACATTTTTATAATATAAAATAATAATTCTAAAATTTTATTTTAATAAAATTAAATTTTTGTTTGCAACTCTATAATAAGTAATATAAATAGTAAGATTATCCATGAATTTTTTTTGCCCCTTTTATTAAATTTTTATTCATTGTTTCCATTGTTCAGGTAATCAAAGAATTGGAGGAAGAAAAACGAAAGCACGAACACGATACAGCGCAAGGTGATGACATCACTTATGGACTGGAGAAAGAGAGGACACGTTTAAAAAAGGAATTAGAATTAGAGAAGCTCGATAAAAAACGAGTAGAGCAGGATATGAAAAAGTTGAATGACACTTTAGATGAAGAGAAGAGTCGACAGAAGCAAATTGTACTTTTATTGCTCGCCGAAAGAAAGAAGATAATAATGAAATATATTGAGGAAAGAAAAAGATCTGAGGATTTGGCGCAAATTTTAAGCGAGGAGAAGGTCCGTATTGATTCAATGGCCGAGGGCCTCGAGGAGGAGAGTAAAAAATCTCTTCAAATGGAAGCCGAATTAGAGAAGCAACTTGCACAATTCGATATCGAGAGACAACAGTACAGACAGGCATTGACGAAAGAGGAGAAAAAAGTCAAGGATCTCGAAGCTGAATTAGAGAAGCTTAAGGCGGAAATGGAAACTGGTAAGGAGCCGCAGACACGTGGCCCCATTCGTGGTGTGGGTGCAACTCCTCCACCACCACCGGCGAAACCCGCAAATTTGACGGCTTTGCCAACACTTAAACCTGTTAATGCGCCCCAAACTAGTAAGTTTTACACTATATTTTGCTTTGGTACACTTTTGTAAAGTATTTTAATATTCGAAAAAATTAGGATTCGTTTACTTATTTTTTGCGAAATAAATGTAAATGTAATTTTTTAGTCAAGGGAGCCGTTTTAGGCACTGGTACTCCAATGGTGAGCAGTAAAGTTGTTCAGCCAACGGCTACAGTTTCTAGTGTTCCAGTCAGTGGCCCCAGTAAGTTTGATTTTAGAAAAATTAAAATTAATTATATTTAAATGAAAATGCGAATTTTTAAATTAAATTTAGGACTCAAACTAGGTTCGTAAATCTCGTAAAGGTCCGTAAAAGTATCTTAAATAAATAAATAAATAAAAGTTAGTTTTTTTTAAAAGAGATCCGTAAAATACGTAATTTGATTAAAAAAGAACGAAAAGATCGTAAATTGTGCAATATAATTCGGAAAATTTTAGAGAAATAACAAATGACTGAAGCAGTTCAATTATTTTCAAAAGTAATAAAATTCTTTGAAATTCAATCGTTTAAAAATTTTTTTAAATTCTTTTCTAAACTTCAATTGTTTCAAAATTTTTTAAAATTCTTTTCTAAGCTTAAATTATTTTTATACATAATAAAATTCTCTAAAATTCAATTATTTTCCAAAAATTTTATTAAATTCTGCAAAACAATCCAATTATTTTTATAAATAATAATAGTCTTCTCCAAAATTCAATTATTTTCCCAAATTTTATAAAATTCTGCAAAACAATCCTAATATTTTTATAAGAAATAAAATTCTTTTCAGAAATTTAATTATTTTCTGAAATAATAAAGTTTTCTCAAAAATGCAATCAATTTAAAAAATGTAAATCAATTTTTCGGAAGAATTTAATCTTTTTATAAAAATTTAATAGAATTCTTGTCAAAATTTCATTTAATTTAACATTTTTTTTAAATTCTCGTCAAAATTTCAATTATCTTTATAAATAATAAAGTTCTTCTTCAAAATTCAATTATTTAATAAAATTTCAATAAATTCTTTGAAACAATTCAATTATTCAATGAATTATTTATTTCGAAATTCAATTATTTTTATAAACTATAATAAAATTCTTGTGAAGATTTAATTATTAATATTTATTATTTTAATAAATAATAAATTTTATAACAGAAATTCAATAAATTCTAACCATTTTATTCAAATTCTTTACAAGAATTTATTTAATTTTCACAAATAATAAAATTCTTGTCAGAAATTAGATTATTTTTAATAATTTAAATAAAATAATTTCCAAAAATTCAATTATTATTAAGAATTTCAATGACATTTTTCCTAAGAATTGAATTATTTTCATTAATAATATAATTCTTCTTCAAAATTCAATTATTTTCTAAAATTTCAATAAATTCTTTACAAGAATTCAATTATTTTCTAAAATTTTAATAAATTCTTTGAAATTATTGAATTATTTTCATGAATAATAAAATTCTTTCCCAAAATTCAATTATTTTCTAGAATTTTAATTAATTCTTTAAAACAATTCAATTATTCAATTAATTATTTATTTTTGTATTTAAATAATTAAATTCTAGTAAAATTTTTTAATAAAAATTGCTTTAAAATTGATTTCCAGTTTAAAATAAATGAATTTAAAAATTAAAAAAAACCTTTTTTCGAAATAATGGATTTATAGAAAAATTGTTGTGAAAAACACTAAAAAAATTAATTTTGGAAAAGTTACAAATTATTGCAGAAATTGAATTGTTTTCAAGAGTAACAGAAACTCTTCGCAGAAATTTAATTTTGTTTACAAATAATACAAACTCAAATAAAAATTCTCCTTAAGAATTCAACTATTTTCATAATTCATTAAACTTATAGCAGAATTTCAATTTAAAAAAAAAAAAATTTAATCTAATTTTTCGAAAAATGTAATTATTCTTAAAAATTGGTTTAAAAAGTCGTAGGAAACATTTAATTATTAAAAAATTTTGTTGATAAAATTCTTTATGAGAATTAGATTTTAAAAAAACATTGAATTATTCAATAAATTATTTATTTTTGTATCTAAATAATTAAATTCTAATAGAAATTTTAAATAACAATTGATATAACAATGAATTTCAGTTAAAATTTTAGATAATTGAATATTTTAATTTTTAATCAATAATAGCTTCAATGTTTAGAAATAATTAAATAATTTTTGAAATTAATTTTTTTGAAAAAGATTAATTGAATTTTTTCATATTATTTCAAGATTTGGTTTCTAATGTACAATATTAATTAAAGAATTTACAAATAATTGAAATTTGTAAAGTTGAATATTCTCAACAAATGGATTTAAAAATAGTCAGACAACTTTTTCGAAAATTAATTGATTTAAAGAAGTATTTTCGTTAAAAATTTTTGAAAATAAGAATTGAATTGAAATGATGAAAACAATTTTTAAGAATTTACAGTAATAATATTCTTTTAATAGAAAATAATGATTTTATCAATTTTCCATTTTGGAGTCTTCGACTCGGGGGGATCGAAATTATTCATATTTCATAGTTATAAAAAAATTGAATTTATAACTTGAAGTAAAATGATTGCACTTGGAGTGGATATATTTTTGTCAGTATTTGATCCGTAATTTTTTATTTTTAGTTCGTAGAGTCCGTATTTTAAAAATACGTTCACTATTTTTAAAATGCGCCTTTTTTGAATTATTTTGATAAAGTGGGACATTTCCTTTTTTTCTTTGACATATTTAAAAAAAATCTACTCTTGGAACTAAATAAAAATTTGCGATTTAAATTGAATTAAATTAAAATTTGTAAATTGATTTAAAAATTTTTTCCAGCTACGGGAATAGCCAGATCTGTAACTCCTGGACAAGCGATACGAGGAACTGCATTTACACCAAGTAATCCTGCGTCAACTGCGGAAGCGCCACCGACAACTGAGGCTCAGGTAACCTTTCCACACTATCCAGCACACTCTACGCTAATTTAACGATTATCGAAATCTACTTGTGAGGTAGATTTGATGTACTCAGTCAATTTATCGCTTTTTGCAAATGGTGAATCGTAATTTCTTTGCAAATACTTGCAAGACTGACTTTTTAGATAATTTTTACCAACTCAAGAAAACGTTTTTCTTTCCTTTTTAAAAATAGAAGGAAAAACCTTTTTGTTTTTACTCCAAAAAAAAAAACAGTGAGAAATGCACTTTTTTTTATTTTTTATTCACAAAACTTTTCATAATCGTAAAAGTTAAACAATTAAACATATAAAGAGCAAGTATCTATTTATAAAAAACTGAATTAGTTTCAAACTTTTATGGTTAGCTTTAATTTCTTATATAGACTTTCTCTTAGAATTTTACATATCCAAAGTTTTAATGCGTTATTTCGAGTTTAATTAGAATTAATAGAATTAGTCGAATTGTTTCTAACATTTGATTTTTTTAAACTAAAAAATTAATTTAAAGTGTTTTTTTTTGGAAAATTTTAACACTTGATTAACATTATTGAATATTATTCAATTTAGTGCCAAAAAAGTTTTATTGTGTTTTTATATTTATGTATAGTTCTGAAAAGAAAACAGGATTATTTCAAGAGGTTTATTTTTATTCCTCTATAATTTATTTTTATGTACATATACTACATCATTTTAGAATTTTTACAATTTTTTAGCTTTTTTTCAAAACAGAAAGTCATTTGAGTTTAAAAAATTCAAAGATTTGTCTTTTAGATAGAAAGATTTTATCTTTTATCGATATTATCTAGTCTCGTATACCTTTTGTATTTAAGGGTTTTACATTTTTTAAAAGTGTATAAATAAGCTTATTTAAAATTCAGGAAATAAGGATATTGATTAGCATGAATTTAAATGAATGTAAAGGTAAAGAGAGTATTTTTTCGAAAATATTAAAGTGTCGTAAATTTTTTTTTATGAAAACTAAAAGCAGTATTTTATCGAACTATAGTTCAAATTTGAAATTCAGTTTCTGAATTATTTTTCCTTTTTTCAATTTGGTTTTCACATACTTTTTTCGATTTTAAGACAAACACTTTATCGTACGTTTTAATTTGTATACACATTATTATTTAGAATGTATACTGAATCCTGAGTTAATTAAAAAAAAAGTAACTTACTTCTGAGCTTTATTCATGAGTTTTCCCTTGCTTATTTTTCCTAAAAGCACCTTATTTATTTTAGCAAGCATTTTTTTTTGGTTCTCTTTTTCTCAAAATTAGAAATGGATTTCTTCTAAAACTACGGGCGCGGTTTTCTTTCTTCCAAACTTTTTTTTTATCTTTGCCCAATTTTTTACACAAAGGTTTTTTTTTATTTATTTTCGTTACATTTTACAGATTCTTCTTTGGTTTCTATTTCTAGTAACTTTTTTTTCTGATTTTGTCAAAAGCGTTTCTAGCTCTGGAATTATTTATAAGCAATAATTTTTGACAACCTCAACACGATGCTGTGAATTTCCTCTGCAAAGAATATTAACCTCGGTATTGGCTTGAATAATGATTTTTTCCTCACCCACTTATTAGCTATTCTTATTTTCCGCTTTTTTTTTGGTTCAGCACCACACCGATTGTAGAATAAAAAAAGAAAGCAAAGTGAAAAAAAAAGAAAAAAAATTTGCTGCGTCGCGCGAGATAATTTTCAGCTCCGTTAAAAAGGAATTTCGTGTATCTTAATTCCTCAGGCAGTACACAAACGACCAGTTGTCCCAGCTCCTGTAAATTCTGGTGCAGCCGCAAAAGTTGTCGCTCCTTCAACACAAACACCAGGAAAATTGCCAACGTACAGTGCAAATGTAACAGCAGCAGCAGCAGCAGCTTCTTCTTCTTCTCCAACACCGGGAATATTGCCAGTTAAGAAACCGCCAGTTTCACGTGGAGTGCCACCGCCAGTTCCACCAAATAAGCCAGTGGTACCGCCGAAAAAGGAAGCTGCATATCTTCGAAGAACCGAATCCTCACAATTGGCCACTGATAAATTTATAAAACCAGTTGCTATCAATGCTGCAGCTACAAATCTCCAAAATCAACAACCAATCGCCGTGTCGACGCACTCCGCCGAAGAAGAGGTCAGTAACGCTATTTAAATTATCGATAAAAATGAAAATTGTTGCTGTAAACTCCTCGTTTAGACTTCGTTTTTTCTCAAAAAATAGAAATAACATCAAAATAGAGGAAAATAACGACAAAAAGAATTTACAAAAAGAAAAAAAAGTTGTAAAACTTTAAGAGAATATTAAGGAAAAGTCGCGAAAAGACTTTCGAGAAATTACTCTTCATGACATTTTTACTCTCGTAAATATTTTCTATTACGAGAATATTTAACGAGCATTATTATAATAATGTGATAATATAAATTACTATTATATACAAGAATTCGAGATTTATAACAAAAATCAAGGTGTCTACTCCGGAAATTTAAATTGACCTGGAAAAACCGTCAATAAGCCAGAAATTTTCTCACCAATTTTAAAAGAAGTTTAATTTTTTTAATTTGTTTTTAAAAAATCGCTTTTTATTTAAATTTTTATACATTTATATTGTTCTCTAAATTTGAATAAATTACAAATAATTAATTTCACAGTTAAAAATCAATCACTGATTCAAATACAGTATGTAAATAAATTTAAAAAAAATTATCGAATTAATGGAAAATTTGTAAAATTCAATTGAAATTAAATTTGCTAAAGAATTTTATTAGAAGCTTTTTAACAAAAAGAATTTTCAAAGTATTAGTAATATAAAAATTGATAAATAATTTAATTTTATAAAGAGTTTAGAATGTGACTCATTCTGATGTTTTTATGTTTCTTAGTATGATGAAAATTAATAATTAAAATTTTTATTACTTAATTTAAAAAAAGAGACACACTTAAAATTTTTTAATAAAATAAAATTCTCGCAAATTTTTTTTTTAAATTCTGAAAAATAAGATTTAAAAAATTCTTTTGATTCGATTGTTTAAAGATAATTGAATTTTTATAAACAAATAAGTATATATAAATAATAATAAATCAATAATTAATAAATAATAATTTTTTTTTTAATTTTTGAAGTAACTGAAGTTTCTTTACATTTTACTAAAAATAATTGAATTCTTTTAAAGATTTTATTTAAATTTTTCGAAAATAGTCAAAGAAACTTAGTAACCGTAATTACAATTTTTTTTTTATATCAATAATAATAATTTTTAAACTTCCGTTAAATTTTTATAATTAAAAATTCTGAATGTTTGGATAAATGATATTTATTTATTTCTTAAAAAATTTATTATGTATTATTTCTATAAACTTCTTCGTGAGACTTGAAATATTTGTACAAATAACAGAATTTTTTTTGGGAATTCAATTACTTTTGCAAATAGTAAAATTCTCTGCAGAAATTCAATTATTATCAACATAATTTTAATAAAATTGAAAAATCAAACAGGCATGATTACTTTTAAAATAAATTGAAAAATTTCTTTGTTTAATTCAATTATTTACCAAATTTTCAATTAAAACTATTAAAACAACATTATTTTCGAAAAATTTAAAGAAACTTGTCAAAAGAATTTAATTATTCATAAAAACGTTTGAAGCCATTTGCAGATTTATTTACGTTCAAAATTAAATAAATTTAAAGTTGATGAGAAAAAACCCTGAAAAATTATGACAAAGTCGGGAATTTTTTTTTGAAACGAAAATAGTAGACACCCTGAAAAAAATTTCAAGAACTAAAAAATCGAATAGTCGATTCGAAACAAATTATTTTATTTTTTGTCTTTTTATTAAATCGACAGTAGATTTAATTAGACAAATTATAAAATTTTCGTTCGATCATATTTTTTATACTTCAATTTACAATTGGTGATAATCGAAAAAATAATAAATCAAAAACTGAGAAAAATAATTCTTGAAATATTTTGAATTTTCCATTCGGAAAAAAAAGAATTTCTTCTTTAAAGTCTTTTCCTGTACAAGAGAAAAATTCGGTATTCGTTGTAAATAATGGAAAATTATTTGTGTATGTAAATTTAAAATATTGATATATATGTATACATTGAGATTTACGTATAATTATAATGATTGTATAAATTATATTGTTAAAATGTAAGGCAGCTTCTATACTAGATAACTCGAAACTTAATTAAAGTTGAAATATTCAAAATTAGTAGATATCTGTTTAATTTATCACAACAGCAATCGAGCTGTATTGTAAAATAAGTAAAATAATGATGACAATGCTCTATGCAAATTAAAACGTTAGCGTTATCTACGAATGTGCGAAAATTCTTCTTTATCGTAAAATTAAATAGAAACTCCATTGTTTTCTTATAGATATAATTCATTTTCAATTCAGTGCAATTCATTTTGTTTTGTTAAAATGTAATTTTTTGTTTAAAATTAAAATCAATTTTATTTTATTTTTTTCAGTTAAATTTTGTAATTTAATTTTTATCCAGTGAAATTTTGTATTTCTTTTTTTAGTTAAATTTTGCCATTTTAGATTTTTCATAGTTGAATTTTGTATTTTAATTTTTTTTTCCAACTAAATGTCGAAATTGAATTTGTATCCAGTTAAATTTTATAATTCAATTTTCTCCCGTTAAATGTTATTATTTAATTTTTTAATTCAATGTTTCCCAGTCGAACTCTTTTTACCAACTTTAATTTCGTTTAGTTGAAAATTTTTAGCAAATAACAAATTTCGTGATTAATTAAATTCTTCGATTCTCAATTATCACGAAACACTGCCTCGGAAAGAAAAAATAAAAACAATTGAGAGTAATTCGAAATGAAAATTCTCAATTTTTATTTTTTCTAGCAATAATTTGTTTCTCAATCTGCATAAAAATATAGACACAAGTCGAATATAGTTTCGAATTTTTCCTCCTGTTTTATGCAGAAAAAATAAATGCTTCCAATTTAAATACAATAATAAGAAAAAAAGAAAAGAAAAGCAGCACATTATATGAAAAAAAAAACAATAAATAATTAAAGTGATACTTAAGTAATAGTGAAAAAAAAATAATTGCGTTGTTATACGCAAAAGCGTTTGATTTTTTTTCACAAAATAGTCAACTAGTGTGATAGCAAGTCAACCTTTTACCAGAATTTACAAAATGGAACTTGTAATCAAAATGCATAATAATATCTTATTTCTATTTGTTAGAAGAGATAAAAAAATGCTGCCAAGAAAGAATTGATTTTGAGATTATATATACAATATATTAGACACATAAGAAACATTATTCCATGTATAGTCGATGTCAATGAAAAAAATAGACCAACTCAAGGATTGTTTTTGCTAGAATATTATTCTACATGTAAATAGAAAATTATCATAGACTCATTTTTGAAAAAAAAAATTATATTCAATTGTCCGCAAAATATTCACTTTGTATGGCAAAATTTTTTTTTTATTTTAAAATTATTAATAATCTATTAATAATATTGATTTGTATTTTTATCATTTGTTCGGTTTACATGGAAAATCATTGTTATATTTATCTGAAAATTCAAGTAAACATTTTTTAAGCAATGACGTTAATAAGAATTTCATTAAAAATGTATTAAACGAATTTTAATTAATTCTATAGAAAGTGAATAGTTTGTCGAATAAATTGAAAATGAATGAAAAATGAATTACAATATAAAGAAACTATGAAATCTGCCAAAGTTTTATGGCAGCAGACTTTATTTTATAGTTGCGTGTAAATATCTAAAAAATATTGCACATATAGGAAATAAATGTGACGAAATCGCGAGATTTTTTTCTTAATTTCTGTAAATTTATCAATTTATAGGAAAAAAAATCTAAAATTATAATAAATAATAATGAATATTTGTCTTTGTGGTCCAAGGCGAAATGGAAATAATAATTTTCGTAGAATAGGGATTTCCATTGTACATATTTTTTTAATATCAAAATATTATCAAAGAAGTTATCAAAGAATTTTAGAAAATTAATATTATCAAAATTTGTTCTTCATAAGAAAAATTTCTCGATATTTGTAAATTATTTATTTTGTGAAACATTTTTTTAATTACAAAAATTTATTTTATTTATTACAAAAAAGATATTTATTAAAAGAATTAATTCGAAACTTTAAGAAAGAATCGATTTTTCTAGCAATATGAAATTATTATTGTTTTTTTTTATAGTTTTTTTTAGAAGGTATAAAAATGTAAATAGAAAGTAGAAAAATATTTCTCTTGACTATGTAAATAACTAGAATAGTTTTGCTTTATTAATCGTGCAATTTAGTATCTCAATTTTAATTAGAGTGCAATGGTTTCCTCAAATTAGGGAAACGAATTTTCTATTCTCAAGAGTAAAGAAATTTGTTTCCTTTTTGTTTGAGGTAATTCCCTATTTTATAGATTAAAAGACAACGATCTCAATGAAATAAAACTATATGTAGACAACCTGGACCCATTGTACTTAAAATAACAAATTAGGAGCCTTATGAAAAGTAAAAATAGAAAATGTAGCAACAAAGATTCGGGCTCTTTACCTAATTGCAATCCTGATGTTACTAATAAAATGAAGCCAAAGAGAAAATTTAATAGACATTTTCCTCAAATTTAGAATCTATTTAAATACAATTTTAGAATTCAATTTTAGAACACACGATTTATTATATTTAGATTTTGCACAAATGTTTATGACTAATTTCCAAAAAAGAGTCTATTAAAATTTTTCTTTGGATAAAAGAAGATTAATCGAGACTAAGATAAAAAATTAGACAAAAAAAACGAAAATCTAAAAACAATTTTCATCCTTTTTTGTCACGACTGAATTATTTTTTAGAAATGTTTTAAGTGTACTGCGCCGTTTCAAAATACTTGCGAGGGAAATTATTGTTTAAGTCTTTGTAAAACTTTTGTATCCTAAACATTTTTTGTGGAAGAAAATGAAATTGTATCATTTACGGAATCTTTAATCATTGAGTCTGATAGGCAATCAAATTTTTTGATATAATTAACATTTAAAAAAATGCTTTAGAGATGAAACTCTAAATCATTTTTGGATATTTTTCTTTTTTGTTTAAAGAATTTTTTTTTTCTTTTGTACATATAGAAACAGAAAACTAAGAAAATATCAATATATCAAATATTGCTGGTCAGAAATATTGTGAAGTAATGAATTAAAAAAAAAAGTATTAATGTATCAATACATAGAAGTTTGTAAAAGTTTTTCCACTCAATGATGTTATAGTGGAGCTCATAAACACGTGACTCATTTATAACAATTAACAATAAGCTTAACTCATGATTTTTTGTATATTCCATCTTCATACAGTTTAATGAAAACAAAAAAAATGTAATCAGAGTGCTGTAAAAATTATAAAGATATTACAAATCACGATAATAATGAAAAATATTTTTATTCCACCTTTTGATAAAAAAAAAAAAAAAATGCGGTAGGAAAACGAATTTTGTTTACTTTTAGCCCAAAATTAATTTATTTACTTGCAATGAACGTAGATATATATAAAAAGTGCTTATAAAATCGCAACAAATTGAAAACGTATTTTTTCTTTCAAGTAGTTTTAAGTTTCATGCTTTTGCAAAAATTGTGAAAATTTACATTTAACTATAACGTCTATATGTTGGAATTATAAATTATTGTTACAAATACTTTTAAATGCGACTTACGGTTAATTAAAAAACAATCTAACTGTGGAAAGTATTTTCACAATTTTTATCTTTCGACTCCTTGAAAGTGCGGAATTTTGTTATTAAATCCACAATTGATATTTCTCCGTGAACGACATTGTCTCTCGTTCTAACGTTGACAGTGCCTGCACACTTTTCCTTCTCTCCAACAACTGAAAATGTGTAATTAAAAATAATTAGAATTAATTACAATAATTACAATTACCTACAATATTAAGCACAATTAGTTACAATTATCTACAAAATCAATTACAATTAATTACAATTATTCGTACTACATTTATTTAATTATAATTTTTCTTTACTTGAATAGAATATTTTGTAAATATTTTAAACAGTGCAATAGATGAGCAATATAATTTACCTAAGATGAAATTGAACTGAGCCAATTGAGCGTTTCGAACTTTCTTGTTCATCGTGTCACTGTCGTCGATATCGACTTCAGCCATGAATCCAGCTTCGGAAAGTTTTTCCTTTACTGTGTTTGCGTAGTCATTAAACATTGGACCAACTGGAATTACCATCACTTGACGTGGTGACAGCCAGAATGGCCATTTTCCAGCATAAGATTCGGTGAGAATCGCTATCATTCGTTCCACTGAGCCTAAAATTGCTCTGTGAATAATGACCGGTCTCTTCTTCTCACTGGTTTCACTGAAAAAATAATTTTAATTTTTTTAATTTTAATAAAACACTTTTACAAGAGTAAATAAAATTATTCACAAGAATTCAAATACTTTCATAATTATTTAAATTCTACGCAGGAATTTCATTATTTCTTGTACAATTTTAGTAAAATTTCTCGAAAGAATTGAATTATATTAAAAAATTTGAATAAAATTTATAAATTACAGAATAAAGAAATTGTAGAAAAATTGTAAAATAAAAATAAACAAAAATTGTAATATCAAAGATAAATAAATTCTAAAAAAATTGTAATGAAAATAATTGAATTCGGGAGAAAAGAAAAAATATGCACATAAATTTAATTCTCTTCAGTTCTATAAAGTTTCTCGAAATAATTCCTTATAAAATTTCTCTAATACATTCAATTATGTTTTCAAATAATTATTAATTACAAATATTAAGAACAAATGTTATTTCAAAAACTTGAAACAAGTTCTTTGAAATAATCGTTTACTTTCTACATTTTCAATTAAAATTATCAAAACATGTAATTTTTTAAAATACTTAAAAAAATTCTTCGAAAGAATTTAATTATTGTCATAAACTTTAAAAGAATCCAATTATATATAATAGTTTATAATATTTTTTGAATACATTCAATCATTTTGAAAATAAATTGAATAAAATTTCTTGACAGAATGCAATAATTTTTTAATGTTTAAAAACAAATTCGTCTCATGAATTATTATTTAAAATATTTTTAAAAATGAAAAAAAAATTCTCTCAAAAAAATTCAATTATTTTGATAAATAATAAAATTACAATAAAATTTCTCGATAGAATTCAATTTCTTTAATATTAATAAAAGTTCTCAAAAGAATTCAAATAATTTCTGACTTTTAAAAATTTCAATACAATTTCAATTTCTTCGCAAGAATTACGTTATTTTCATAATTAATAAAGTACTTCGGATCAATTTAATTATTCTCAATACAATTTTAATCATGAAATTCTTGATGGAATTCAATTTTTTGTAAAAATGCTATAAAGTTCTTTAAAAGAATTTAATAATTTAAAAAAAATTTTAATAAAACTTTTTGAAAAAATTCAATTATTTCTAAAAATTGTATTTTAAATTATTTTCATAAGTATAATACCAATTTTTGGAGAAAGTCAAATAAAAAAATTAAATTTAAAATTTAAAATTGTATTTTCAATACAAATTGATTAAAATTTCTTATTAGAATTTACAATAAACCATTTATTTACATAAATAATCAAATTTGACGGAAAAATTTAAATATATTTAAAAGTTCAATTATTTTCAAAAGATTTAATTAAATTGTTCAAAAGAATTTAATTATTTTCGAAAATATTAATAAATTAGTTTAGAAAATTTCAATTATTTAAAGGAATTCAATTTTTAAAGTTTATTAAAATTTCTCGAATGAATTTAATTATTTCTAAAAATTTTATAGTATTTTTAATTCCTAGAAAATCTTCCATTATTTCCAAAAGTACTAAAATTTTTAGGAGTTACTAAATTGATTTGATCACAATTTGAATTAAATTTATTTATAAAATTCAATTATTTTTAAAAGTTTTAATAAAATTTGTCCCATGAATTAAATTACTTCAAAATTTTTAATAAAATTCTTCAAAAAAATTAAATTATTTTCATAAATAATCAAATTCTGCACAAGAATTCAATTTTTTCATAAAAATTAAATTCCACGAAGAAATTTAATTATTTTAGAAAATTTTGATAAAATACTTTAGACAATTTCAATTCTCTCTGGGAATTTCTCGAAAGAATTCAATTTTTTTAATGTTAATAAAATTTTTCAAGAGAATTCAAATACTTTCTAACTTTCAAAAATTTCAATAAAATTTATCGCATGAATTCAGATATTCAGAAGAATTTAGTTAATAAAGTACTTTGAAACAATTTGATTCTAAATAGAATTTTAATTGAAATTCTTGATAGAATTCAATTATTTTTAAAAATTGTATACAATTTTTTATCGCAGAAATCATTTAATTTCAAAAATATTTCAAGTTTTTCACTTTAAATTTGCACTTTCAAGTACATTCTATTTAAATTGTTAATTTAAATAGAATGTACTTGAATGTGCAAATTTAAAGTGAAAAACTTGAAAGTGTTTAAATTGTTTGTAAATTCTAATTAGTGGAGTAAAATTAATGTTTTTACAAACCTGATGTACGATAAATTGAATCTAATCGGCATTTGGAAATCTAATTGAACAGTGGCGCATTGATGTGCACGTTTCAAGGCGTCCATGATCGTGATATCAATTTTCGGTCCATAGAAAGCACCATCTTGAGGATTTTCCTTCCACGGTTCGCCAAATTTATCCAAACTTTCGGACAATGCTTTCTCAGCCTGATTCCAAACTTCCAATTCGCCCAAATATTTCTCCGGTCTCGTTGACAAGACAAGATTGAATGTAAATCCAAAAACGGAATAAACATGTTTTAAAAAGTCCAGTGCGCCCAATACTTCGTCCTTGATTTGATCAACCGTACAGAAGATGTGAGCATCGTCCTGTTGAAATCTTCTCACTCTAGTCAAGCCGGTGAGTGCACCCGACAATTCATTACGATGAAGTACTCCAAAATCAGCCATTCTCAATGGAAGTTCCCTCCACGATCTGTTGCGTACGTCAAAAATCATGCAATGTCCGGGACAATTCATTGGCTTCAGGGCAAATGTTTCCTTCTCAACGTCAAATGAGAACATATTATCCGCATAATGTTCCCAATGTCCTGAAGTTTGCCAGAGTTTTGTATTGTAGACATTGGGCGTCACTACTTCTTGGAATCCACGTTTCTTGTATTCCGAGCGAATGAATTCGATTAGAGTGTTATAAATATGCGCACCTCTTGGTTGAAAGAAACATGAACCAGGCGATAATTCGTGGAAGAAGAATAATTCTTGTTCCTTTCCAATTTTTCTATGATCACGTTTTGCAGCTTCCTCCTGGAACTTTTCCCATTCTTTCAATTGTTTATTGTCTGGAAAGCTGATACCGTAGACTCTCTGTAGACTTTCGGCATTGGCATTGCCCTCCCAATAGGACGAGGAGCTTTTCGTGATTTTTGCTGCCTTGATTTTTCCCGTATGCCTCACGTGGGGACCACGACATAAATCTATCAATGGTCCACATCTGTAGACAGTTGTAGTGGGCGTTTTCACTTTCTCATTGAGAATTCGTACTTTAAATTCATTATATTTAAACATTTCGAGAAGATCCTCCTTTTTCATTTCGAGTCTCTCGAAGGGCTGCTTTTCCTTGGCAATATTTTTACAAAGACTGTCAACGTAGGGAAAGTCGAGATTTGAAATTCCTTTATCGCCAATGAACATATCGTAATAGAAACCATTCTCTATTGGTGGACCATAGCAGAGGCAACCTCCATAAACGCGTTCCATTGCCTCGCCGAGAATGTGAGCACTCGAGTGCCAAAATACTTGCTGCGCCTCAGAATCATCGAATTTCAAAAGTTGCAGTTTACAGTCAAATTCCAGGGGTCTATCCAAATCCCAAAGTTCGTTGTTCACTTTGGAAATTACGGCGTTGTCCGCTAAACCCTGACTAATACCTTTCGCAATTTCATAAGGAGTTGTACGCCAAGATTGGCCTGTCACTTCCTTTCCATCGGGAAGGAGAATTTTTATTTCCTCAGGAGTTTTGGCAGCCAATTCCGCTTCATATTCAGCTTTCAATTTATCGTAAAGTTTAATTCGATCCTGGAACAAATATTTTGTAAGTAAATTTTTAATATTTAGTCTCCTTAAAAATATTTTATTACATATTCACGAATTCTTTTTTAATTATAAAATTTGTCGAAAACATCAATAATAATTTCTATTTCAAATACATAGTTTATTATTATTATTAATGAATGTGAGAACAAATTTCATATATTATTATTTTTCCATATGAATTAAGATTTTCATAAATATTCAATTAAAATCTTTTTAAAATTCAACAATTTATTTAAAAATATTATTAGTATAAAACATAAATAAATTAATTTCTTCGACTCGCAGTGGTCGATTTCTTCACGTTTTACAACAATTAAAGATGACCGAGGAATAAAATAATTTATTTATTTTATATTATAAGAAAAATTATTTTCATCTATTTTCAATTTTAAAATTAATGTATTGAAAATCATCGAATTATTGCAAAGAAATTTATCAAAAAACTTGATAATAATAGAATTTCTTCTAAAAATGTTATTAAATTCTCGTGGAGAATTTTCATAAAATTTGTTTAAAATCCTAATTAAATTCTTTTGAAGACATTCTTTGAACTTTTTTTAAACTAATGGAGTTTCTTTAAAAAATTTAATTGAACATTTTGAAAGCAATTGGATTTTATGAAGAAGAATTTTATTAAAATTGTATTTAAAATAATTGAATTCTTGAGAAGAATTTTATTAAAATTGTATTCTTGTTAAAATGGAATTTTATGGACATTTTTGAAAAGTATTTATAAAAATAATTAAATTGTTTCAAGAATTTCTTAAAATTTTAGGAAAAATAAAAATTTTTTGAAATATTTTAAAATATTTAAATTCATCCGAAGAATTTAATTAAAATTGTTTTGTAAATGATTGAATTCCTACAAAGTTATTTACTATTTATAAAATTAATTGAATTCTTGCGAAGAATTTTACTATATTTATAAGAATAATTTAATTATTTCGAAGGATTTATTAAAATTTTTCGAAGTGTGTTAAAAATATTTCTAAAAATTGATTTTATCTGAGGAATTCAATTAAAATTGTTTTTAAAATTCTTAAATTTTCGTAAAGATTTTACTACTTAAAAAAATAATTTAATTGTTTAGAAGGATTTGTTAAAATTTTAGAAAATTATTGAATTCTTTCTTGAAATTTTATTAAAATTTTTAAAATATGAACAGTAATATTTAATTTTGTACTTAGAAAGTGAATTTTTACAAATTCTCCTGAATTATTCGAAAATTCTACAATTAAATATGTATTAGAAAATTTAAACTTCAAATAATTAAAAAAAATTCAATTAAATTTATTCAAAAAAATTAATTTTACAGAATTGTTACTTAGAAGTATGAGATGTTCAAATTTTCAAAGATTTTCAATTATTATTTAACAAGAAAACATTTAAATTGATTTATAACAATTTTTGAAACATTAAATTTTATTCAAAAATTTTCTTAAAAATATTTATGAAAATTCTATTTCAAATAGTTGGATTTCTGTGAAAATTTTATTATCTATGAAAATAAATGGAATTTTCGCAAAGAATTTTATTAAATTTGTTTTAAAATAATTTAATTCATGAGAAAAATTTCATAATAGTTTTGAATAATAATTGAATTTCATGGAATAATTTTATTTATATTATTAAGACAAATTAAATTACAGACAAGAATTCTATTATTTGTGAAAATTAATTCAATTTTTGTCAAGTATTTTAATAAAATGTTAAAACTTTATCGAATTCCTGTAACAAAATTTGTTATTTATGAAAATAATGGAATTATTGCGAAGAAATATGAAATTAATAAAAAAATTGTATCTAAATTATTAAATTTCTGTAAAATTTTTATTATAATTATGAAAATAATTAAATGCTTACGTAGAAATTTATTAAATTTTTGTTAAATAATTGAATTCCTCTGAAGAGGTTTGATTAAAATAGTAGATATTGAGAATGATATTGAATTAAGGAAAATTTTAAAAAAGAATTTTGTCAAGAATATTTATAAAAGTTTTAAAAAGTAATTGAATTGCGGAGAAGAATTTAATTACTTTTGAAAATAAATTAATTTCTGCAATCATTTGTAACTTTCCTAAAATTTAATTTTTTAAGTGTTTTTAAATTTTAACTAAAATTATTCTATAAATTCATTATTTTTAATAAATCATGTAACATAATATATTAAAAAATTTAACTATTTTCAAAAGAATTTTAAGTATTACAATTTTTCAAAAATCTAAGTTCTTTAAAACTTCTAATGAAATTCAATGAAAAGTGAAATTGAAACATAAAGATCTAACCTCAAAAAAAAAACGAAAATATTGTTATATTTTTAATAATTTTTACTTTCGATTATCTTTAAAAAAATGTTTTCATTACACTCGAATAATTCGAAAGAATACATGTTCCCCTTTTATTAATTATTTCTGTCAATATTTTTTCTATACAAAAATAATACCTGAATATAAGCAGGAGGTGGATTTAGCTCCGAAACGGTACTTTTCTCTGTTGCATTCCCCTTTGGTGGCTTCATTTTCTTCTAAACAGAAAATAAACAAATTAGAAAAAATGAAAATATTACCACAAATATAATTTACAAATTTATATTTTAATAACAATAGTATAAAGATTCATAATAAAGTCACGTTTGGAGCACACTCGAGACAGGAGAAGGTTACGTCAGATTATTGATCACGCACAATGCCTACGGTTAAAACATCAATATTCCAAAAAATTAATAATGAAAATTGTTGGTTACCGATAAATTGTTGTTTAAACAATATGAACAATACAATGAAATAGCAATTTTTAATAGAATTCGTTATAACCAACCGCAGCATGTGTCCATTTATAGCGGCACTGAACAACGCTCAATACCCGGATTCGTAAATTTGTCAACATATTATTGTCTTAATAATTTTACAATTTAACAAAAAATCATGATGAATTTGGATTTTCATGCCTTTTCATCTTTTAAAGTCACGTTCTGCACTCCAGTAGCCACGTCTTCGACCATTCTTGATAGAAATTAGAAATACAATTGATGCGGTTTTTTGATTGTAAAAAAAACTATATCTCACACGTTGCTTTAGTGAAATTTAGGTTAGAAATCGAAATGAATGTGATGTGGAGTCGACACTGTCGACCTGTCGACATATGTTAATTGTTGTCATGATTGTCAACAAAAGGTTTTACCTGTTTTACAATTAAACCAATTAAAAAATAATTAACGTCTCTTTCCTGAAAGGTGTAATAGGTACTTTTTTCATGTTTAGAAAAAAAATTACAAAATTATCTTTCATTGCAGGAAAAAAAAGATCGATCCTGCCAGGATTCGAACCTGGAATCTTCTGATCCGTAGTCAGACGCGTTATCCGTTGCGCCACAGGACCTTGTGTCACGACTGACTGTAAAAGATGTTCACAAACTTCCCCTTGCAGGTATTTAAATTGATTAAAATATTTTAACAATCAGTACTTTATGTCATTGTGTATTCTATTATTAATTGTGATTGAGTGAAGAATCAAAATTAACATTAATCGCAGTTAGAAATAATATTCATGTTCGTTTTTTTTTATATAAAAATCTTTATTATTAATCTTCTGGTTGAACAAAATTGAATTTAAACGGTTCATTCGATACATCGGAATTAAATAAACTACTTGGTGAATTCGTGGGTTTTTTTAATTCAACTTCTACTTTAGAATCCAAACAGGGCTTTAAATGTGATTTTTTTAAAAATGTCGAACTTTTATTTGTTGACGCTGGAGACGTGAATTTTATCGTTGAATTAGATTTTTTGTACTTTTTCTCGTCTTCTGACATTTTTGCTCTATAATCACCAAATGTATTTCGCATAATTTGACGCTTTTTTATCAATGATGCCGAATTACTCTTTAGAGTATTGAGATTTTTGCTTGCAATATACAATTGTTTGTCAGACATTTTTCCATCAATTAGCAGAGTTTGTAATTGTTGAATGCACCAAAGTAGCTCTACTTCAAATCTATCCTCAGCCTCAATTGTCAGTCCACTTCTTGTTGATTCCGAGGATATTGTACTTAGAGTACTGCTTAGAGCTTTTGAATTTTGCTCTACTTTTGGAGGTAACTATATAGTAAAAAAAAAAGAAGTTAGTGTTAAATAATATCGAAAATTGTCAATTTCGCAATGACAGAAATCTTAACCTCTAATTTTTATATGTAAATTTATCTATTTTATGCTTATTTTTACCTTTTTTGGTTTTGGAGGCATTTTATTTCCTTCTATTGTTCAACTTAATAAAAATTTATATTATTGATAACAATTAAATATTTGAAACATTGTTTTGTTTGTCAAATTTAATATTCACACATGCACGTTTGTTGTCAAGTAAGGTTGGGTAGGGGGGAAATTATTGAAGACCCTGCGTAAGGAACGTATCTTTCCGTATTACAGTTGAAACTTAAGCCCTAAAGGTACGTTCATAAGTCAACTACAGACAGAAAAAAAAGGATAAAGGTGCGGCTACACCTCTGCAGGCTGCCTGCCTGCGCAGGCAGGAGCAACGAGAGTAAGGGAGAAGTTTGAAGTCACTGACTCTCTTACTCTTGTACGTTACCATGACAACCTGCAGGCAGACAGGCTGCCTGCGGAGGTGTAATCGCAGCCTAAGTTTGTCTCACTTTACATTCTCTGTTTTTGGAAAAAGTATGAAAATGTAGTGAGACAAACGTAGCTTCTCCAATAGTAGAGAAAAAGACAAGAATGGTTTTTCCAAAAGTCGTGTGACCGCACCCTTACTTTAGGTATTGAAGCACCTTTAAGATTTTTAGCCACACTGTAAAAAATCCTAAGGATATTACCCAGACCAGGGGAAAAGTGACGCTTTAAATAAGGTTATGTTGCCACATTGAATGCGGCACTTTTCCCCTTGTCTGTAAAATAGCCACATTTTATGTGGGTAATATTCTTAGGATTTTTTACAGTGCAAGTTGTGAACAAATAATCATATTTTTGTTGTGAATGGATCCTAAAATACAGAAACACAGTTGCGTCACATTTCAGAGGTTGGACTGTTGCGCGTAGGCGAAACTGTGTTCTAGGCTTAAGTATTTCTATTTCCGTTTCTGGGGTTTCCTGTCTTTCATATCTGTCACAAAAATAGTGCAAAATATTTCGTTTTCTCTAAATCTTCTAATCGAATTTATTGTTTTTTCCCCCGGAAAATGTAATTATATTAAATATTATCCTGTTTTCCACGAGAATTTCTTTTTGTCAATTATCGTCCTTAATTTCCGCCATGTCAGAGAAATTTCTGCAGCAAAGATGGACGAGACGCGCTTGGATTCGCATTTGCAGTTCGCACACAGGAGGAAAGTGAGAAAAAAGCGGAAAATAATACCAAAGTAAGTTGAAAAAACAATATTATTCAAAGTAATTCAAGTGCAGAGAACTTTTTTCAAGGTTAGAATTGTTGATCGACAAATATATTCGCATAAAATGAGAAAGAATCTTAAAGGCTGTTTTTGGCGTTCATTCAATGTTAACACCGAGTTACTCCTTATTGGATAGTTTCAACAGAATGTTAACAAACATTATTTATGATTAGACTTTCGTTAACTCGGTGTTAATACCAGGTGAACGCCGGAAACAGTCATACAGTCATTTATAGGTTATGTTTGCTAAAAAAAATGGGTGAAAAGATAGAAAATGTAGAAAATAAATTAAAAGCCCAGTATTTTACAATATTCATCTTGAATTTTTATTATCATACGCTATGGCTGTATAGAAATATTATACAAATTCGAAGATATTCAAGAAAATTTGGGAACGTAAAAGTGATGAAAGTTGAAGTTTTTCAATAACATACACAGCAGAGCGACGTGCTTTGAAAAAAAAGAAAGTTTTCTTTAAATTAATCGGTGTTTTTTTTTTTTTTTGCTCCAATTTGTTTTTATTTCATATATGATAAAACCAAAAAAAGTTTTTATTGTTGTCAATTTAAAAATTAGAATGTGATTATAAAACTCTCTTTAAATATACATATACGGGTACAGTACTAAAAATATGAATCACGGAAACACACTTAAAATGTTCAGATAATAGTATTTTCAGTGCAACTTCTGTAAACAATAAACGTTATTTCGTATCACTAGAAAAACTTTAATTACTGTTTCTCTGTATAATAAAAACATAACCATAAAATGTTTACAATCGCAGAATTTGAAATACATTTCTTCATAAACATATAATTAAAATTAGAATTTCTAGAATTTGAAAAATTATTATAGTTATTTAATGTTTATAGAAATATTTTTTTCTGATCGATATTTAAAAAAAGAAAATGTCAACATATTCTTAGAGATACGAATCAAGGTGTGTATAATTATTTACAAAGAAGTGCATTAATTACTGAAAATCGCGCATGCTTTGGTATTGTTTGAATATGTGTATAATAACACACATAACTTATATGCAAATTTATTATGCAGACATACGTGTGACGCGTTACAACTTATAAACGATTCAACTTACGACAGTGTGAATACTAAAATACTTACAATTTATCAATTACAATGTCAGTGAAATTTTACGTCGTTTACTTGTTTTATTATTACATAATTTCTTGGGCCTGAGTATGTTATAAATTATATATATATATTTATATATATTCGATCTGTTGATTGTTCAGTATCGCATTTAGATATACAGATTTTGACATAAATTTATCTATATACTAAAAAACAATTTTTATAATACAAAAAATTTTCTTTTCTTTTTGATACTTAAAAAAAATTTTTTTTCGGTCAATCTAAATGCGTTACTGATAGATTTATCCTTATCTCTAAAATGTACATTTCTTTTCACTTTATGTACACTTGATACAAGAAGTCTTTTTAATGTCCTTTATTATTATATATATACGAAAATGTACAAAAGCTAAAAATTTGAGTTAATTATTTTCTTTTTTTTTACGATCCCAATTTATCATATTATTATCATCATTTTTTATTGATAATGTTTTTGTTATCTTTCTTGATAATTATTATGTATATTGTTTTTAAAACTTAAAATTTATAGTTAAAAAAAATCAACGAAGAATAAATAAAGCGTGTAATGATTTCTTTTTTTTGTTTGTTTATTAGGATTTTAAAAACAATAGTTAAGCTCTTGTTTCAATTTGTCGACTGTGGACTGATCATCATTGAATGAGGAAAGCAGTCGGTGTCGCGCCTTGTCATATTATTGTATGTACAACGGAGATTGAGGGGACGGCACTATGGACTTCCTGTATCATGGTGTAGGGAATCACTGTCACTTTCTAGATAAGTTACATAACTGTCTGTACTATCGGGATGCTGTCCCATGTCCAGAGCTCCTGGATGATGTGGTCCAGGAGGTGGCAGTGGTCCACCGCCGCCTAAACCTTCATTCATAGGTCCGCCAATCATTCCAGGTGGTGGTAAATGTGGTGGTGGTCCTCCAGGCATATCATATCCATGCATCTGAAAATAAATTTTATTAGTTAGCATTTTTCGATTATTATTATTTTTTTTATTTTATTTTATTTTATTTTATTTAGTATTAATAGAGAAAATTAATTTTTTGTTGCAGATAACAGGGTGTCAACTAACCAGCGGAAATTCTTGAAAACCGGGAAATAACCGAGAATTTAATTTGACCGGGAAAAATCGGGAATTTTATTCACCAAAATTAAAAAAGGTTTTATTACTTAAATTTGTTTTTAGAAAATCAATTTTTCTTTCAATTTCTATAGATATTTATACTGTTCTCCAAATTTGAATTAGTTAAAAATAATTAATTTGATAGTAAAAAATCAGTCACCAATTGAAACGTATAATGTAAATAAATTAAAAAAAATTATGGAGTTAATAGAAATATTTTTAAATTCCACTGAAAATATGTAATTAAATTTGTTAAAGAATTTCATTAGAAACTTTTGAACAAATAGAATTTTTAAAGTGTTTTAATTTAATGACTGCGATTAATAATTGAATTTTATAAAAAGTCATATTCTAATATATTCGTATTTTAAACGGCGAAGATTAATAATTAAAATTTTTATTAGTTAATTTAGAAAAATATACATAAAATTGTTTAATAAAATTGAACTTTTGCAAATTTTTTTTTAAATCCAAAAAAATGAAATTGTAATTTTTCAATTATATTATTTCAAGATAATTGAATTTTTATATGGAAATAATTGAAATTTTTTGAATTAATTGAAATTTCTTCATATTTTTTGAAAAGAGAATTTTATTTAAATTTTTCGAAAATAATCAAGGAAAGTTGGTGAACGTAATTATAATTTTATTTAAATTTAAACTCCCTTATACAGTTTTTAATAAATTTTTTGCTTATAAATATTATATTCTATTCAACCCATAACTATAATTATTTAACTTCCCTTAAAGTCTATTTATCCTTATATGCCTTGTGTTTTGTTTTTATTTTGAAAACTTTTTTTTTGTTACAGATAAGAAAAATAATTCATATCCGGAAATTATAATCACAAAAAAAATGGAATTTTAACAATATGGAGCTTATTCTTCAAACTGATCGATAATTTATGAAAATTCAGGACAATCTATAGATTTGGTTTTTTACAACGAGTGCGGTCTAAACCAATAAGTCTTAGAATGGAATCAATTTGGAGAATTGCAGTGATGATTTAGTGTGTCAATATTTATTGAAAAATTCTACTCTTTTGGTAAGTCAATAAATTTGTTTACAAAATTTTACTCTCATTGGGTGCGTATTTTAAGAAATTGCATATAATGTCAGAATTCTTTCTTAAAAAAAAGACGAGGCCTGAATAAATCGTAAAGGAAATAATGACGGACACAATAGGTTGAATAAAAATAAAATTTAAGGACATCCGACAAAATCAATTTTTAATAAGAAAATAAATTTTTACTATAGTAAATAGAAGTACATAGAAAATAATCAAATTTGCCACAGGTCAGAAAATCAGAAAAATTTTAGGGAAGATTAAATTAATCTAAAAGATTAAAAAAAATATTAAGAAATTTCATCAAAAGTTATACTAAAAAAAAATCAAATTTCCAAAAAAATGACAAAAATTTAATTTCTTTGTCTCTAAAAACCTTCTTTTAATATTTGAAGATCTTCAATTTTCCTTTTTCTCCACTTTCGAAACAAAAAAAATTAATATTTATTTCAAAAATTATCTAATTTTTAAATTTTAATTCATGTTCTGAAAATTTTTAATTAAGTTTTATAAAGATAATTGAACTTCAAAAAAAAGTATGTTATATTATCAAATTAATAATAGATTTGTTAAATTGAATTGCAAATAATTAAAATTAGCAAACGAAAACTCCAAGAATTACACTTTACAAATAAATGGAATTGTTTTAAATAATTGGAATTTCATAAAGTTCTATTATAAAAAATTACAATTTTTTGAAATAATTAAAATTTCCAACAATTATGTTATAAATATTAATTAAAATTGTTTGAAATAATTGAAATTTCTTAAAGTTCTTTAAAAAATTATTGAAATTTCCTAAAATTCTATTATAAATATATATATTTAAACTTCTTGAAATTCTTTTAAAAAATAATTGAAATTGTTTGAAATAATTTAAATTACTCAAAGTTGTATTAAAAATAATTGAAATTAGTTAAAATTCTATTAAAGGTATTCAAAATTGCTTGAAATAATTAATATTGACTAAAATTCTATAAAAAATAATTGAAATTGTTTGAATCAATAAAATTTTATTAAAGTTATCTTGTAAAATAATTGAAATTGTTTGGAGTAAGTTAAATTTCTTAAACTTCTATTAAAAAGAATTGAAATTTTTTTATAGTTCTCTTAAGAATAATTGAAATTATTTAATTTCTATTAATGATAATCAAAATTGCTTGAACTAATTTGAAACTGACTAAAATGTACTATTAAGAATAATTGAAATTCCTGAGTTCTTTAAAAAATAATTGAAAATTGTTTGAAATAAATTAAATTTCTTAAACTTCTATTAAGAATAATTTTAATTGATTAAGATTCTATTAAAAATAATTGAAACTGCTTAAAATTCTTTGAAAAAATATTTGGAATTTTATGATGTTTTATTATAAATAATTAAAAGTGAAAAAGGTTCAAAAAAATCTTTCTGGAAATAAGGGGAAGTCAGACAGAAGCGAAATCAAATTTTTGTGAGAAAAGTCTATGATACAGTAAAAAAATGAAAACAGTAATTATTTTTCTCGAAAAAAGTCATCTTTCTCCTTTCTTAGAGCGCGTCACGAAATTTTTGATAATAAATTTGGTTAAAAATGAAATATAAACAATGAAAGTATATAATTAGGGATAAAAATTGAAAGGGGAGAGAATTATATAGTGCGACTAACGTACTTGTTGAACTAAATGATGAAACGATGGAGAATTGGTCTCTAAGTCCGCATGTTGAGTAACATATTCGTGAAGTTGTTTCCATGGTGCTGGATACGCCTGCACTTCTAAGGGTGTCATTCCTATGGGACTTTCATGTCGTACAGGACTACTGGCCACCATTGGAATTCCATGCATTCCACCAAAACCCAGTTTTCGCCCGTCCTGCAACGGAAAATACTTCGTAAAATTAAATTCAATTACTTTTAAATTATTATTGAAAATCAATTTTTTAATTTAAATTAATTGTCATTTAGTGACAAATTTATTGAGAAATTAAAATTATTGTAAATTTTTACCTTCTCTTGTTGCATTTGCTGCTTCATTGCTATCGTTTTCTTCTTGTCTTTACATCTCTTATTTTGGAACCACACCCTTATGACCCTTGGACTGAGACCTGTCATTTCAACCAATTGCTCCTTCATAAGAGCATCGGGCCTTGGATTTTGATTATAACAATTTCTCAATGTATTCAATTGCTTTTCATTGAGTACCGTTCTAACCCTAGTTGGTTTTCCATCTGAACCACCACCTCCTTTATGACCGCCAGAACCACGAGCACCTCCCACCGCTTTATGCGAACCACTCTCTGATTCCGAATCTAAAAACAGCAACAGAAAAAAATTATGTTTCTTTTAAAAAAAATTCAAAAGGTATAATTGATTATTTATTGATAAGCTATAGTATTTTACAGTCGCGGTCATTTTTTTTAATGTCAGCCTTGAAAAACGAGAAAAAAAAACTCGCTGAAATAAAGGACCACAAAGTCATTTATATCCAAGCAGAGAAAGACGCTCACAAGGTCGTCGTCGTAGTCGCGTTATCGTCTTTCTAGACTCCGCAAGTACCATTTTAGTTTCTCGACCTGCAGAGAGTTGGCCATCGGTTTTTACACTGTTTACCCTCCAGTAAAACAGAAGGCTAACCAACCGAAGTAAGTAAATGAAATTCAAAGCCTATTTTTACGTCCTAACCAAATAGCGGTCAGTGAGGTCTCTATGGGGAAAGAGAGATAAATAAAACAGGTCGCCGACGCGGAAAGTACCCAAGAAAAAAAAGAGAAAGAAAGAGAAAAAAAAAGAAAAAGTTTCTTAGTCTAGTGAAATACTTGGTGATGACCAAAGTCGGATATTCATACAAAATTCGAAATCGAGAATACCAAGTTCGACATGTTGGGTACTCGATGGCATTCTTGAGAGTATGTGTAAAGTGGATGAAGAAGCGGCGATTTCAATAGTGACTTTTACCTTTGATCTTGAGCCGCTTCGTGTCCAACAGTACACACCTTGCTCGCTCAGGAAGATATCGAGTGCCTCTCTACTCTCTATACACAACACCACAAATCTGGAGTCCAAAAAGATATCTCCCGACGCTGCGTCATCGTCCAACACGATCGACTCCGAGACAACTCGAGATTTCGTTTGCGATAGTGCACTTAAAGAAACGATCGGAATAAAAAAAAAAAAAAAAAAGAGAAATACAACTAATTATATGGCAAAAATACAAGCACGACCTTGACCACTTCCTCAACATAACATTTCTTCAAAAAGGAAAAGGAGAAAAAAAATTCGAGTTCTTGCCAATAAATTAATTTACTAATTTACAATAAGATATTTTTCTCTCTCTCTCTTTCTCTGCTCTAAATTAGACAGAAATTTACGATTTTTTTTATTTTTTAGGTCCCTGGATTTGGCGTCGACGCTCAGTGACAAAAAAAAATGTGTGTTTGGTCACGAAAATGGCACTGATTTTCCTGCTTTCATTCGATTGGAATTCTCTGTTTCGACTCTTAATCTTCGAAAAAATTGTTTACTTTTTCCTGTTTTGAAGATTTTTCTACATTTAGCGTCGACGCTAAATTCAGAGACTATCGAGATTAAAAAAAGTTAGTTGACTATCTGACAATTGAATTCAGATTAATTCAACTATATTGTCATTCGAAAAAGGGAGAAAACAAATTCTCAAATCTTTTCAAGATGATGAACTTTCATAATCAAAAAGGTACAAAATAGCACTAATTTTTTTAATTCACGTAAATATTTTCCGGAGATACAATTTTTTTCCACCGGAATTTCGAATGAAATTGAATTGTGAACATTTTTAATTTAATTCGGAGCAGAAAAATTGTAATAATATATAAATACATAAGAAAACAAAAGAAAAAAAAACAAAGAAAAAAATATCGCAGGGAAAAGTCAGGATTAGTTTTTAAAGAAATATTCAATTATTCCCTAAATTATTTATTACTTCCAAAAAAATTTATAAAATTCTTAGCGAAATTTCAATTATTCTCAAAAACATTTCTCGGTGCAATGATTTTTAATATTTATACTAGTTTAATAAAATTTTCCGAAAGAATTAAATTATATAAACACATTTTTTTTTTAGTAAAATTCTACACAAACATTTAGTTATTTTTAGAAATAATATAAATTTTAGAAGATTTCAATTATTTATAAATTTTTTATCAATTTCTTTGCAAAAAATCAATTATTTTCATAAAGATTAGAATTTTAAGCAGAATTTCAATTATTTTCGTAAAAAATAAAATTCTTTTTTGGCAATCAATTATTTTCATAAAGAATAAAACTCATCGATGAATTTCAATTATTATTTTTATAGAATTTAATCGAATTCCTCAAAAAACCTAATTATTTTGACAAACTTTATTAAAATTCGTCGAAAGAATCAAATTATTTCAAAACCTTTTTGATAAAATTCTTTATGAGTATTAAATTTCAAGAAACATTCAATTATTCAAAAAATTGTTTATCTTTGTATTTAAATAATTGAATTCTCGTAGAATTTTGTAATAAAAATTGATTTAAAAATTAATTTCAGTTAAAATTCTTTGTGAGAATTAAATTTCAAAAAACATTCAATTATTCGAAAAATTGTTTATTTTTGTATTTAAATAATTGAATTCTCGAAGAATTTTATAATAAAAATTGATTAAAAAACGAATTTCAGTTAAAAATTTAGATAATAAATTAAAAATTAATAGCATTATAGCGTGAGTTTTTAAAAATAATTGAATTTTGAAAAAGTTCTGAATTAAAATTTTTGAAAACCTGAATTTTGCATAAATTTAATTACCAATTCTGTAGAAATAATTTGTTTCTAAAGGTTAATTGAAATTTTTTTTAAATTGTATAAAGTTTTTATTTTCTACCAAGAATACTAATTGAAGAGTTTTCGACTAATTAAATTTTTTGTAAAATTGAATTGTTTTTGAGAAGTTATAAATTATTGCAGAAAAATTATTTTAAAAAATTATAAAATCTTTGCAAAAATCCAATTATGTTCAAAAATGAAAAAAAATTATGGTGAAAATTTCAATTTTCTTTATACATAATACAATTCTTCTCAAAAATTAAATTTTTAAAAATCGTATGATTTTTGATATTGATAAAACTCCTTTCAAACATTATTAATTATTTTAATAAATGATAAAAATTTCTCAGGAATTCAGTTATTTAAAATTTTTTCTTCAATTTCTTCACAATAATTAAATTATTTTTTAGAGTTATAATAAAACTTATTGCTAAATTTCAATTATTTCTTATACAAATTTAATCAAATTTCTCGAAAAATGTATAGTGTTTTTTTTTTAAATTTTATTGAAACTCGTATAGAAAGAATTTAATTATTGAAAAATTTGTTCATAAAATTCTTTATAAAAACATTATTTTTTTTATAAAAATTAATTTAAAACTGAATTTCAATTAAAATTTTAGATAATAATTGAATATCAATGGAATTATAGCGCAAATTTTTAGAAATAATTGAATTTTGAAAATCTGATTTTTTTATAAACCTTTAATTAAGAATTTTTTGCAATCGATTTTTTTGAAAAAGTTTAATTGAATTATTTTTGAAATTATTTGAAATTTTTATTTTCCAACAAACAATATTGAAGAATTTTCTAATAATTGATGAAATTTCTTAAAATTAAATTGTAAACAAAAAGAATTTAAAAATTCTCTATAAACTTTTACAAAAATTATTAAAAATTATTAATTTTAGAAAACATTTTATTTAAAAATTGTAGAAAATAACAATTAAATTAAAATCGCGAAAAGAATTTGTTTTATCACTTGGTCATTTTTAGTTATTATGAGTTCTTGAATTTTAAAAGGGTTTGAATTTAAAAGTTTTGAAAATCTTAATTCCTATGGAAAAATAATGATTAAATGTTTGTTTAAAAAAAATTAGTGAAATAGAAATATTCTTTATAGGGTCTGGAAAAAAATTTTTGTTTAGAAATAAGGAAAAATTCTGCTAAAAGGAAAATTAAATTTTTGTGTCAAATCCTTTAAAATTTCTATCATTTGAAAGTTCAAAATTTTAGAAATATATTTCGAGAATATACAATCAGTTATTTATTTAATAGTTAATTTTTCCCATTCTGTGGTTTCTTGAGGATTTGTTATAAAAATCACGATTCTCAAATAATCGTCGAAATTGAGAAAAAATAGTCTTCTATATTAGGTGGAAAAAAGTGGTAATTTTCCAAAAGCAATAAAATTAGGCTTTTTTTTATGTTATTTCTGTATATTAAAAAATCGTTAGTCGGGAAAAATTGTAAATATTAGTCTGGGAGAAATGAGGGAATTTTTCCATCGTCACCTTCTAGTTTAAATATTATTTTTGCAATTAAAGAACAATTAGAGTTTCATAAAAGTATATTGTGCGAGGCGAATCTTCTTTAAAGAAAATAATTCCAATTTGTGCTTTTGATTTTGTTATTCTTCATCATCATCATCATCAGCAGCAGCAGCGCGTCATCAAAAAGTTAAATGAAATAGTAGATGAGGAATAATTCTTGGAATTTGTTTTCGAGTCCTCTTCCAATATATATATATATATACCTCACATTATATTATCGTCTCCACCATCTATACTTGAATGAAGAAAGATAATCTTTTGGCTCTTGATAGCTGATCGTTAAGGTGGATAATGCGTGCGGTGGCTCGATCGTCACGTTAACTTAAAGGATTTCTTTCCTAATGAGAAATAGTAAAAGAAAAAGTCGTGCGTCGCTGTGTGCCACAGTAGTTGGCAGGATGGTGTTACATTTGACACCTTCGCCCCTCAAATGGTAAAGGACCCGTCAAACCACTACTGTCGACAACATATAGAAACCAGTCTATGAACTTTATGTGTCAGCGTTCGTGCGTCCGTTTCTTATATATATATACATCCACACACATAATATATTATATGTCCACCTCTCGGTATGTGTGGCATGCCTGTAGTGATTTCACTGCCAAATTATAATACCAAACTGTCAGTTGCGCTTCAGGTTAGCGGCTACCGAATGTTGCAGAGAGATATTAACAGAATCCTATAAAGAACTTGTTTAGAGGAAAAATTTACACTTGAGAAAATTTTCATTTTATAATACTCATTCTGTGTATATATTACTATGCGAAACGGCGATGGATTTTTTTTTATTTCATTTTTTTTTTTAGAGAGAAAGAGAAATCAGGAAGATTTAAATATATATACGTGAAACAATAAATTCCTTTCTATAGAGAGAAAATTGCAAACAATATTAAATTTTGTTTAATACAATCTCTCTCGGGTTTCGTACTCAAAAACCGATTATTTACTACTTTTTTTCACAATTTGCTACTATTTGAATAATTTTTTTTTAGATTTTCGCACAGAATAAACATATAGAATTTATATAGAATTAAAAGAATTTATACATATACAGAAGAAAGTAGCATTTAGTGTCGTAAACGCTACTTTTTTCTATGTTTGAGATTTTGCACTACTTTAAATTCGCTACTTAGTGAAATAAGACAATTATTTTCAATAAATATTTATTTATTAATTTATTTACTTATTCGTATAAACGGGCAATATTAAAAAAATTCTTAGAAACAATTCGAAAAATTCTATAATGAAATTATTTCGATTCAATTATTTTCCAAAATTGTTCGAAATTAAATTATTTTTTAAATCCATAGTATTTTAATGCGAAAAATTCCACAAAATAATTTAATTATTTAACATTTTTTTTATAGAATTCTTTATGCAAAAAATTTATATTTATAAATTTATAAATTTATATTTATATTTGTAATAAAATTTTCACAGGAAATCAATAAATTATTCTAAACACAATTTTTATAAATTTTTTCGATAAAAATCAATTGTTTACAATGATTTTTCTAAAATTCATCGAAAGGATTCAATTGTTTTTATAAATGTTAAAAATTATCAAAGAAATTAAATTATTTAATTTACACTGTTAACTTAAAAGTATCAAATTGATACTTAAGTGGATAAAATTAATGCCAAAAATCTGGATCAATTTTCTATTTGATTCACATTTTTGGTATCAATTCGTTATCATTTAATACTTTTAAGTTAACAGTGTAACTTAAATAATTTAATTCTAATTTTTATTTTTATTACGATTTTAGATGAATTCTTTGTAAAATGCAATTAAACTTTGAAAATTTTATTAAAATTCTTCTAATTAATTCAATTATTCTAGAATATTTTGATATTATTTGTTTATTATAATTTAATAATTATTATCAAAATATTCTTAACTAAATTTCTTAAAAGAAAATAATTATTTTCGAAAATTTTAAAGAAATTCTTTGTCATATAATTCAATTATTTTCAAAAAGTTTCCCAAAAGAATTGAATTATTTTAAAAAAAAATTGTTTTCAATTCCTTTCCAAGCATTTAATTATTTTTATATGAATAAAATTTTCATAGGAATTTATTTATATTTAGAACACAATTTTCATAAAATTAAACAAAAATTTTTTTAAAGTTCTTCGCAAAATTCAATTATTTAAAAAACTGTTTGCAATTTCTTCGCAAGAATTCTATTATTCTCATTAATAATAAATTTTTTCTTAGAAATTAAATTATTTTTAACACTTTTAGTAAAATAAGTTGAAAAAAATCAATTATTTCCATAGCTATAAATAAAACTCATGACAGGATTTAAATTATTTTTAATACGATTTTTAATAAATTCCTCCAAAAATGCAATTATTTTTAAAAAGCTTATTGTTAAAATTCTTACAAAAAATTTAATTTAAAATTAAATTTGAAATAATTTTAATTTAAATAATTAATTATTTAATTATTTTCAATTATGAATTCTAAAAATTTTGTCAAAATTCAATTATTTTCAATAATTATAATAATTTGAATTCAAATTTCAAATTTTCCAATGAATTTAATTATTTTGAATTTTTTAATAAAATTCGTGTCAAGAATTTATTATTTTCATAAATTGCAAAATTCTTCGAAAAAATTAAATAATATTTTTTAATACAATTTGAATAAAATTTCTTGATAGAATTTAATTATTTTTAGAAAGTTTAAAAAAATTTGTCGATATAGAATTCACTTATTTTTAATAATTGTGACAAACTGTTTAGAAGAATTCAATTAATTTCATTTCAATTTTTTTTATTAAATTCCTCGTGCGCGAGCTTAAATTTTCTTCGAAATAATTATCGAATTTGTATTTTTATAAATTAAATTTTTTTATTATTTTTAGCTATTATTTTCATAAATAATAAAAAATTTACATAAACTCACTTATTTAAATTATTTAATTCAATTTAAATTTCTATGTTAATACAATTTTAAATGCATTCTTCAAAAGATGCAATTATTCTTGAAAATTTGATTAAAATTCTTTAAAAAAATCTAATTATAAAAAAAAATTTGGAGCAAATTCTTTGCAAGAATTTAATTTTAAGAAATATTCAGTTACTCAATAAATTATTTATTTTTGCTTTAAAAAAATTGAATTTTCCAATAGTGGAAATTTTTAAGAGATAATTTAATTTTTAAAGTTTTGCAGCACTAAAATATTTGAAAACTTTAATTGTTTTAAAATTGTATTAAGATTCAAATATCTTTTTTTGAAATTATACGATTAAATTTTTGACTAATTTTATTTAAAAATTCTAAAAAATAATTGAATTTTGGATTCAATTGAATGATGAAAAAAATTGAGTTTTCAAATTTATGTTTTCGATATAGCTGCGCTTTTTTGATATACATTTCTACTAAATTTTTTTCCAATCTTAAAAAAGTGTATAAATTTTTTGCTATTCTTTTATTTCAAAATTAATTATCTATAGTACGAAACCCATTATATAAAAATAGACGCGAATTGCGTATTTAAAGGCTTGAATATTTGAAAAGACGTATTAAAACCATGTTGCCTAATTACACTGGACACTTCTTGTCTCTGTTGGGTATCTACATTATTCAAAAACACGTGACCAGATCCACTCTAAGCTTCCAAAATCCAAGAGTTAGTGTATAAGGGACGATGGTCAAACTCTGAAGGGTTCTAATATTTCAATTATCAACACCTGATGATTATACTCGTTAATCTTAGCACAACACAAGAGGGTCCTTTGTGTCAAGCTTCTCGCGTGTAATTTGTCCGTACATATATACATATACTACAAAATTCTCGTCGAGACATTTTACATCGCTTAATGCCGGTCAATTTTCTATATACGGGATAATTTACTTTATATTAACAAAAATTTTTAACTCTTTACTATAATTATGACCATTATTTGAAGTTATCATCCGAATATTAAATATTTATTTGTAATAAAAAGTTATTTAAATATTTATTTGTAATAAATATTTATTCAAATATTTATTCAAATATTAATTCAAATATTTATTCAAATATTTATTCAAATATTTATTTAAATATTTCTTTAAATATTTAGTGTTAAAAAAGTTATATTTATTATTTGATGTAAGATGTTAAGGACTGAAGTCAGTACGGATTTAATTAGCAATTCAAAAAATCAATGTTATAGGTTAATCATCGGATTAAATCTATTTGAAAAATTTGAATCAAGTTTTGCCCCAAATTGATAGTAAAAATTTCAAACAAGTTTTGCATCGAATTATTATCAAAAATGTGAATAAAATTGATTTGAAAAATTTGAATGACATCAAGTCTTGATCCACAGTTTTAGAGTTCCTCTAAAGATATATAGTTTTTTGCCTCACTTTGTACGATTTTAAAGCAAACATTTGAAATACTTTTAAAATATCAAATTTATTTATTTATACTTATAAAAATAAATATGGATGCGAATAAATTTTGTTGAACGCAGTTTATGTTATTGTTGCGATGAGGGAAATGGAACTTACCAGACATGGAACCATCATTTGGATGCAGATGATGATTGTTGTTGGTTAGGGTTGCGTTATTGTTGTTTTCATTGCCGGGCACACCACCGCCGGCGGGACATAATTTTTCCCCCTCTAAAACATCGTGATCGTGCCTACAAAAAAGTCCATCGTGCCGTAACGCGAATTCATCACCAGGAACAAGTTGCCTCAAACAGGCGGAACATCGAAAACATTCGATGTGGTAAATTTTACTTTTTGCCCTCATAACGAAGTCATTTTTACTAAAGGACTGACTGCACTTATCACACTTGGTACCGAATAATCTGAAACAAATGCATTAACTATTATTAATTATATTTATTCGATATAAATATAATTTTACAAATATTTCTTTAAGAAGATTTAAAGATTTATATTTATATTTTAAGATTTATATCTTAAAATTTAAGACTTAAATCTTAAAGATGTAGAATAAACAGAAAGTCAAATTGAATGTTTTTGAATATAACTAAATCAGACAGTAGCAAAAAATTCTTATAAAGTTTTTAATTTGTCATTTAATTATCATAATAATCGAAATTCAAGAAACGGTAGTATTTAAATTTTAAAAAATGCGTATAGATAATATGCTTTTTATTCTTGCAATTCATAAGCGGATCAGAACACCCACGTGGTGCTAAGAAAAAAGTCGCTCAATGGTCCTTTTTAACGTTGGACTGAATCTGACAGGAACAACAAACTCGCTCGCGTCGTTCATATGTCGTTTTCGATTTGTTTTATTTTTTCATCTCGCGCTTAACAACTCCGGAATTTTAACCGGATATGCGCGTCGAGTTTCTCGCCTGAACTTTCCGACATGTCTGATGGATCAATTCAAATAAACATTATGTCAAGAGCAAAAAAAAATACATATATATATTTGCATCAATATTCACAATGACTTTTTTTTCTGTACGTAGCATGAAAAATAAATTTTATTCGGTTTTTTCGAGAACGGTTATAAAATAGAAAAGGGCCACGGAATTGAGGGACAAAATAAAAGAAAGAAAGACACAGAAAAAGAAATAGTCAAAATAGAAAGAAAGAAAGAAAAAAATGAGCAAAAAGGGAAAGAATTAAAAAGGAAAAGAGCAATAAAAGAAAAGTGCAAAAAAACGTACGTTATGAGTTTAGTAAAATTTTGAAGTAAATTTTAGGATTAATACATTAGGTTCTTACCTAACATAATCACGCTTGCAATAAGTTTTGCCATCACGAACAAAACAAGTGCAACTTTCATCCAAAAATTGTTGACATTCTGCGCATTTTAAACACGCAGCATGCCATTCAAGATCAGGTGCCACCCTCAAAATCCATTGGTCATGAATTCGTCCTCCACAACCAACGCACAATGAACTCCTGCTCTCTGAAAATTAAAAAAAAATAATTATAAACTAATTTCATTTAATTACAGACTTTCTTTAAACAATTTTTCTAAATGGTCATTATACATTATCCTACCCGCATGTACATTACAGACAATAATATTTTTCTCAAAACAATAATAAATATATATTCACTTAATAATCACAAATATTAATTTATCTAATATTTAACAATAAATTCTCTTGCTCATGAAGCATGAAATAGTAATAATATATATTTAATTGTCTGTATAAATACACATGTTTTATTTTATAACACAATATGTTATAAAGAATATAATAAAAATTTTTTACAATTTCCCGTACAAGATTTTTATATATATATAATGAATTCCTGTATCACATATATACAAAATACAAGAAAGAATGAGTCATATATGCGCGTGAATTAGTTTATATACATTTATGTATCCATTTTGATTCGAATAATCTCGGTCTTTATAAAAGAGCTCGCTTGAAAAATTATCTCTTACATACAATTGAGAGATTCAAAATTCTTGATCTGTAGTGCGATAAATCGCTTCGGTGTTTAATTAATGATAATGGGTTTCTCTTTAAAGGAGGGCAGCGAAAGATTTGCCGACAAAGTGTATATATGTATAAAAATGTTATGTTACATAGTGCACACGTGTGTCTATGTACACATAGATATTTAATCAATTATTTTCAATTTTTAATGTTCAAAAAAATTACTATTAAAAAGAGAAAATTGTGTGTTCTTGTATATATAGTTTCTATATTAATCGCTTTGTATTTATTAACAATAGCGATATTTATTTATATTTTATTTCTCAAACATAACTTCTGCGGTTTTTTCAACTTAAGATCATGTGAAAAACCTAATCTTTCCCCTTTGAACAATAAAATAACTTTAAATATACAAAATTAATATCTTGTCTGAAACCGTTTACATTTCTTAAAAATGATTTAAATTTAAAAAAAAAATATCTTAAAAATTATTGAAAAATGGTCTAGTTTTATATTTCAAACTGGCACAGTTTTCTTGAAAGTATTAAATTGATACTTTAAAGTGGATTAAATTGATGCTAAAAATTTGAATCAATTTTGTATTTGATTCACATTTTTGGTATCAATTCGTTGCCATTTGATACTTTTAAGTTAACAGTGGGATTAAGTCATAGTACTTTATTACTTAAGACATATACCTCTCAAGGCTATAAAGTTATATATTAAGTCAAAAATTTTTCTATTATAATATGTAAAACGCGGGTTTAGTCAAAAGGAAACTAAATCTAAAATTTTTTTTAGTGTTGAGGTGCAGTCACAGTACTTTGCATGTAAACACCTAATTAATATTAAGCACGATATTTTTTAATTGTTTTAATAAATGTACTTTTATGTTGATATAGGCAGGCGCAGCTAGAAACATCTTCTTCTCACCCGTGGTGCACACGGTGCTGATTGTAACAACTGTTTAGCAAAAACAACGTTTTTCATACTGATTGATGAATAAATATATATGTAATGTTATTTTCATTACGCAGTGTAGATTTATGTTCTTTACAGAAAAGAATATTTTTCTATATGTAAATAGTGTGCAGCAAAAGTAATGAAAAAATGTGCAGCAAAGTATTACGGAAAGACATTTTATTATTCAACATTTAATAAACAGATTATTAAACCTTATTTATTATGTCTGCTATGAAATATTAATACAGTGTCATTAATAACAAATTGTCAGATCGAAAAGAAAGAGTTTTTTCTTGAAAGTACTAATTTTTTTATATTAAAGTGCGTATTAATTTGGTACAAAAATTTAGACATCAATTTTATATTTCGACATTTTGCTGTCTATATAATTGATATACACATTAGTGTCAATTTAATACTTTCAAGAAAACTGTATTTCGAATAGCCCAAGGTTAATAATCTGTTTGTTAAATTGACGAATAAAATTTCTTTCCTTATGCAGAAACATATATGCAGTAAATTAACAAAAGATAACAAGAAAACAGTGCAAAGGAAAATCGTAAATTTGAAATGGTCAAAGTAAGGCACTGATGAATTTAATTTTTGATAAGGAACGAACATTACTTATATTTATAATATTATAGAAATCATAATATGCTTCTAAAAAACAGTAGTTAGAATGAAATATTTTTGACAAAACTTTCTTTATTAAATGCGTTTATAAGTATTCAGTATTAGGTTGCAACAGGATCATAATTTAATCAGCAGCGAAGTTTACTAACCCTTCCGATTAAATCATAGACTTCGGTTTGGTAAAACTTTATAGTAGGTACGTAATCACGAATTACGTCTTTCCTTATGCAGAAACATATGCAGTAAATTAACAAAAGATAACAAGAAAACAGTGCAAAGGAAAATCGTAAATTTGAAATGGTCAAAGTAAGGCACTGATGAATTTAATTTTTGATAAGGAACGAACATTACTTATATTTATAATATTATAGAAATCATAATATGCTTCTAAAAAACAGTAGTTAGAATGAAATATTTTTGACAAAACTTTCTTTATTAAATGCGTTTATAAGTATTCAGTATTAGGTTGCAACAGGATCATAATTTAATCAGCAGCGAAGTTTACTAACCCTTCCGATTAAATCATAGACTTCGGTTTGGTAAAACTTTATAGTAGGTACGTAATCACGAATTACGTCTTGATTCGTTTCTTTGTCTCAATTTAATATCCTTAAGAAAACTACTGTGATACAAAATTCCCTTTTATTCAATTCGATAAAACATCATAGTAAACAGCTACACATACTAATTTTTTTCCGAGTAAGTTCAGCAGAACGTATACCAAAATTCTTTCTCGCACTAATCAATAGAGAAATTATGAATAAAAAAATATGCAACTTTTTTTCTTCATATATCTGTAAAAGTTGAATTAAATCTTTCAAACATTGCTGGCTAAGGTATACTGTACACGCTAAATTCCTCTCCCTCTTGATTTTTTTGTATTTTTTTTTATAAATGCGAGTGAGAAAGAGGATCACGGGGCGTCCACATGGGCGGTACTTTCAAGACCATTCAGCACATTCAGAGTTTCCAGTCTCCGCCCAGTAAACTGTTCCGGAACTGGAACTCTCATGCTTTAGCATGCGGCGCCAGCGCGTTGCTGTATGTGTATATATACATAATATTCCAATGCTGTGTGAACGCATAAACGTTATATTCTGCGCAAGAAACTTTTGCGAGACATTGCTTTGAATTTTTTTTTCAATCATCTCAAGAGCAGTCAACTGTATAGTAGAAAAAAAAGAAGTGTCATGTAGTTTCTATAGGTTTTTTTTTTCATTTTCTCCTCTGAAATCTCCTTGGAGATTAGTAGAGAGACTTATGTGAAAATGAGAGGAAACAGACTCTCGAGGTCCTAGGGTTCAAGGTCGAAATGGAAAATGCATTTGACGGAAAGTTCGTGGAAATGCGTTTTTAAAGTTGGAGATTTTTGATTTAGGAACGAGAAAAATAGGGACGGGAAAAAAAGACGTGATTCGTGGTTATATGTTTACTATAGGGTTTTTTGTTTGTTTTGGTATTCTTTTATGTTTTTGATTTTAGTAATTTATAGTAAAACGTAAATTTTAATTTAAGATCGGACTTGAATTCAGCACTGTCTTAATCAATGTTTATTATACCTAAAAATTTATTGAGTAAATTAATTATTTTCTGTCTTTAAAAATTTTGCGATTTTGAGACTTTTTTAAGCCTTATAAAAGAAGACTTTATTCTTTTTACTATATTATGTTATTTTAGTGGAGTATTTATATTTTCCGAGGTTATCATTTTACACTTATTGTCGTGTTCACTATATATAATATATCTGCATTGGTTAAAATTTTTTATAATTTGAATCAGTGACTGAATTTCTGTTTTCAAATCAGTAAAAATCAAGGGGAACTTATATATATAAGTCAGATCTATAATTTCCAGCAAGAATATTGAAAACTATAAATTCCCTGATTTTCTGCTTTCTTTATTATCTTTTTATTTCTTTCAAAAATATATCGAATATACGTAAAAAATGGCAGGTTATAATATAAGATATACACCCAAGATAAACCTTTACTTTAATTTATTTGATGAAACTGTTCGTAGTACAAATTTGAACCGACTCAGATTTAGAGGATATATTTTAGAATGATATACATTCAGAATATATATACAGCATCAATTTAGAATGATTATGAAAGTTTTTCTGAGGGAAAAAATATTAATCCTCTTTCGTGTCTGTCTGCGCTAATTATCGTTTCGTTTAGTTTCCTTGATGAGGTGTCTCATTTAAATATTTGTTAAAGTGAGAGATGTTGAATATTTATATTATATTCATTGTGTGTGATCACCATGGAAACCTTTTGAAAAATTTAAAGAAGATCGGAACAATGAGATTTGAGCATCGTCGAATTTGTTTTTGGTGCGTGTGCTTTATAAAAGAGATTGACCGATCAGGATTGCGATCAGGGCGATGAAAATTTTTAACGCCCAGGAAGAAGAAGGTAAAGAGGATTAAAGGTGAATTGGAGATGAATCCGAGTTGGAGTCGTGTGCACATGAGTCAAATGCAAGGGCAAGGTCGGCTAGGATCAAAGAGTGTATGTGAAATCAGGGAGTGTTAGTGCAAAAGTTAAAACAAACTTTTCTATGACTTAAACAAATTTTTTCCGAATCCAAAAAATTTGTTATTAAATCAAAGAAATCTATAATTAAAATATAGGATAAAAGTCTTGAATTTAAAAAGGAAAATTTCTTTGAAACAATAATTTTTTTGAATCGAAGAACTTTTTTTTAAGAAAATGTATATCGCATTAAGTATAATATGTATATATATATATATATATATATATATAGGGGCAAAGATATATAGTTCTTTAATTTAAAAAGAAAAATTTCTTTTAAACGCAAGAAAATTATTTTTGAATTAAAGACATTATCTTTAATCAAATAATTTTTTCTTCGAATGAAAGAAAAATTAATTTTCTATTAAATAAACACATGAATAAGCAAATGATAATTCTTTTCAATCAATAAAATTTTTTTCCGTGGACATACTTTATCGCTGTTAGAAAAAAAATCATTTTTAAAAAAATGAATTTCCAAATATTTCAGCGGAATATTGACTTAATAAATCTACAATCTCAAGAATTTTGAATAATCGTAAAATTTTCATTACATATCGTGAATTTTTTATTTAGTCTGAAATTTTTAAAATCGGAACAAATAATCGGTAGAAATGTTTTAACGTGCAATTTCTATTTTTAATTTTTAATTATATGAAAAAATTGTGATGTTAAATATATTTCTGCACTGAAAGAAAGTGTATATATATATGAAATTTTGTAAAATTTTACAATTAGGAGAGAAGTGAAAAAACCGAAGTTTTGATATAAAAAATTCTGAACTTTAAAAAAAATTATGTAGAATTTAGTAAAGTAAATTGAATTAAAGTCCGATATTTGATAAAATTATACTAAATTTTACGTCATTTTTAAAAAAGTTTAATATGTTTTATATTAAAATTTTGATTTGATGCGCTTTTTTCCCAAATCGTAAAATACTTTTATTAAATTTAATACACATTTTCTTTCAGTGTGATGGTTGTTTGATTTGGGTTTTTAAAATTCCAGGTAAATAAAAATTCGTCATTAGGTATTCTATATCAGATAAAAATTCGAACAAATATGAAAATTAAGTGCATTAATAAAAAAATGTTTTCCTTCTCAAAATATAGGCGGAATGTTTATATGTTATAAATAAATAATTCCCCTAAATGCGGACTAGAATTTAGATGAAAATTCATTTTTAAAAAAATTCATAAAAAATTAATGAAGTATAAAAATATCGTTACGAAAATCTTTGCTTAAAAAAAATTGAATATATATATTATAAAATTTCAGTCAATTTTTAAACATGTATAAAAATCCAGTTAAATTTAGGAATTTAAATTAAAAAGATAGAAAGATATATAAATAATATAGCATTTTTTTCTAAAAAATTCAAATTTACAAGCAAATTTTATCCGTTTCAATAAAACACACTTATTGACCTTTTTTCGATTTAAACGAATGTATAATACAACAAATTGCTAACATAAAAAAATTTTTTTGACATATTTTCATTTAAAACGGAAATATAAGGAAACAAATTGATTATACATATAAAGGAAAATTCAATTTATTCAAAAAATAGAAAATTTGTTTGTTACAACAAAATTTTTAATCGAAGAATGCCAAGAGAAAAAAGAATATATAGAGCGAATATATACAAACAAAATATGTGTTTAAAAAAATAATACTTTATTCTCTTGTATATATATGCAAGAGATAAAAACATGTAAAAATACAAGTGAAAATCCGAAAAAAAATTTACGAAAAGTTTTGATAACATTTATAAAAATATTTTACAAAAGTAAAGTTTATTTACTGCTTTGTTTGCTGCTGAACTCTCGTCTGGTTTTCAAAGAATGACCCCATAAAATACTAACACCGCGCGTACGATTATAATTTTTTGTGATCAGAAAAGGATCTGTACGATTCATTTTTTTGCCTCTATATCTTGAGAGCTCTAAAAACAGACATCAAAAAGAAAATAAATAATTGTCCCATTAAAAAATTATATGTTCCTTTAGACAAGATATAAAGTATAATGTTTTTATAGAATTCAAATAAAAAAAAGCTGGTAAACCTTTATTTGATATTTACTTAATTGAATACAATTAATAAAATTTTTCAAATGAAAACAGTAAAATTAGTGATATTACTACATTTTCACAAAAAAAAAATTTTTTAGCGGAATTTTGATTAATTTTCTTATAATTTTTACAATTTTTTTTTCTGTATTTTGTCTGCATAGACAAAATTATTTGCTGGACTCTTAAATATAGAGCAAATAACACTTTTTCAAACTATATAAAAAAGTAATGTATTAGTGCGTATAGTAGAAAATATTTTGTCGGGAGTACTGAACTTGAATTAATAACAGTTGCGTGTTTTTGAAAAGTTTATATATATATATATATATATATATATATATGTATATATGTGTCGGTGTGATAACTATTAAAATTTTTCATTCTGCAACACACGACTATAAGTTTCGAAAATAGTATCGGACTAATGTTTCCATCAGTGTGTCGTATATATTCTTTTTACGATTTTCTCTGTGGCGCCGGAGCCACTAAAGCATCAACATTTTATTAGCTGTCACCACTTTGGTGTGACAGATCACCACACGATAACAATATACAGCATCATCATGAAACATTTTTTTTTAAACCATCAATTGCCGCACTCATCCCAAATATTATACTGTATAGATATTTTTGTTAATAAAAATCTATTCTTTGTTTCAGATTCAAAACCGTGTATCTGCACTAATAGTATTGCTGATGGATGTATATATAATATTATTATGGTGAAATCCTTAAATGCTTTCTCAAGGTAAAGAGAGGGGGTTAGTCGATTTTATATTAAATAATTATATTCTTTTGGAAATTGGCTACATGCGGAAATTATTATTTATTTATTAGTATTTTTATCATTTTATTTTATTCATTAATTATTATTTTATATTAGTATTGTTTTATTATTATTATTATTATTATTATTATTATTATTATTATATTTTAAATATCAATTTATTTAGTAAAGAAATTAATGCTAAACATTTTTAAAAAATTGAAGAGGAAAGAGTATCGAAAAAGATAAAGCAAATAAAAAATGTAAATCCGTTTATATTAATAATTGTCAAACTCCCTGAATTTGATTATAAATAATTATAGAAAAACGAACATTTTGAGAATCAATATGGAGACGCCACTCTTCACCTGCGAACGTCAAGGTCATCGCTAGATGGCAGTTCAGTTGATATAAGCAGATTCCTCGCCATCTAGTGGCGACCTTGGCGTTCTCAAGTGGGAACATTCATTTTACCAATCACAGACTTTCTTATAATTAATAAAATGCAAAAAAAATATTCTGAGAATCATTTAAATTATTGTTTTAAGTGCGTATTTATAACGCTTTTTATATTTAAAACAAAACATTATTTAATTAAATAATGTGATATTGGAAATTATTACAAACATTCTATGAAATTTTTAATACTATTATTTATTTTCAAATTCAGTCCCAGGTCTGCTATAAAAATAATAATATTAATAATATTAATAATAGTAATATTAATATTAATAATAATAATAATAATAATAATAATAATAATATTAATATTTATAATAATAATATTTATAATAATAATAACAACAATAGACAAGTGAACGATTATATTTGATTCGAATAATTTTTTTTCAGTATATGAAACATAAAGAAACATTCTTTTAATATTAAAAAAGTAAAAGACCCTTAATGAATAATAAAAATTAAAATCAAAAGTTTTTTATTAATGAAATTTTAATTAATCGAATTAAATATAAATTAGTTGAATCAATTATTGAATTAGTCTTCAATTCGGGTCAAAATGACCCAGTGCGTGGCAATTGAAGTTGTAATACGAAATCGTAAAATAATTATTGGCAAATAAAAAAGAAAATAGGCTGCTTAATAATCCGGATAAATTATAAAAGAATGCTATTATTGCATTTTTGGTTTTATGCGCGCGTATAAAAATATAAAATTAAATGAGAAATACGTAACTATGTGTATACGTTTCCTCTGATATACAAGAAAAAAGTTTAAAAATTAATTATACATTCCCGCGCGCAGATTTTATCTTTGAAATTATCAGCATATTCTGAATTATCAGATTTTTTCTGATTCCCCGCCGCTCTGATTAAGTATATATACAGATATATATTTATATTTTCTCGCTGATCAAACATATGTCACATATTTTTCGGGAGCATTTCAAATTTGTAAACTAAGTATAAACTTAATTGACGATTTTCAACCTTAAATACGCAATCAACCGTCTTGATTTTGGCTTGAAAAGATTGATCTTGCGAGTTACGGGTTAAAACAGGATCCGCATAATAACCGGCGGCGCTCGATCAACTTGAGAGAGGAGGCATCAGCGAAAACATGAGAAAAAGACAGACGGATGTAGTAAAATGAAGGAGAAGAAGACAGACACCTTATAGTATATAGCAGGGCCGTCGTCTGCGACTTTTAAATTTTTAAATTAATTTTATCTCATTTTTGCAAGTCTAATTTCGTTGATAAAAATGTTTCTATAAGTAGAAATTTGAAAAAAAAGATTCTCGTCAAACAAATAAAAGCGGTATTGGAAAAAAAAGGTTTATCTTTGATAGATGAGAGTCGAATTTTTGGGGAATATTTTTTAAATTATTGCCTTTGTTTAAATTTTCTATTTAACTTTGCATTCAACTCCGAATTAATAGGTAAGAGATAAGATCTCTTATTTATTTACTATATATCTAGTAAAAATAATAACATATTTGAATCACTTTTTCAATATTAACAAATAATTTTATTTCTCTGAATTAATGTAAAAAGAGTTAATTTATTAATCGCGCATATATACTTAATGAACTAGAGAAGTCTAATTGGATATAAGTAAAAAAAGGAAATATTTAGAGTTCACCATCAGGAACTGATAAATAAAATGCAATCTGTTTTCTCGTTTGAAAATACGTCCCTGGTTTTTGGAGTAGCATGCAACTATAAGAACGAGGGTGGCAAACGGCGCCGGACCGCGTGTCCTGGATGTCTGGTTGGCAGTTCAGAGGCGCCGACCGGGTGTCCCACGCGTTCGTTTGGTATTTCATTAACACCTCTACTAATTATTTCCCTTTTTTGTCATCTTTAAATATCATGGCTAGTCCCAAGAATGCCCTCTACACCTACAGTTCTTTGCGCGGTCACATTTTCTGCAATCTCCCCCCTTTAAACCACCCGACTATGTACTTTAATTCTTCTATTTCTTATTATAAAAACAAAACTAACACCATCTCATGTGATGAGAATGTAAATATATATATACCCGCACACTTATACAAATATTCTCCATATACAATTTTATCCAGAGAATGAAAGAGAGAGACTTTTTTCGGAATTCGATTTCACAATTTTTCTATTATGTTTATTTTCTTCTTCCGTTTCTCTAAATTATTATTAAATGTAAGTTTTTTATGGTAATTAAATACTAAGTAGTATATTTTTTTAATGAAACGACTTTTTTTAGGATTGACAAAGAGAGTTATGGTTGAAATTGAGGAGAAAATATAATAGCAGGTGGAATACATCAAGGGCAGAAAGAAGACTTTTTTCGATGAGTTCATAAATTGCTATATGCTTCGCTCAAGCAGCAAATTACGAACTCTGGAAAATTTTTCTTTCTGCTTCTATTAAGGTTAAGAAGATATTTTCTCTTGTGGTGCATACAGTACTTTGTTGTCTAATAGTTACTAAAAACATTAATTTTATACTGTTTTAATAATTAAGTGTAATTTTATGTTGATAGGTTGCCAGTTATAAGATCATCGGAAAACTCCTTATGGTCTGCGAAGTGCACACTGTGCTTTCCGTAAAAACTGTTTTGCAAAAGCAACGTTTTTCATACTGATTGATGAATAAATATATTATATGATATGCAGCAAAGTAATAAAAGCTGTGCAGAAAAAGTAAACTAATTTTACTTAATTTTTACTAAGGCAGAATTTTATGCACGAACTATAGTTCGTGCAGAAAACGCGTAGCAGTGAAAATTAGAATAAAATTAAAGTTGATTCATAAGAAGCAGATAAGAAAGTATTTAAAAAAAACTTGCAAGGAGTATAAGGGTAGAGAGAATGGAACCGGGGAAATGATAAGATGAAGTATTAAGTGCGGGGTGGTTTAGGGAGTGCGCGAAATCCGCATCGGTAGGATTCAGTATATTCTATATAAGCAAACTAGGAGTTTGAGAAGATGAGAGATCCGTCCATCCGTTCTATGTCGCGGCGGGGCAAGATATCTCGACACACTAAATTTAGGATGTATTCTTAAATGAACGAAAGACCGTCCTTAGATATCCCGGTAAAATTTATGTAGGTGTTGGCCGTGGCTTTTATCAGCAACCGGCATTCCTCAGCGTTCTCCCGGCGCCCCGACGTCGCCGATGAGCAGGTTCTAATTCGTATATGCGTGATTCTGACTGTGACTCAGTTTCTCTATAAAGCCAAATTCACTCGGCAAAAAGGAAAAAAGTCACAGACCTCAAAGAGGGTTGTGATTCGATTTCATCTGAATTTTCAGAGACAAAGAAATTCGAGTTGCATATCCGCGTTAGTCATAACCTTTTCACTGTAGCATCCGGTTTATATTTATATGCTAGTTTTTCAATTTCTCGGTTGGAAGGGCGAGTATACTGAGTCTGAAAGAAGCTATTAAATTCAGATATTTATATAGGAAAATACTCATATCGACATATAATTCAATTAATTAAAACATAATTAACATAATATACCCAAATCAGCAGATAATTGAAATAATTTTTTTTTATTTGATTTGAATTTTTCACAGCGATAGTATTCTAAATTGAAGATGATTGACGTAAATTGGTTTTAATATATAAAGTTTCATGAATATTTTATTATATGCTATTGATAAACATGCGCGCGAGCATATATAGAGAACACGCGGGAATAAACTATTTATATATTTATAATTTTATATAAAAAATTTGAAATCATGCGCGCGGTTTAGATTGGGTAAAAAATTTTGTGAAATAAGGCATTCGATCCTCGGTTGTAAATCGCAAATTAAAGACGCATTCTTAACTAACCCAAGATGCCAATTAGCAGTTTCACCTTATCTCTTGACGACGCAGTGCCATACGTTAGGCGCACCGCAGTCTGTCACACTAATGATTTTCCATACTGATTATACCCACACGATCCTTCAGACTAATGTTCTTTTTTTTATATGTTGGTATATACTCATTACTCGAGACTTGAATTTAATATATTTTCAATTCATATATTATAAAACGGCAGGTGAATTACTGTTTTGTTATTGAAATTATAAGAGTTATCTTTCACTATATATATAGAACCTTTAGGAATATAAGTATACTTTTTTATAAATAAGTGACAACTGATGCAAATTGCAGATCACAAAGGGTTAATTGTAAAATGGGAAAAAAGAAAAAGTAAAGCATAAAAAACATAGTGGTTGAAATGATTTTAGATTCGCGAGAGATGTTTTTTGTGGTCTTTTTTTTATTTGGACGTTGCACAAATTAGACTCGTTACAGTAAATCATTACGTACATCTGGTTCTGGTTCGACCAGATGCAGGTTCATGTACTTCTAGTATATATCATGTTCAGTATCGCCAAAGTTGGAGAGGCTTTCGAAGGTTATATTAAACGATTCCAATTTATTCGCTCGTTTGTACAACTAATGGGACGACTTAATCAAATGAAATCAATATTTTTTCAATGATTCAATGTCTTTTCTGTATACATTTATATTAGTATTTTCTTCAACCATTCTCATGCGAAAGTAAATTTCAAATTTTTTTTGTTATTTTATATTTGAAAATTTACGGGACATGTCCTATAGTTTTATCGCAATTCTAAAAACTTCTACTATAGAATAATCCTTAGGATTTTTATTACAATTTTAATAAGAATTTTGTAGAATTTCACTTGAATAATATTTTAAAGAATTTTTAAAATAATTTAATTTATTCAAGAATTGTAAAAAAAAATTAAATCCTTTCGAAGAATAAATTAATTAACGGCGTTGACAAATTCTTTCCAAAAGTTTCTTGAAATTTAATGAATATATAAGATTTTGTTAATAATTGTAATTAATACTTTAACTATTAAAACTTTATTAAAATTATTGATAAAAAATTAAACTCTTAAAGAATGTTATTAGTTTTTATAAATAACTAAATTATTTTGAAGCATATTTTCAATTTTTTTTTTAAATACTCTATAGGTTTTTGAAGAATTTTAATTGAAAATGTTAAAAGTAATTGAAATAAACGAAGAATTTCTTTCTACTTTTTACAATAATTGTGTCTGTTAATAATTTTTAGTAAATATTTGATTTTTGATGTTTATTAAAATTGATACTGAAAATAATTGAACTTGAATTTTATAATAATAAAATTCTTTTTCTAAATTCTTTTTTTTTATAAATAATATATTTATAAAAAATAATTGAAGTTTTGCAAAGAATTTTACTATATTTATAAAAATAAATGAATTATGTTTCGAGAAATTCATTAAAATTTTAGAAAATAATTGAATCCTTTTGGAAAATTCTGTAAATAATTAAGAAAGGAAATAAAAAATAATTAAATGCTTCCGTGAATTTTTTTATTTAAAAACTTATATTTGAAAATAAAAAATTTAGTAATTTGTATAATAATAATAATAATAAATTGAACATCGCGTTCCGTGTTAGCGCGCGTAACATTTGGTAGTTACTTCTTATTTATGTTTAAAAAAATAGTTATGTAAATTTCTATGCCTAATTTTTACTAAAATTTATTTAGAAATTATGTTAAATTGTTCTAGTGAAATACCATATAGTATATTACCTGTAAGAAAAAATATATTTGCCTCAAAATCAACGAGTTTTTATTTGTTTCAGATAAATTTTGTGTTTAAATAAAATTTGGTTTGGTACAAAGATATTTTATTTTTTTTAAATGCTATTTTTTTTCTTCAAACAAATTTTATTTTGTTTAAATAAAATTTTTATTCTTCAATTAAATTTTTTTAACAAAATTTTATTAGGTTCAAATCCTTTTTACTTGGTTGAAAAAAGTATAATTTTGTCTAAATAAAATAATTATTTCGCTTGACTAAAATTTTATTTGGTTCAAATAAAACTTTATTTATGTCGAATAAAATTGTTATTTAAAAAAAATATATAATTTATTAGACTCTGAGACAAATATACTTTTTATTTAACTCAAATAAATTATATTTATGGTGTAAATAAAATTGTTCTCTCAATGTATACGGAATCCTCAAAAATTAGTTGCGTAAATTTAGAATTAGTTGTCTTGAAAATGTTTTAGATTCGTTGAGACATCATTTAAGAATTCCTATTATTCGTTGCGGTATTCTTTTTTTTCTGTTTTCTGTTTTCTTTTTTACGATTATGACGTTTATGTTGGTCCCGAGGATAAGGTAATTTTGAAATTAGTAACGGATATGTAAAAATTAGCCGAAATGAATTCAGTTTTGGGGGGCGATGACAGGAAACAGATCCTCTATCAACCCAGGGGGTAGAGCGGATGAATCTGTCTTTTGGTTAGCGCCAGGAACATTGTCGAGTTGATTCGTAAGGACCGAAAAAATTCAGAAGGCGCCCGGCCGGCTGCAACTTCCACTGTGACGATTGTAAACGGAGGCTGGACACGATCACTGGCGCCAACATTATTTACACACTCAATGAATATCCACCTCATCACTTTTGTCCAAATGAAACCTAAACTTGAAAATCTGAATTCCCCATTGATACCTCACTTGAAAATTTAAATTCTCCATTGATACCTATAAACACGAGAAACATGATATTCTAACTATCTCATTGAAAACGAAAGTCTAAAATCTAATAGAATATCCTAAATTTTGGATTTTAGAAAGTTAATAAAAAAATAGTCTGATAATTAAATTCTTCTGGAACAGAGTTTTTCTAAACTTCTCTAAACAGGGGGTTTTTTTTTAGACAAAATATCCTCAAATAGAAGTCGAAGCTCGAAGTCAAATAGAAAATTGGATTTATATTATTGAAATAGAGCCTTAGGTGATTTTAGTTATCCTCGAAACTGAACTCATATCGTTAAATAAATATGGCATAAATAATATTACGAAACAGTAAACAAAGTTTTGTTTGAAATTGCTTCCGTAGTCGTAAATCTTAAAACCATACCTGAGGTCGTAAACTCCTTTTCGACGACATCCGTCTACAAATGTCTTTAAATTTTGTCGAAGGGAATTTCAAAGATGGTGAACAATAGATAAAACATTCGAGACGTATTTTCTATTCTCTCTAATTTCTGCTTTTTTGAAAAAGTTCTTCTTTTTTTCATCTTCCTCTAAAAGATGAAAGTGAAACAGAAATGTATAAAATTTTGCTATATACATGACGGAAAGGAATTTCGGATTAAAATTCGATAGAGGAGGAATATAAGGTTGTTGATAACTCAAGATGATAGGAAATGTAGATGTTAGATAGAAAATACTATACATAATTAGTAGTTTAATGATATCATTCAGTAAAGAATAAGCGAAAATGCTGCAAAATGAAGAATGAAGTAAAATTAGGTGTATGAATGGATAAATTTTCCGATCGATATTTCTCTTTCTGAATAAAATATTCACAACTACTGCAATAATTAATGTAGAAGCATCTTAACTATTTCTTGGCAAATTCTAATTTGAGTCCTTTCTAGACGATTGCGAAATTGCTCCGATTTCATTGGAATTTATAATTTCAGGCTTCGTACTTATATCTATATATATACTAAAATTCACTACACTGTAAAAAATTTTTTGAGGAAAATTCCCAAAAAGTTCGGTGACGTAAAAGACACTTTTTTACGATTTGCTATTAGTTGGATATTTTTTTTACATTTTTGTAACACTAAAAGATATACTTTTTTATCTTTGAAAATTTTCACTACTTTAAATTTGCCAATTCAATTAAAATAACAAAATTATTCTAAAAAAATTTAATAATATTCTTAGAAACAATAGAAAAAATTCAAATAAAATTCTTTCGATTCAATTATTTTCAAAAAATTATTCGAAAGTCACTTATTTTTAATGTCCAGTATTTTAATGAAATATCCCCCCAAAAGAATTCAATTATTTAAAAAAAAATTTTATGAATAATTCTTTTCACAGATATTTAATTATTTTTCCAAATATATTAAAACTGACCCAGAAATTCAATTATTTAAAACAACATTTTTAAAAAATATTAAAAATCAATTATTTAAACTCAGATTTCTAAAAAATTCTCCGCAATTTTTAAAAATTTTATTACATAGAATTCTTTGCAAAATTGTATTTACTGTGATAACTATATATATTAACAAAGCATAAAATTCTTCGTAGAAATTTAATTCTTTTAAAATATTTGTCAAAATTCAATTAATTTCAATATAAACTATTATAGAATACAATTTCCCAAAATAATTTAATTATTTACAAAACAGTAGCTAATTTAATAAAGTTCGTTTCAAAAATTTAATTATTGTCATAAGTTATAAAATTCTTCGGAAAAATTTATCTATTTTCAGTAAAATTTTATTAAATATCTCGTACGAACTTCAATTTTCCTGGAAATTATTGTATTTTTTTTTACAAATTTTATTTTTTATTAATATTTTTGTTTATTTTTTCCATAAACAATAAAATTTTCACGGAAATTAAATTATTAAATTTAATTAGTTTAAATTTCTATTTTTAATACAATTTTAGATAAATTTTGTTGAAAAACTCAATTATTCTGAAAAATGTTATTCAAATTCCTCAAAATAATTCAATTATTTAAAAAAATTTTGATAAAGTTCTTTAAATAAGAATTCAATTTTCAGAAACATTCAATTATTCAACAAATTTTTTATTTTTGTATTTAAATAATTGAATTCTCGTTTAGAACTTTCTAATAAGAATTTATTTAAAATTGCGAATTTTAGATAAATAATTTAAGATAATCATTTAATATTAGAAACATTATAATGATCTCTAAATTTGAATTAGTACATAACTGTTTTACTAATTTGAATTAGTGACAAACTTTTTGCTTTCAAATCAGTAAATTTTACTAATAAATAATAATTTCCACTAATTAGTAAAATTTACTAATTCAAAAAGTCAGTCACTAATTGAAATTTGTAAACATTTTTACAAAATCAAATTTTTTAGATAGTAGAAATTTTTAGAAATATAATGAAATTTTAAACGATTTTTAAATAAAAATTTTTTAAACTTTTAATTGTTGTACATCTGTAATAATATATTTAAATTTTTATTTAAAAATAAAATAATTTAGTTTTGAATTATATTAGTAAAAAGATTTGAATTGAAAAATGATTGAATTTTCGGAAGAATTACAGTTGGAATTTTTAGAAACAGTTGAATTAAAAAAGGCTTAACATTGAAATCATTTAAAATATTTTTATTCTCATGGGAAAACAAATAGGTAGTTATTAATTTAAAAAAATATCCTGTTTCTGATTGTAATTTAATTTAGAAATTATTAAAAAAATTAATTCGTCATATTTAATTTTTCTATAAATATACTTTTTTACTACTTTTTGCCTATAGTCTCAAAAATACTCTCTAAATTTAACTGACAGTTAAAAGTGACAGGTCTCTTAATCAGTGACGGACCATTTTCTTCGGAATCAGTTAAAAATAACTGATTTCCAGTGAGAAAGTGACTGACTTTAATGTAAACAAAAAATAACTGAAAAATTAGTTAAACTTGACTAATTGAATTAGTTAAAAGTATCAGTTATATTTTTCACTAAATGGTCAGTATAAAAATATTACTATTTGAATTAGTGATTGACTTTTTGCTTCTAAATTAGTTTTATTTTCAACTAATTCAGATAAAAGAAATTATTCTTAATCCAAAAATATGTAGCTGCAAAGAAAAAAATATTAAAAGATCTAAATGTTTCAATTAAACATATTTTATAATTGAATTAAATGTGAAATTTTTATTGAATCAATATTATATGGATTCAATTATGTATATATAGTTTTAGTTAAAATTATTATCTTTTAGTCAAAAGTAATTTTTGATTAGTATATAACTATATTTTTCAGTGTACTTTATGCTCCTTTTTAAAAATTAATTATCGAATACAAAGCGTGCGTAATTTGTTCTGCTTTTTTACCCAAAGTAATTTCGTTCCTGGAGATGTGTAAACAAAAATAAACTATCCACCTAATAATAGAAATAAAAAGTTAGGCCTAATTCAATTGCAAGCCGCCGCTTCGCAAACACTCGTGATAATTCAATCAAGTTGAACCTATGGTTAGGAAAACTTACTGCTCCCCATCGGACAATTTGAGATCACACACGCATCCTTCTCTCTCTCTCTCACTTTTCTAAATGTTATAGTGAAAAAGGGGGATACGCGCTCTTATAATCCTCACATGACAACATCTGCACTATAATCGGCTGATGATTTCTATCGAGAATCCCTTACTCCTCATCTTCATGTATACATTTTGGGGTTGGTCGTCTCCTATATGCGCTCTAGTCGCGCAGCCAAAAAGTAAATCAATCCCCTGTCCGCTCGTTACCACCCTTCTCCATTCCCATATTGTCTCTCATTCCTCGATGACCCTACTCGTTTCTCAGTTTTGGTTGCATCGTCGTGCCACTTTACCCGATTAAACATGTTTTTGCGTGAATTATCCTTGGAATTTATGTACAATGGGAAAAGTAATGACTCGAGGTTTAACAGACATATAATCATGGGATGATAAAAGATTCAATCTCATGGAAACATTTCATATATCAAGATTCCTGCTGCGGGCCATTATTTCACTGACCGCGGCAAATCAAATTGTGTCTAATGATAGTTTTCGATAAATTTACTATTTTTGATTTTTAGAGTTGAATCGATTATTTCGGCAATTGATTAGTAGGTTGTCGAGAAAAATTAACCACCTGCCAAAATTATATGAAATCATTTGCTTTTCATCATTTATTTCATTTATTTCATCATTTATTCTTTAAATTCGTTCATTCTTGTTTCTGTAAATATCAGGAAGCTTTCAGTTTATATATATATAGAGAATTACATCCCATAGTTTTGAACATATACCAAAAAAAATTTTATCCATTATACTATAAGAAATGTGTAAAGTACAATAAATTAATAATTCACTTTAAATTAGGTGAGGATTAACTTCTTGCAAGGGAGTTAATTTTGAACTGATAAATGAATATATAGTTACACAGGTTAAATTTATAGCGATTGTAAAAAAACTTGACTGGAGATGCTTTGCTTCATTGTTTTGTTGTATTAGGCATACATTGTGTCTATAAAGATTTTGTCATACTCTGTAAATTTACTGTTGAATAAAAAATTTATTGAATTAGGCAATATTAGTGTACTTGTGTCTAATAGGATTGGCTATTTGCTCTTAGCAAGAGGTCTCAAACAAAGATAAGAAAAATATATTTGCCTTCAGCTAAGTATATACTAAAAATTAAAAATGAATTTTCTAAACATTGATTTTTGTGCTGACATCACAAATATTTTTCAACTTTAAAAATTCAGCTCTCCTTCAATTTTTGAATCAGATTTTTCTCTCCTATATACTGACTATATATTCGGTAATCTATTAGTAAAAAATAAATCTTATTTATACTATAGAATTTTATGACTTGCACCTATTAATTTTAAATTTGAAAATAGCACTGTCAACTTAAAAGTATCAAATGGCAACGAACTGATACCAAAAATGTGGATCAAATAAAAAATTGATCCAGATTTTCGGCAACAATTTGATCCACTTTAGTATTAATTTGATACTTTCAAAAAAACTGCGAGGCTACCTTTCAGATATTTAGGTTTTAAATTCTGGTTTTGATTTTTTTTTGTATAACTTTGGGTTTTTGGAATTTTTGTTTCTAGTTTGCAATAAGAATTAAAAAATCGCAAAGTTACAAAAAAATTAAGTCGATTATTTTGGATTGGTTCCGTTTTAATACCTACACAGTTTTTTTGAAAGTATCAAATTGATATTAAAGTGATCCACATTTTTGGTATAAATTCGTTGCCATTTGATACTTTAAAGTTAACAGTGTAAAGTCTCGGGTCTAATTTGACACTTTCTGATTGCCAATGAAAAATTTGATAGAATATTCATCGCTTATATAGAGAATTGACTATAAACTACAATATATGACAAAAGCGTATAATTTAATTCTTCATTAAATCAAATATATGTGCAATATAAACATTATCAGTTTACACCTAGTACCTCATTGTTACATGCCTTTTCAATAATCTTTACACTTGTGCATTAATTGTTATGAATTTATTATTATCATCTAGTAAAGTGCTGTTAAAAACACTTTCAAAGCATATTTATGTTCTTTTTATCAATTTAAAATATGAACATATATAACTTTTTATACATATAATCCATGAAGCATATAAGAATTGTATATTTATATATTATCTATATGCAGATAATAGTATAAAGGACGGCACGAAAGTTTATTTTGCACCATATATCTCTAATAGCTCTTATGTCAAGTGAATATATTTTTCCATTATTGAATGAATTTATAATTGTGAAAACCAATATACTTTCATATCTTTATTTTAAATATATACGCATATATATTAGATATATCCATTATACCTTTGTATTTTTGTTTCTTTTATAATATTGATCCGCACACAAACGACTCTTTTTGTTTATATGCAAAAACTATATCTTTCATTTTGCAAAAAAAAGGAATTATTTAATTCTTTTCTGTGTCTTTTTTATTTTGATGTGGAATTTCAAAAAGAATTCTTTAACTTTTTTCTATATTTTAATGATGGAGAAAAATTCTTTTTGTTCCTCTTCTTGTATTATATACTTATTCGTTTTCTTCTTATGATATTCTCTCTCATTCTTATTATACTTCCATTAGCAGAATGTCTTATTTTCCGAAACTCCTGTTTAAACATAATTCTTCCCTTTTAGGTCATTAAAATTTACTGCGCAGCTTCTGTTGCTTCTTTGAAAAAATTTGAAGCTTTTCTTTGTACATTTTTCTTTTTTTCATTTTATATATATATATATATATTATATTTGCTGACATAATAAAATATAGTAGAAGTTGTAAGCTTGCAGCAAACTTGTAATGAGTCAATGCTAAATGGTAAAAAATAATAAAAAGTAACTTTTTATTATATGTTTACAAAGTAAAATCAAAACTGTCTCGAATTTCTGCCCATTTCTAGCGTTATAGTTTTACTATTTTTCAAGTAAAAATTTTTTTTGTTATATGCTCGAAGCACTTTTTTGTAAAAATTAGTAAAATTTACTTCGCAAATGCGGTAAAAGTTGCTACATATATATAAAGAAATGCACAAAATTTTCTGTCAGTTTGCTGGTATTACTATGAAAGAATAGTAAAAATTACTATATTTGGGTCATTCCACACCAAATCGGAAATTATTTTGACCTTTGCATCTCTAATTTTTTTCAAGTATTTTATTTCTTCTTTTAGTGCTCGTTGAATCGAGCTACGATGATTTTTTCAAATTTTTTTATATAAAGCGACTTAAGAGATACAAACTTTCGAAATATCACGTTTTTTACATAAATTTTTTTTGCAAATGTAAAAAAAAATTGATCAAATTGAACACTTTATACTTTTATTACTGGCGTGGAAACAAAAATTTTCGTTAACGTCCAATTTGATGAATTTTTGACTGCGAGTTATAAGCATTATTTTAAAAAAAAGTTTATGTAAAAAACGTAATTTTTCAATAATCTGTATCTCTTAAATCGCTTTGTGGAAAATTTCAAAAAAAATCATGGTATTAGCTCGATTCAACGAGCACCGAAAGAGAACAAATTTGAAAAAATTTGAGATGCATAAGCAAAATGATTTGCGGCTTGACGTGGAATGCCGCATTTGGAAATGTTTGGAGCATTTAAAGGGCAAAGTTTTCTATTTATACGACGATATTTCTGATTAATAATTGTGTTAAGTTGTGCTTTTTATTCTAAAACATATGTCTAGATTAATATTTTATAATATATTTCTAGAAATATTTTCCAATATTAACACAATATCGACATTTTGACTAAAATGTCGATATGTTTAATAAGTGTTTTGCAACAAATTTGCAGTCTGATAATTGATAATTAAAAGTCCGTACGCATGTCGCGCAAGCTTGCTAAGATTATAATTTTACTTTGTCAGCTACGTTGCAAATGGCAAAATTGATAGTTAATAAACTTTCACAGCATAAGTTTGCGCTAAACTTATACAATTTTGAAAGTTATGAAAACATTTTGGCACTTGCAGCAAGCTTGGTTATTATAAGTTTGCAAGAAAAGCTTGCGGTAAACTTACATTCCTTGAAATAATAAGGACATTTTGCCATTTACAGCAAGCTTGTATATTGTGCAATTTTTGCAAACTTGCCGCAAGTTTGCCAAAAACTTTAGGGTCATCTCTCTTTTTTAACAATAAATTTGTCATTTCACTGAAACTGCATTAAAGAATCTGATTAAAAATACGTACTTTGAGTTAGAGGATCGCCAGGTTCATCTTTGAGATTAACAGGCGAAATCTTCAGGGACCTTGGAGGGCCCTGAAGTACGAGAGGCCCGGGCCCTCCGCCAGTGCCCGGTCGTTGCATCACGCTCAGGCCCCCTATTTCGACAGCTCTTTCGTCCCTGCGCACTCCACACGTTAACTTTCGAGCAATCTTGACTGATTCTTCTCCCCGTCGGAAGAGCCACCCTTCAATTACCCCCCACTCTTTTCGGACAATTATATTTCCGTTAGTCGTGGATAATCACTTGTCGTTAATTGCAAATAATATCCTCTTCCACCAGTTGCAATTTTAACAAAAAAAACACCTTCACTTCAAATTCATTTCCTAATATATATTACAGATATGATTCGCAATATCTCACAATCACTATATTCAATAATCAATCATATCCGAAAAGAACACCAAACAAACGAATACATATACAATATATAAGTCACTGTTGACAAATCACATAATTTTTACATTCCCGTTTAAAAGTTGAATTACACTTTTGACATTCTTGTTTTGTAACATAATCCTGATTTAAAAATCAATTAATAGTTGAAAAATATTCTTGTATTCATATATATATATATATGGGGTTTTGCTAGGTGAAATAATTGAGTTGCGTTTTCTTGTACATTGTTTATTGTATAGAGTTTCTTCTTCTTTTGTTTTGCCTCTCTTCTGTCTTCCTCCAGATCCTCTCTTCTGCTCCTCGCGATATTCTAATCTATTCCATATGTGTTCGTGCTTAAAGCCATTTACACACATATACACACGCGCGCGTAGGGGAGAGGGGAGTTTGGTGTGATAAATTTTTGTGACACTTTTTTAACGAAGAGAGTAAGAGAGGAGTGAGGAGAGAGACAAAAAGCAAACACAACACAACACAACCCCAACGAAACAGTCGGCGCGGGGCCCTAAGAGGCACTGACTGCTAAGTTAGGTTTTCCACGTTAGGCTAGCTATCTGCTAGCACACCCATCCTAACAGCAGAGCTGGTGTCCCCACCTTCCCTAGAATCCCCTCTTTTTTGGCTTCCAACACCCTTGTCCCAACATCCATTCCACCGTCGGCGTTCGCGTTGCTGCCTCCACGCCTCCACGGATCCCCATTGGATCCGTGGGGAGATCCTCTAACAAAATGGCCGACACCCTAATCGATTCTACCTCCACCTCCAGATCAACCTACTCCAGCACCCTCCGTCCTCAGCGGCTCCACGGCAACCACCACCCGGAACTTCTCCCTACCTCGCCATGAAGCAACTTTTACCCCCCGCTAACTCCCATAGTGTGTGCCACGCCACAGTGATTCGATTCCTCAGGATTTTGCCTCTTTGCTGCTGCTACTGATGCTCGAACTACACCGCACGTTCTAAATACATACGATGAGGAGAGTTGAGAAAATTTTTAATCACGTCTCTTATCACTTGTGCTAAATATATCGCGGACTCTAATTTTAGAAAAATTCGAGTTCGACACTGAGAACAAAATAAGTTTGGTGTTCGTAAATACTTTGTAGCAAATGTTTTATTGTTAGAAGCATCATCACTATATATAGGTTTCTTCCGTAGCTTTCGCCACAAATTTTGTTTTACTTTATCAAAGAAAAAGTGTGACTATACTTTTTGTTTCATTGCGGATCCCGTGTGGAAATTTCCTCGCACTTTGTCCCGCGTTCGAAACCAGGGGATTTAGCAAGGGCTTTAGCAGAAACTAGGAAAACTGGTTTATCCCTTGATGATGAACCTCGTTTTAAATGGGGGAAAGTAGATAAATTTATGCACCGGATTGATTAAAAATTTTAATCCAATGGAACATCAGCATTCACGTTTGGTGAGATTGAAACATCTTTGTACGATATCTTTTGGGTGTTAGTGTATACTATGATTATTTAAAGGAAGTTATTTAGAACAAAAGAAAGTAAAAAGATCTTCTGAGTGTAGAGTTGGTGTTTGATTTGTATATTCATGGCTTATTCACTAAGAAAAAATTTCGTTTTGTCAACAAAAAACTTATTGCGGTTATTGGTGTTTAAGGAAATCAAAAATGTTTTTGTTATGCTCATAAAAGTTTTGATTGCCCAAAGCAATTTTTTTCTGGACCAATATCAATAGCTCCTTTTGTCTTATTCGGTTGTGTTTTTTATTTGGATCACGAAAAAAATTTATAGGTGCAGCGGTGGCACTGTTTGCGTATATAGTATAAATATTATAAAAATTTAAAGAGCAACTCTTAGGCTCAATTTGGCACATCAGATGGTAAACTATAAAGTTCGAATGTTGTCCTATATATCTAAAATAAGTGTTATTTTTCTGTATAATATATTATATAAGATATTATAAGCATATACCATAAATTCATTCATAAAAATTCCACAAAAAATTTCGGTAACAACTGTTCAATTGCGCGAGCCGACCAAAATTTTAATGACAACAAAAGATTTTTGGTTTGCTTAAATAATACCAACAAAACCTTTGCGTCGAAACGAAAAGTTGCATTATGTCAAAACCACTCTTTTTTTTCTCTACTCTTTTTATCATCAACTCCATATCGATTAACAACATTTTTAAAAACGAAAAATCTAAATAGAATTTACTATATAGCAACAATTCGCGCGCTAAAGCGCGCGGATATCTTTTTACTTCATTTTTTAAATCAAATTATCAATTTTAAAAATAATGAAATTTAAAAATTAAAAATTCAAATTTTTGTTGAAAACACACTAAAATAATTTTAAAAAAATTGCAAATAATTTATTGCAGACATTCAATTACTTTCAAAAGTAATAAAATTCTTCTCATAAAATTCAATTATGTTTAAAATTAAAAAAAAAAATTCTCGTCAAAATCCCAATTATCTTATTGTAAATAACAAAAATTTTCCCCAAAGTTCAATTATTTTCAAAAATGACAATGAAATTCTTATCCTAATTTTAATTATTTTCTATATCTACTATTTTAATAAAATTTACGAGAAAAATTCTATTATTTAAAAACAAATTTAATAAAATCGTACACATATAGGTATATGTATAATTATTGACAAAAATATTTAAAATTTCACAGGAATTCAATTCTTTTCAATTTTTTATAAATTTTTTCGCATTCATTCAATTATTTTCATAAATTTTTAGTTATTATAAATTATTATAAAACATATGAAGAAATCGATCACTCGCCCGAATCTTCGACTGGGAGCAATCAATATCTTCATGTTTTATAGCAAAATACTTTTATAATTTGTTTAATTTCAAAAAAGTTTGATTAATTTCTTTATTTCTGTGGAAAAATAATAATAATTAAAAATTTGTTTATGAAAAAGAAATTGTTGATGTTTTTGAATAATTTTATAAGCAAACAAATTCGTAAAAACGTAACAGAACATTTTTTTATGAGTAAAATTCTTTCCTTTATTTTCTAAAAATTCAAAATTGTTCATTTTCAATTAAAATTTGTAATTCACAAATAGAATTTATAAACATTTGTTTCGTTTAGTTTTTAAAAAAACAACTTTGAATGTTATTAAAACGAATTGTAATTGAAAAATTGAAATAACGTAAATTATTCCCTTATGAAAATTGAAAATTAAAAATTAAAAATTAAGTAATGTTTCTTTTGACAAAATAAAGGAATGAGTTTGTGACGAACACAATATTATTGAGAAATAAAAATTATGCATAAAATGGGTATTTATTAACTATTTCTTAATCAACATTTTTTAACAAATTTTTTATTGTTTATAAATAAATAAGAGAAAAATTTGCAGTAATTTAGATCTGTCAAACGAAATTTGTTATTAAAAAAAGCATATAATGAACATAATGGGTAAATTTTTCATTTGTAAATCAATCTTTTTCTTTTTAATTTTCTAATTTTTAATATTATTTTATTATGAATCATGAAAAAATACAGGCATATTTTCGATTTGTCAAAACAAATTTTGTTTTTAAAGAAAAAAAAAAGCAAAAGAGTACACAAAAACTATATATAACTTCAGGTGTGGACAGAATGAAAGATAACGAATAAGACGATTATTATAGTTAATTTCTATATTTAAATTCATTTCTAAATTTCATGTGCGTAAATTTCAAGAAATTATTACTTAACAATTGTTACTTATTGTTAGTAGACAAATTGATTAAAAATAATGTGAGCTTGAAGCGAAAATAAATCGTCGCATCTTATTTTTTCGTTTTTAAAAGCGTTGCGGACTTCAGCTTCACGTTCTTTCTTTATTATATACGCACTATGAAGATTCTATTTGTGCTCTATTCTATAGGGATCTTAAATTAAGCCCAAAAATGCTTATAAAATTATGCAACGTTTTTATGCTGGTAATGATCTAAAGTTAAAATAATCTTATAATATTTTTAAATTGAGTTCATACGTATTTTTCTTAAATCAAAAAAATAGTTAAACAATTCATTGTTCCGACTAAGCGAAAATAATTATCCATCTGCAAGTGTCTAATAAATGCTTCGCCATGCAATTCATTATTGGTTTAAAGTTTTCAATCGAACCAATAAATTAGACGGCATTCACTATATTTTTGGGATTGAAAGTTATATATGTGCGATTTTAACATATATTTCTCGTGTACGGTCCGATTTCTAATAGAGCAATCAGTATAATTAACTTTTGACTATACTTCAGTGAAAATTTAACTGATTTGCGATTAGAGAAAATTTCTGCAAATCGGAGCAATTCAACTATAAATTAGTAAAATGAAGTTAGATAGTATATATATACAGATCTATATAAATAAAATGCTATACATTGACAAATATCGCAAAATGGGTCTAATTTGTTATTTTATTTATTTATTATTTATTAGCTTTGTTATTATAATAATTAGTCGGTAATTAGGCTACTTATTCTGTTTATCAATCAATATTTTTCTGGGTTTTAGTTTTGGTTTTCTTGTTTTCGATTAGTGTAATATATTTAGCGAATATTATTATTATAACGCGTTGGTAAAATTATTTTATTATAAATTACTTGCTGGATTAATTTTATTTATTTCTTTAGTATATACAACTTTCACTAATCAATTCTATATATATGATTCAGAATTAAAGAATAAATTTTTTACCTAAGCTTAAGAAATTATCAATTATATATTATCGGCCCTAATTTGAATCGGAAGATCTAAACTTAAAACCCAAGAGTGATTATACATAATTTAAAGATAAAAAATAGTCGGATCTCCTGTATTTGTTCTATATTACTCTGCGAGAGTCTGCATTTCTGCAATTTCTGATAATATATCGTTAATTAGTATTTAAAACCGCAATTTAACCACGTTCATCATTGATCGATTAAGAATTTAATCACGCGTGAGGATGAAACAGGGCGACAATGTTCTATATATTATACAAACTAATAAATATTGAAATAAAATCGTAGAAAATAAAATTAAGTTTTGTTTTATAAATGATGTATATAACAAGAATTATACTCTATAATCTTTTAATCATAAACGTAAAAATAAAATTAATTTTAACTAAATCATAAACATTTCATTTTACAGATCGAAATCTATATATGCTAAAACTATGATGCGGATGTGCACAGATTGACATACATATTTGAAATCCAACATATTTAGGTGAGTTTTTAGAAAATCATTTGAATATTTACAATATAGGTGAATTTATTTTATTTATTTTCTATTTATCAACGAATATGTTTCGGGAAAAATCAAATATTTACTGCGATCAAATATTTACTGAAAGTGTGTTGTGTAAGATTGTATATTGAGCCATAATCGTATAACGAAAATCGGTTAAAGTCGCATCATTATAGAAATGTGTCATTCAGATTAGGACCAAAGATAAAATATATATATATTTGAAAAATTGTAATTATACTACACTGAGAAAAATATGCTATTGAATCAACAGCATTTCTGCCGAAAGTATAAAAAATATTGATTCAAAAGCATATGCTATAGAATTGAAATCATATTTTATGAATTTTATAGCATATGCTTTTGAATCAATAATTTTTATACTTTCGGCAGAAATGTTGTTGATTCAATAGCATATTTCTCTCAGTGTACATTATCGGTAAAACTGGAGATTTTTGTTCATTGCGGGTAAATTCGCTCGCCGATTTATTTTCTTTTTTTACACTGTAAAAAGAAAGGTATACTAATTTAGAACCAATTTTGATACTAAATCGTAGTTATATGTTCTTTTAATACCGAAATCAGATTTAGAATATTTTTTTTACAGTGATGTATATAAATTAAATTTTTATATATAATTAATTTTCATTCTATGAACAGATTGGAAATTTTTTACTTTGTAAGATAAAAAATTTTGTTTTTCTAAGGATGTCAGATTGAGACAAATGCGATTCGTTTTTTGTCTCAATTTATAATATATCCTTAGAAAAAATTGTGAGGGTTAAAAGAGAAGCAATTCGTTGAGCGAAATTTGTCAGCAATATGAGCCAAAGAACCCTTTCTTGTATATGATACATTTTTTTATTATCAATTATATTAATTGGGAAGAATTTTGAGAACTTGAATATGGGAATAAAAAAAAAGCGCGACAGATCTTATGGTTGATTATTGAGGAGGTTTAAATATATATAAATATATACATAGTCTTTTATATAAAAAGTAAAGTCTTTTATATATAAAAGAGCCTGAAAAAAGTACATCAGATGTTTATATAGATGCGTGCATTCGGTATGCTTGATATAAAGCTTTGTCGGCTTTTATTCTGTATATACAGTGTTTATGTATATGTATAATGCTCTTATACGCGTTGAGCCGCTTAAGAAATTCTCTATAGCCTCCTCTTGATCATCTTCACTCTCTGGACATAACCGCATAGTCAAATATATCTCTCTCAAGTATATATCCAATATATATATATATATATATTGGATATATATATATATATATATATATACATAGAAAAATATGTACTCAACATTATCGGTTGAATTTCACGCGTATGTGCTTAAAAATGTTATTTTTCACGTCATTTCATTTATATCCAGTTATTCCATATCGAATCAAATATTTATTTTATATTTAATTATATATATATTTTTTCGCAATTATATTCTTTTTTATATATCTTATTTATTCCCACACTCTTTAATTAACAGAAAACTATATAGAACCACAGATTTAGAAAGTATATTTATTTTCATATTATATATTTATTTTCATATATTTATTATATACTTATATTTATATATTTAAATAAATGTATATGCATAACCTAATATAAAATATATAATTTCTATATGCAACTTAGAAATAAATATTTATTTTTATTTATTTTTATTTATTTTTATTTATTATTGTTTATTTTCATTTATTTTTATTTATTGCTTCCTCATACTGAGGAAGTATTGTAATACCAAAATTTTTAAGGTTCGATTTTTTAACATATTTTTATGTTATTTGACCTCAGGAGTTCAAAAATGACATTTTTGAAAAATTTCATTGTGTGTGTAAACATCACATTTTCATAAATATCTCCAAATTATAAAGAGCTTTTTGGCTGAATTTTTTTTTAAATTGTAGGTTTCATCTGCGGACATAAAATGAGAGTACTTTGAGATAGATTAATAAAGTTTAACTATTTATTTTTTTGATTTTTAATTTTCCAAAAAAACGTTTTTTGCCCATAACTTTAAAAAATTGTTAGGACACCTATAAATGTTTTTCTCTAATTTTTTAGAGTTCTTTTAGACGCATCTTTTGAGCCCAGAATGAACATTTTTTGTTCATATTCACCGGAGATATTAAACTTTTAAAAATCAAAAATTTTGGAAAATAAGACTATTTTGAGAATTTTGTTGAAAAAATGTAGAAATAACATTAAAACCATAGTTACCAACTTGTAGAGCATTAAAAAAACCCTTCGATTGACCTATATTTTTGAAGCTATTTCGATTAGAAATAAACAAGTTATTGATATTTTAAAAAACAGAAATTGTGAAAAAAAAATTTTTCATGTGAAAGTATTAAATAAAGAGAAAAAAATATTACAGCACTTAAGAATAATTGTTCAAAATTTTTATTGTTATTAACATCTCTATGAGGAAGCAAAGTGTTCATGAAATAAACACAACAAGATTTACGAAAACGAATGAAATGAGTACAAAAATTTATAACTTGGCAGAGGTTTTTTAATTTTTATTCATTTTTATTTATATTTCTAAGTTGCATATTCGGATATAAAAGCAGAGAAGTTTCAAATATAAAATGAATGCGCGCGAATAAAAAAAAACGAGCAACCCAACAATAAATGCAATGAGGCCAAATTTAAAAATTTAAATCTCTTCATGCGTCTTTGCAACTTTTATATATATATACATATATATATATAGACTTTTTTCACCGAAATGCGGATTAGCTCCTCCAACATATTAGACATACAGTTGAGTGAACACAAAGTAGACGATTTTTCAACAACTCATGCGCGAGTGGATTTCTTTTTTCCTGCATTATTCCCTATATATGTATAAAACATACAATGTATATACGGTTCTCACATCTGCGGTATATATATATTTTTTTTTTTCGTCAAAAAATATAAATGTTCAAATATTATTTCAGTTTTATTAATTATTATAATTAATGAATATATACTTAGGGGAAAAATTCTTTGTAATTATGTAAATATATATCGCACGGCGCGTGCTTTACTATTGTTTTGCATGAATTATCCTATACTCTGATTTGTATTTCTTTTTTTGAAAATCTTTTTGGAAAAAGTTGGCATATACGTGCGGTATATACTTAAGCTTCTCAGTAGAGATATAGAGATGTTGGAAAACATGAAGGTCAATCTGCCTTTCGAGGCGCCAGACCGCCATCAAAGTTGGAAGAGAGGTTCTTTTAATCCTCCTTTGGGGTCGACCTATGGCTTTTTCTAGTCTAGTTTGCTCAGGCTCCTGCTTCTTTATTCTTATTCTTAATACCGGATTAAATACGACTAAGACAATAGAATATGAACGACGAGTAAAAATTGATTTTTCGGATCAACATTTTCAGAGTTGTTTTTGTGGAATCGTGTTTAAATTATATTATATATGGTCATTGATTATAAAGATTCGTTGGTTAATAGTTAATAATTATGGTTGCCGAATAATTTGTAATTAGTGGTCGATTAGTTATGGCTTACCACAGATTATAGACAAGTTAGGGATTTATATTAAAAGTATAATAAAAAAGTTTAATTTTTTTAAGATTGAGTCTCCGGAAAGTAGAACCACACATAAAGTTTGTACTGAAATTTTCAAGAGTACGCCTGTTACCTAAAAATGAATGTACTAAATACAAATTTCAGTTTAATTTATTTTTCCTGGTTTCGAAAGATAAAATTGGTTAAAATTTATGTTTAAAGCATTAATTTTTTTTGGGTATAACAATATGCCAATGAAAACGACTGAATAAATTTTAAACCTTGTTTTACTTTCCGAAGGCTCAATTTATAAGAAAAATTTGAATTATAGTGCGTCTTTATTGTTTGCTTTATAAAACTATATAAAATTGCCATTGTAAAACCTTCAATTATTTCTATTTGTTTACAATAATGTCTATGTAAATATAACTTAATCGTTCAAGAACTATTATAAAATTATTAATCATAAATTTTTTAATAAATAATTATTACTTAAATATTAAAAAGTTAATTGAATTTGAAAAGAGTTGGGTTTACAATTTTCACAAATAGTATGGATGATAACTTCAAAAGGTTTTATTTAGAAACTTTATAAAATTTCAATTTCCAATTTATTTGCCATTATAGAAATTTTAAAGAACTCAGATTTTTGGAAAATTCTAATAATTTAAATTCTTCTGAAATTAGATAATTAATTAATTAATTGTAATATTTATTTAATTACTTATTGAAAATAGTGAATTAATAAATGAATTTTAGTTCAAAACAAAAAATATTGAATTGTTAAGAAGTAGAAATATAATCATTTTCAAAAGTATATAACAATATATTACTTGGCACAAACAAAATAAAATTTTCAAAAATTAATAAAATTTCATTTCAATATTTCCATTATCTTTATAAATAATAAAATTCTAATCAACATTTAAATAATTTTCAATATAAGTTCAATTTACAAATTTTTTATGAATTTCTTCGTATCAATTTAATTATTTTAATAAATAATACTTTTTATTATTACTTTTTTTTTACAAAGATTCCATTATTTTTATAATAAATATTTATAATTTTGATAATAATGAAATAATGGAATTTTATTTTATAAATAAAAAAGTTCTTTTTAGAAATTTAATTATAGTTTTATAAATATTTAAAATTATTGCAATGTTTCAATTATTTTTAATACAATTTTAATCGAATTCATTAAAAAATGGAATTATTCCCTAAAAATTCTATTAAAATTCGTCGAAAGAATTCAATTATTTAAAAATTTGTTGATAAGATTTTTCAAGAAAATTTAATTTTAAGAAATATGCAATTATTCAATAAATTATTTATTTTTGTTTTTAAACAATTGAATTCTTATAGAATTTTGTAATAAAAATTATAATTAAAAAATGAAAAGGAAAATTAACAGCATTACTGCGTAAATTTTTAGAAATAATTGAACTTTGAAAGGATTTTAAATTAAAATCTTTGAAAATCTGAAATTTTCAAACTTTCAATTAACAATTATGTAGAATTTAATTGTTTTAAAGACGTTTAATTGAAATTTCTTTTTTAAATTAAATAAAATTTTTATTTTCTAATGTGTATATTAATCGAAGAATTTGCGATTAATTGAAATTTTTATGAAACTGTTAACAAATGAATTCCAAAATTCTTAAAGAACTTTTTTTTTAAATTATTAAAACTAAATGATTTAAAGAAGAATTTTAGTTAAAAACTAAAAAAAAGGTTAACTTTCTTGGCGAAGTTACAAATTATTGCAGAAAAATTGATTTCAAAATTATTTTTATAAAATTCTTCGCTAAAATTCAATTCTGTTCAAAAATTAAAAACAATTTCTTGGCATAATTTCAATTACTTAAAAATAAATTTTCCTAATTCAATGATTTTTAATACCTATTATATTTTAATAAAATTTGTTTACAGAATGATATTATTTAAACACAATTTTTGTAAAACTCTTCTCAATCGTTTCAATATATTTTCATAAATAATTAAAAATTTCACAGAAATTCAATTGTTTACAATTTTTTTTTATAAAAGTTTTAGAAATATTTCCATTATTTTTATATAATTAATAAAACTCATCGCTGAATTTCAATTATTTGTAATACAATTATAATTAATTTCTCGTAAAATGCAATTGAAAATGTTCTGGAAAATTTTATTAAAAACTCGTCGAAAGAATTCAATTATTTAAAAATTTGTTTATAACATTTTTTACGAGAATTCAATTATTTAATAAATTATTTATTTTTGTACACAAATAATTGAATTTTCAGAGAATTTTTAAAAATAATTGAATTTTAAAAAGGTGTCAAATTAAAATTTTTGAAAATATAAATTTTTCTAATTTTAAATTAACAATTTTGTTGATTTAATTTTTTTTTATCTGAATTTTTGTTAACATTATTGACGTTTTTTCTAATATATATAAAATATATTCAATTCAAGAATATTCAAATAATCGACATTTCGAAGAATTGCATTGTAAACAGATATGGATTGGAGAATTGTCAAAGAACTTTTACAAAAATTATTAAAAATGATTGATTTAAAAAAGAATTTTTGTTAAAAAACCTATAAAATAATGATTGCGAATTGAAATGATGAAAATAATTGTGCAAATGATATACGGTTACATTATTCTTATATATTACATAAAATAATGATTATATCACTCGGTTATTTTTAATTATTTTAAAAGATATGAAAAAATCGATCATTTTGTCGTGATCGATTTCTTCGTGTTTGATAATAATATTCTTATAAGTATTGTTGAATTTCAAGAAGGTTTTAATTTGAATTTTTTAAAAATCTAAATTCCTATGGAAAAATTAAAATTATATTAAATATTTTTGTTGAATAAAATTATTTATGTCTTTGAATATTTTTCAATTAAAAAAATTCTTAAATAAATGTAATAGAAAATTTTTTTTGATTTTCTAGAAATTTTTAGAGTCATACCTTTTAAATTTTAATTAATAAAAATGTTTATTAATGTGGAATATAGTGACTGACTTTTTGCTGTTGAATTAGTAAACATTACTAATAAATTAGTAGAAATGACTATATATTAGTAAAATTTAAAAAAACTAATTTGAATTAGTAAATTTTACTAATATATAGTCATTTCTACTAATTTATTAGTAAAGTTTACTGATTCAAATTAGTGAACATTTTTACCAATTAAAATTTAGAGAGTATAGAATTTTCTTTAGTGTCAGGGATGAGGTCAAAAATTTTGTCTGAAAGACAGGGAATAACAAAATATAAATATAAATTTATAATATATTTTATATTTATATTTATATTTTATATTTATACAATATGAAAGAAATTTATATAAATTTTTGAAAATTTAATTTAATTTTTGTGGCATAACCCTTTAGTTAATAATCAGAAGTCGAATTGTTTATAACGAACAGTCGAATAATTTATAATCAGCAGCTGAATAGATTATAACCAGTAACTGAATACTTTATAACCAGCAGGCAAATATTTTATTATATACGCTCGAAAAATGATGTTTGCGCGCTTTCCACATTTCCCTCCGAATTTGGTTCACATATTAAAAAATAATTTATAATTTACGCTTTAAATACGCTGTATCGATAGTGCGCAATATTAGTTGCGGGGGATCTCGGGAGACTTTTAATTGAGTTTAAAAATTTTTCACCAAAAATTTAACAATTCCATGCGTGAAATTCGGTATGACGTAACGCAACGAACTCATAACTCAATTTTCATTTGGTTCCGGTAGCCTTTCCCCCGGAAAGACCCCAGGGCGCTTTCTCAGTATACGCTCCGGAAAACCATGGATGTAAGCCACGCTAATGAGGGCAGCTTTTGGAATTAGGTCCATACCATCAGGTAAACAAGTTTCGCCATGAATCCTCAAGGACATGAATGCGACATAGAAACAAGGAACAACTATTTTTGTTTCCTATGTCTTAGTCATGGATTTCTCTCTCCTTTCCTTTTTTTTTTATCAAAAGGCTTATATATACCCGACACAACAATTAACCTCTAAAATCCTTAACATTAACTGCACGAGGAATATCTAGTTTGCTTTTCATTTTAAATCGGTACAAAGATAAAGTTTTCGAGAAAATTTTTCAAATAAAAAAAAATACTTATCTGCGCTTTTTATTTCGTGTATATATTTTTTTTTGTCTTGACGACAGAAGCGAGAACGTCAAAAATTGAATATATAAAAAATAAGGATCATGTCTGCTGCTATCTTAAGTTTTCAACCATTGAAATGCACGTATCTTGAGACTTGGCGCCAGCTTTTATGATCTTATGGCTTTTCAACCTCTCAGGTAGCCAAGGCTAATAAGAGAAATATTTTTTTTAGTTTCCTTCAAGGCATTCTCAATTTCATAAATATGATCTATTCCTCTATATATATAAGTGCGTATCTAAAATGGTCATCAGGAGTTGACATCTTTTAGCCGAATCAGTTATATTTCTCGCCTCTATCTGCGTGTCTAAATCAACAGTATGAATCAGGTGGAAAGAATTTTTATTTATTCGGTAGCTGAACTTTCCTATATATATACATATAATTACTTGGTTAATTTTTGTCAAAAGAAAATAAATTTTTAAAATTTCCTCAGTTTTGAAGTTGAGAGTTTATCTCTTGACTCCCGAAAATTTTGACAGTGAAAGAAACTTTAAATGTTATACGCAAGAAACTAAAATATGTGTATTAACTGTCTGGAATTTCAGTCAAAACTTTTACTATTTCCGGAGTGACTTTTTTTTTTAAATTCCGAAGATATACTTTTTTCCCTGTTTATATATATATTAAAAATGCTAATGTGAACCAAAGAGGAAACGTCGTAATTTTAGATCCATTAAAGAAGTTAAATCAATCGAAAAAATCATGTTAATTAGAGAAGTAATACATTAATTGAAGAAGTCATATAGGAATTAGAAACTTTTTATTAATTGAACAAGTCATGATAGTTAGAGACGGTGTATTAATTGAACAAGTAATAATTTGGTGATGTTGTACATTAATTGGAGAAGTTACATTAATTAAAGAAGTTATATTTATTTAACGAAGTTAAATTAATTGAAGAAGTTAAATTAACCGCGAATATTCCGCGAGTGAGAAAATACAATTTCTCTTTCTCTCTATGCGACAATGAAAGCGATTAGTTATTATACTTTATATTAGGTGCGCGAAGTTTTTTTATATATATACTTTCGCTGAGAATCAAAGTTAATCTTAGAGAATTCTTCAATAAATATAAATATTGCTAAAGAAAGTTTACATCGTTGCTTCGTATAGATCACTTAATAGAAAACGGGATTACCAGCGAGGCAATATATACACATAAGGTACACGTGAATGTCTCGCACACCATTTGTAAAACTTACGATTCCGTCCTTGAAATTTATTAGGATGTCACCTTCTATACACACGTGGTGTAAAGGATTTCTATTTTATGTCGTTAAAATTTCAGAAAAATTCTAAAAGAACTCTATTGCTAAATCAGCGAATGTATATATTGAGATATATATTTATATATATATAGTGAACTGCGTGAATAATCTGCGAGTGAAAATAAATTTTAGCAGTAAACATATTTATATATATAGTATATTTTTTCAATTTTGTGATGTATATTATTCATTTTATGCTAATTTCTGCGCATGGGAAAGTGGTGCAGAAAACTTTTATTTCGAAGACAAAAATTTTTAAAAGATCAATTTTGAATCAATTTATAGTTAGAAATTTTAGAGAATTTTAATTTTCGAGAAATTATAATAATTTCAAATTTTTCTGAAATCATTAGTTGCATTTTTGACGCTATCTGAAGAAAAGGATCCTTAGAAGCAAAAAATTGTAGGTTATGTTTGCAATTTTTGAAATAAAAATACAAAAGGAGAATCAAGTGACAATTTAAATTATTGATGATTAAGTTTTCATTATAACTGAAATATTTAATAAATACTGATATAAATTTGCAAAAAGTGAAAAGAAACTTCTAATCAACAAATAGGTAAGACTAACATAACCTTAAAGTAATTTATACTTTTATTAAGGTCCCTTTCTTCAGATCACGTCACATATATTTGAGTAATTACTAAAAATAATGGATTTTTAAAAGAATTTTAAGTTAAAAATACTAGAAATAATTTAATTTTGAAGAAGTCGGAAAAATAATTGCAGAAAATTCAATTATTTTCATAAACAATAAAACTCATCGTAGAATTTCAATTCAACTTTAAACGAATAAGAAATTATGTTAAAATTCGTTGTAAAATTTAATTATTTTCATAAATAGCAATATTCATCGCACAAGAATTCAATTATTTTGAAAAGAAATAAAATTCCTCGCAGAAATTCATAATTTTTGTAAAACTCTCGTCAATTTATTATATTGATAAATATTAAGTTTCTTATACCAAAAATTGAATTATTTTCAGCAATTTTAATAAAAAATTCTTTGTAAAAATACAATTATTTTCATAAACAACAGTATTCGTCGTATTTACAAAATAAATAAAATTCTTTGTAATAATTCAAAATTTTTTTAAAATTCCCTGCAATTATCTTAATAAATATTAAGTTTCTTCTAAAAAATTCAATTATTTTAAGGAATTTTAATAAAATTCTTTTGCAATTATTTCTATAAACAATATTCATCATATGAAGAATTCAATTATTTTTAAAAGAAATAAAATTAATTGCAGAAATATAATATTTTTTTAAAAAACTCTTGTCTAGTTTCCATTTATCTTTATGAATATAAAAAACTCTTCGTTGAATTTCAATTATTTTTAAAAATTTTAATAAAATTCATGGTAAAATTTCAATTATTTTCCAAAATTTTAATAAAATTCTCGTCAAAATTTAATTTTTTTCAAAAACTTTCCTCAATTCAATGGTTCTTAATATCTAATATTTTAATAAAATTTTTCAAAAGAATTCAATTGTTTCAAAAAAAATTTCAATACAAATTCTACCCAAACATTTTATTAATTTCATAAACAATAAAACTCATTGCAGAATTTTAATTATTCTTTAAGAGATTTTAATTTTAAGAAACAATTATTCAATAAATTATTTATTTGCATATAGTTAAATAATTGAATTCTCGTAGAATATTAAAAGCATTTGTGATAAGCGTGAATTTTTTTAGAAATAATTGAATTTTGAAAAAGTTATTTAAATTAAAATCTTCGATTATTTGAACTTTTCATTACAATATTTCTTGCAAGAATTCAATTATTTTCAAAAGTAATAAAATTTTTGGGAGAAAATAAAAAAATTTCTAAGACGTCTCGTCATGTTTTTAGTTATATTGTGGCAAATATTAAATTTATTTCTAAAAATTCATTTATTTTTAGAAATTTTAATAAAATTCCTTAGAAAATTCATTTATTTTCATAAAACACATAAATAGAACAATATTCATTACAAGGATTAAATTATTTTCAAAATTTTAATAAATTATTTTGTAAATGTTTAAATTCTTCACAAGAAATTCAATTATTAATTTTTTTTATTTCAATTATTATTATTATTATTATTATTATTATTATTATTATTATTATTATTATTATTATTATTATTGTTTTCAATTATTATTATTATTTTTATCTTTTTATTATTATTATTATTTATTTCAGGAATTTTAATAATAATTAATTGCAGAATTTAATTATTTTCAGGAATTTCAATAAAATTCCTTGCAAAATTTCATAAATATAACAATATTCCTTACAAGAATTCAATTATTTTCAAAAGTTTTATAAATTATCTTATAAATTATACTTAAAAGTTGAAGAAAAACAAAAATTTTCTTTCTTTGACAACTTTTTTCTAAACTCAAGACTTTCAAAGTTATAAGCTATATATATTGAAAGTAGGTCAACTTTTTAAAATCCAGAATTTCGAAAATTCGTAACTCGAAAATTTTGACAATTATGGAAAAATAAAAAAATACGTATTTAATATTTTTCTAGCGAGAACGTTAAAAAATACGTTTCACTGATTTTTAAATGTCTTATAGAAAAATTTCACGTGGAAATGCCCATATATATATTTAATTTTTAAATAAATATTGAAAAATTTTAGAATAATTATTGAAACTAAAATTGAATTATTGTAAATAAGTGGTTTTGGAAATTCTTAAAGACCATTATAAAAAATTGTTTAAAATAATTGTTTTTAAGAAGTATTTTAGTTAAAAATTCTAGAAAATAATATAATTGAATAGAAATGATGAAAATAATGTTGTAAAAGTAAGAGTAACAATATTCGATTATAATGTTTCAAAAACGTTTTAAAACCAATGGAACGTTTTTGGAACATTATTTGGCAGACATGAAACGTTCTAAAAACGTTTTTGGAACGTTTTTAAAACAATGATGGTTTTTTGCCCACAGGGAATGATCCAATATGTATTTAAAAATAAAGTTATTGAATTTTTTGAATATACTTATTTATACATAGTTAAAGAAATTCGTAAATATATATCAGAACCTTGTTTGGTTCAGTAGGGTAAAAAAAAATTTAGTATAAAAACCTGCAAAAACCAAGAATTCAAAAATTATAAGAAATATAATAATAAAGTTGAAATTATCGATCACTGCGACTCAGGTTGTTTTGAGTGATCGATAATTTCAACTTTATTATTAAAAAATTTGCCGAGTGATAGTTTAAATTATTATTTATAAGAAATATAGTAGACATTCTGTTTGAGTATATCTAATAATTTTTAGAGTATAAATCAGAATATTTGTTAGGGTTAGGGAAAATATTAAAATGGGAAAGAAAAACCAAATATACTAAACCAGAAATTGAAAAAAAGTAGTGAGCGCAGAAAGACATGCGGTTTAAAATAGCCTTTATTTTCACGAACCACATACGTTAATACACATATATACAAGATGCTTACGGATGATGTCAGACATGTAATATCGGGATATAGATATGAATTTATGCATTTGTTTAGAGAAAAGTTGATGCGCACACACACAATATATATATATAGTATATTGAGTTTAGTATGTATTTTGTCTGCTACACATACAGAATATATCATCGTACTCTGCACTTGGGTACGCCTGGTCTGGTCGTTATCGCAGCACCATCTACCCTGGCTAAAAGCTTCTCCCCATCATGCCCCTCTATTCACTCTTTGTACCGCCTGCTTTGCCCTTCTCTCTGTCCTGGTTGACGGGCTGGATCCTTATGTGTCCCAATTTTTTACAACTGCGGCCCGCCCGAACATTCGAACTGGTTAACATCTTGTAACCCATGTCCTCCTCCTCCTTCCTTTGCTCCTTCTTCTTCTTCTTCTTCTTCTTCTTCTTCTTCTTCTTTATCACTCGAGACCTTCCCTTCGATGCCTCCTTTATCTCGAATTCACTTTTCAAAACCTGATGCTCTTTTGCTATTCACTTCTTTTCCTCCTCCTTCTTCTTCTTCTTGACTTTATGTTTATTCCCCACAACTAAATTGCTGGAAATAATTTATTGTCATTTGCCTGGAAATACTTTTCATTCTTTTGACTAAATGGGTTGAATATTTGGAATAATCATTTTTTTTACTACCTTTATTATTATTCATGTTTGTACTTGTGATATTTACGCCATTTATGGTATTTTGGCATTAACAGTATTTATGGTATTTACATTGTTTATGGCATTAATATAGTATTTACGGTATTTATATATTGTTTCTTGCATTAGTATAGGATTTATGGTATTTGTAGTGTTTGTGCCATTAATATTATAACTAGCAACAATTCTAACTAACTTTTTACTTCATTTTTTAAATAAATTTATCAATTTTAAAAATAATATAATTAAAAAATTTTAAATTCTAATATCTTGTCGAAAACACTAAGGTAAATGTACATATTTCCATGCTAGAACATAATTCCGTGCTATCATTTAATATTAATTAACATAAAAAATTAATAAAATATTTTAGTAAAATAAAACCCATAATATTAATCTACTAAATAGCAAAATTTATTCTACAATTTTTCACTTGCTAAAATATTTTATCAATTCATTATTTTAATTAATAAAAAAAAAATAGCACGGAATTAGGTTCTAGCACGGAAATATGTACATTTATACCTTAAAATAATTCAATTTTGGAAAAATTGCAAATAAAATTGCAGAAAGTCAATTACTTTCCAAAGTAATAAAATTCTTCTGATAAAATTCAATTATGTTTAATATTAAAAAAAAAATTCTCGTCAAAATCCCAATTATCTATTTGTAAAATAACCAAATTTTCCCCCAAATTTCAATTAAATTTCAAAAATGACAATAAAATTCTTGTCCTAATTTCAATTATTTTCTTAATTTATACTATTTTAATAAAATTTCCGAGAAAAACTAAATTATTTTTTAAAAAAATTTAATAAAATCGTACACAAACATGTAAAATATAACATTCATTTGGGAAATTTTATTAAAATATACAGTAAATATTCACAATTCTCGAATAAATTAATATATAAATAAATATTAAATATCATTGAATTGATGAAAAAATTTTTGTGAAAATAATTGAATTTCAGAGAAGAATTAAATTGATTTAAAAAATTCTAGCAGAATTTAATTATTTAAACACAAAACTGATTAATTAATTGAATAATATTAAATGATTCTCTAAATTGAAGTTTTATAAAGAATATTATCAACAAATTTTTAAACAAATTAAATTTTTTCGAAGAATTTTAAACTATTTTTTGAAATAATTAAATTATTTTAAAAAAAATTAATAAAATCGTACACAAACATATAATTATTGTAAAAAATATTAAAAATTTCACAAGAATTCAACTATTTTCAATTTTTTATAAATTTCTTCGCATTAATTCAATTAATTTTCATAAATTTTTATTTTCAAAAAAGTTTGAATTTTTGATTGTCTTAATTCCTGTGAAAAAATAATAATAATTAAATATTTATTTATTAAAAAGCAATTATTGATGTTTTTGAATAATTTTACAATTAAAGAAATTCGTAAAAATGTAACGGAACATTTTTTTAGTAAAATATTTTCCTCTATTTTCTAAAAATTCAAAAATTTTCATTTTCAATAAACATTTGTAATTGACAAATAGAATGTATAAACATTTGTTTCGTTTATTTTAAAAAAAAACAACTTTGAATGTTATTAAAACAATTGTAATTAAAAAATTGAAATAATGTAAATTATGTCATGAAAGTTGAAAATTTTCTTTAAAAATATTAAGAAACGAGAATATGTAATGTTTTTTTCCCAAAAAAAAAGAGTAAGTTTGTGAACAATATTGTTATTGAGAAATAAAAATAATGCATAAAATGGATATTTATTTATTATTTCTTAATCAACATTTTTTAACAAATTTTTTATTTTTTATAAATAAATAAGAGAAAAATTTCCAGTAATTTAGATCTGTCAAACGAAATTTGTTATTAAAAAAAGCATATAATAAACAAAATGGGTAAATTTTTCATTTGTTAATCAATCTTTTTCTTTTTAATTTTCTAATTTCTAATATTATTTTTATTATGAATCATGAAAAAATACCTGAATATTTTCGATTTGTCAAAACAAATTTTTTTTAAAGGTAAAAAACAAAAGATTATACAGAAAAACTGACTTCAAGTGTGGACAGAATGAAAGAATGAATAAGACGATTATTATAGTTAATTTATGGTACCTAAATGCCAAAAAAAGTATATTCATTCTAAGCGTAGAAAAAGCAGACTTGAATAAATGAAGCAAAGAATAAAGATTTGCAATTCGTTTTCTCCATTGGAAAATAAAAAAAAATTCCGTGTTTTGTCCTTTTGTATATTTAAACAATTGGTATCGCTGCAAGTTTTTTACAATTGGTATTTTTTCGAGAAAGAAGAATTGTAACATTTTATAGTGATCCTTTAAATCTTGATTCCTGCTTGTTATTCAAACATTATCTTCAGGCGCGAGAGTCGCGAATTCAGCCGAGTCTGGGAACACCAGATCAATAGGCTCTGTCCGCGCAAGTCTGAATCTCACTTTTATGAAGGCGTAAACGTAAATACATCTATATACACAAGAAGCATTATAGATTTCAGTTTTGCGTATTTCGAATTTTAGTTTTTAAAATTTATTTTTTTTATTCGCAACTAATTCATTTTTATATATATAAAAGTCCGATATAATAATATAAGTTATATGTTAAGAATAGTTTTATTAATATGGTATCAAAATAGGAATATCAAATTGGATCAAAATGGCACGAAATTTAACGGAAATGGTACCAATTTGGATGAAATTGTTACTAAAATGTTTCAAAATGGTACCAAACTTAATTAAATTAGTACCAAATTGAATCAAACAGTTAACAAATTCAATCAAAGTGGAATACTAAATTTTATCGAAGTTACTGAAAATGGTACTAAATTGAATCAAATTGTTACCGAATTGGATCAAATTACTACCAAAATGAATCGAAATACTACAAAATTGGATTTAATTGGTACTATAGAATGTATCAAAATTGTATCCAACTAAATAAAAATTGAAATATTAAATTAGAACCAAAATGAATCAAAATGGTATCAAAATTGAATCAAATTAGTATACAATTTAAAATTAAAACAAAATTGAATCAGAATGGTACCAAATTCGATTAAATTGGTTAGAGAAGAAACTAAATTAGTATCACACTGAATCAAAATTAAAATATCAAATTGGAACCAAAATGAATAAAAATGGTACCAAATTAAATCAAATTCTTACGAAATTGATTTAAAATGGTATCAAATTAGTATTTAAACGAATCAAAATAGTATCACAATTAATTAAATTAGTAACGAATTCAATCAAAATGGAATATTAAATTATTTCAAATTTAATTGAAAATAATACCAAATTGAATCAAGTTGTAACCAATTTTGATGAAATTAGCACCAAAATGAATTAAAATCCTACAAAATTGGCTTAAATTTCCAAACTGAGTCAAATTGGTACTAAGATGAATCAAAATGGTATTAAAATTAATCAAATTAGTACCAATAAAATTTTGTTTGATTTAACGAAATAAAATAATTGACCTTAATAAAACATTTATTTATAGTTCAACTAAATATTTGCTTTAGGTGCAACCAAAATTTTTTTCGAATTCAAAATTTGTTAAGTTGAACCAAATCTTTATTTAAATCGATGAAATATTTATTTTCATTAGGTAAATTTTATCAAATTTAACTAATTTTTTATTTATTTTAAAATTGATTATTAAATTAAAATAATATTAAAAAGTACAACAAAAATGAAAGTAAAATAAAATTTGTTTGAATTGTTGTTATAGTAAAATTTATACTCTGAAAATATAGTAAAAAATTCCATCAGAAATGCGGAAAAATTATTTTAATTTTATTTATAAATTGAAGAAATAGTTGTTTTAGTTAATTGTATTTTGTATAATTTAAACTTTTGTAAAATTTGCTTAACTAAAACAAAATTTTCATCAATTTAAATGAACATTTGGCATAACTTAATAAATTTTGAGTTCGAATTTGGATACTTTCAAAAAAATTGTGTTTATGATAACTTTTGAGTGTTTCCGATGACAAATTTTATTATATTTTCAAAGTAAATATTTCTATACAATTCAGATTTCTTGTAATATCAACAAAATCATTAAAATAATAAAAAAATATTTTCCAACAAGAACAATAGAATTAAAAAGCTACTCCCTAAATTTGAATTAGTTCAAATGAACTAATTTGATAGAAAAATGTCTTACACTAATTCAAATAGTAATATTTTACTTATGTAATAGTTAACAATAAACCTAATTATTAGTTAAATTCACTTTTAGGTTTTGTAAAAATATAATAATAAAATATAACTAAATTAAAGATAATAGAAAAAATTTGTTACTTATCTATTTTAACAATTCCTTTCTCTCCGAGCACTATGATTAAGTTTAAATTAAAGAAAAATTAAAGTGAAAAAGCGCATATTTCAATCTTCCATAACAAATGCATTTTTTAGATTCGATAATACTTCTATCCGCACACTTATTCTTATTTTTAACATGAGAACTTAATCCAAAAATAAAGTAGAATTTTATTTTTACATAATAAATTGCAATTAGAAAATAATTTCATTTTCATAGTCTCGCTTTGTAATTAATCAATTTCTCTAAGAGATGATATTTATTTGCTCGCAAATGAATGCAACTGAAATGTAAGTGGAAAATTAAAGGAATTCTTAATGTTATTATAAGCGCGCTATAGAAAGTTATGTGTGTGTATATATATATAAATATAGGAAAAGTTTTCATTAATATTATTAAGATACCATTGAGTGCGATTTTATCAAAAAGTATATTTTATATATATAAGCTATATAATTTTCTTTCAAGATTTTCACATTCGATTCAGAGAATGACTTTCCATTATTTCGACAAATTGTGAGTGACATTCTTGGATTTATTTATTCAAGATATGTCATGTTAAAAGATCTTTTAATGGCGTTTAAATTACTTGCAATATTATATATATCAAGAGAATAAAGTGACATCAGACATTTACCAATATACAAAAGGTATAAATTTAAACTCAAAAAGTCAAATACACATTTAATTGCTGTGTGAAATTTTTTGCGGGTAAAAAGTAAAGGAAATTTTTGTTTATAAATATATACGTATATTATTCGAGTTATTTGTGAAAATCTGAAAATTATACAAATTGGATTTTAAACAATATACAAGTTTTTGCAATTTAGCACTTTTGTTGTTTCTAATATTGTCTTTAAATTTTTTTTCTTTTTTGAATATTGGTTTAATTAAATTTTTTCGCTTTATTTTTGATTCTTTTTTTTCTTTCTTTTTAATTCTTTCTTCTTCTTTATTTTTAATTCTTTCTTCTTCTATATTTTTAATTCTTTTTTCTTCTTTATTTTTAATTCTTTCTTCTTCTATATTTTTAATTCTTTTTTCTTCTTACTTTTTAATTCTTTCTTCTTCTTTATTTTTAATTCTTTTTTATGCTTTATTTTAAATTCTTTTTTATACTTTATTTTGAATTCTTTTTATCTTTATTTTTAATTCTTTTTTCTTCTTTCTTTTTAATTCTTTTTTTATTGAGTTTTTTTAATTCTTTTTTCTACTGAATGTGCCATTGCGATATGAGTGAGACTTTGTTTTAGGAGGTTTTAATTTTTTTCTAACTGACACTTAATAGAAAGAGTTGGCTTTTATAAGAGCTGACGAAGCTCTATAAGACCGGTCATTGTTTTATCTTTTTTTTCGGTGCGTTCCGATATAGCTACAACTTGCTAAGTGGCCCTTCTTTTCATAATTATAGGTCGGCACTGAAGGGCCAATTCACTGTCAATCCGTTACCGCTACTGAATCACCGATCTCTTGTAACATATAAATTCCTATACTTGTAATTTCCGATTTTTATTTCTCTAATTCTTTAATAAGATACATATATAAGAAAGTACAGATTATAGATTTTCGTATATATATAAATCTTTTAATATTCCACGCAACATAAAATTTTGTCTAGTCATTCAGTGAAATGTTAGAATATTTAATTTTTAATCCCCAGATAGCATGTATATATATAGTCTTACAGCAATCTGGCCGCAATGATTCATTTATAATTAATTTTTACAAAAGTGTGTTTCGAGTGTATTTTACTCATAAGAAAAAAGTAAAAATTGCATAAATGAAGAAAAGAGAAAAAATTTTACTTTGTAAATAGCAAAAGGTTACTCTATATTTTTTCCGAACAGAAAAAGTTTTAGGAACGAATTCAGGCTTATCGTAGTATCCATAGATTAGATATGATTTTAATTTTTTTTGAATTTTTAAATTTGATGAATTTTGGCGAAATTTTACAAAAAATGATTGCAGAAATTCAATTATTTTCAAAAGTAATAAAACTCTTAGCAGAAATTTAATTATATTCAACAATTTTTCTCAATTCAATGATTTTCAGAATCTACCATTTCAATAAAGTTTTCAAAAAGAATTCAATTATTTCAAAAAAAATGTTAATTAAGTTCTCGGCAAAATTTCAACTATTTCCTAAAATTTTAATACAATTTTCGAAATAATTCAATCATTTTTTGAAATTTCAATAAAATTCTTGGCAAAATTCAATTATTTTCTAAATTTTAAATAAAAGTAATCTCTAAAATTTTAATACAATTTTCGAAAGAATTCAATCATTTTTTGAAATTTCAATAAAATTCTTGGCAAAATTCAATTATTTTCTAAATTTTAAATAAAAGCATTCTCTAAAATTTAATTATTAAAAAAAACTTTTTTTAAATTATCGTAAAAATTTAAATTACTTTTATTAACTAAATTCTCAAAAATTCAATTATTTTCTAAAATTTTAATAAATTTTTCGAAAGAATTCAATCATATTCTAACATTTATTTGATAAAATTCATCTTGGTAGAAATTCAAATATTTTCAAAGTTTTCCTAAAATTCTTGGCAAAATTTCAATTATTTTTGAAAATTTTCCTCAATTCAATGATTTTTAATATATTTACTATTTTAATAAAGTTTTCAAAAAGAATTCAATTATTATGTTAAAAAATTTGTAAAAACTCTCTTTACAATTCCAATTATTTTTATAAATAATAAAATTTTTCTCTAAAATTCAATTATTTCAAAAATTTCCTTAAAATTCTTGGCAAAATTTCAATTATTTTTGAAAATTTTCCTCACTTCAATGATTTTTAATATATTTACTATTTTAATAAAGTTTTCAAAATGAATTAAATTATTTAAAAAAAAATTAATAATTTTTTTGAAAGAATTCAACGAATTTCAAAAATTTGAATTCAATTCTTAGTAAAACTTCAATTATTTTTAAAATTGTTTTTAAAATTTTTTTCAGAATTTCAATTATCTTTGTAACGAATAATATTCTTCAAAAATCAATTATTTTCTATAGTTCCAATAATTTTTTCTAAAGAATTCAATTATTATGTTAAAAAATTTGTAAAAAATCTCGTCACAATTTCAACTACTTCTATAAATATAATAAAATTTTTCTACAAAATTCAATTATTTCCAAAATTTCCTTAAAATTCTTTGGCAAAATTTCAATTGTTTTTGAAAATTTTCATCACTTCAATGATTTTTAATATATTTACTATTTTAATAAAGTTTTCAAAATGAATTAAATTATTTAAAAAAAAATTAATAATTTTTTTGAAAGAATTCAACCAATTTCAAAAATTTGAATTCAATTCTTAGTAAAACTTCAATTATTTTCAAAATTATTTTTAAATTCTTTTCAGAATTTCAATTATCTTTGTAACGAATAATATTCTTCAAAAATAAATTATTTTCTATAATTCCAATAATTTTTTCTAAAGAATTCAATTATTATGTTAAAAAATTTGTAAAAAATCTCGTCACAATTTCAACTACTTCTATAAATATAATAAAATTTTTCTACAAAATTCAATTATTTCCAAAATTTCCTTAAAATTCTTTGGCAAAATTTCAATTGTTTTTGAAAATTTTCATCACTTCAATGATTTTTAATATATTTACTATTTTAATAAAGTTTTCAAAATGAATTAAATTATTTAAAAAAAAATTAATAATTTTTTTGAAAGAATTCAACCAATTTCAAAAATTTGAATTCAATTCTTAGTAAAACTTCAATTATTTTCAAAATTATTTTTAAATTCTTTTCAGAATTTCAATTATCTTTGTAACGAATAATATTCTTCAAAAATCAATTATTTTCTATAATTCCAATAATTTTTTCTAAAGAATTCAATTATTATGTTAAAAAATTTGTAAAAAATCTCGTCACAATTTCAACTACTTCTATAAATATAATAAAATTTTTCTACAAAATTCAATTATTTCCAAAATTTCCTTAAAATTCTTTGGCAAAATTTCAATTGTTTTTGAAAATTTTCATCACTTCAATGATTTTTAATATATTTACTATTTTAATAAAGTTTTCAAAATGAATTAAATTATTTAAAAAAAAATTAATAATTTTTTTGAAAGAATTCAACCAATTTCAAAAATTTGAATTCAATTCTTAGTAAAACTTCAATTATTTTCAAAATTATTTTTAAATTCTTTTCAGAATTTCAATTATCTTTGTAACGAATAATATTCTTCAAAAATCAATTATTTTCTATAATTCCAATAATTTTTTCTAAAGAATTCAATTATTATGTTAAAAAATTTGTAAAAAATCTCGTCACAATTTCAACTACTTCTATAAATATAATAAAATTTTTCTACAAAATTCAATTATTTCCAAAATTTCCTTAAAATTCTTTGGCAAAATTTCAATTGTTTTTGAAAATTTTCATCACTTCAATGATTTTTAATATATTTACTATTTTAATAAAGTTTTCAAAATGAATTAAATTATTTAAAAAAAAATTAATAATTTTTTTGAAAGAATTCAACCAATTTCAAAAATTTGAATTCAATTCTTAGTAAAACTTCAATTATTTTCAAAATTATTTTTAAATTCTTTTCAGAATTTCAATTATCTTTGTAACGAATAATATTCTTCAAAAATAAATTATTTTCTATAATTCCAATAATTTTTTCTAAAGAATTCAATTATTATGTTAAAAAATTTGTAAAAAATCTCGTCACAATTTCAACTACTTCTATAAATATAATAAAATTTTTCTACAAAATTCAATTATTTCCAAAATTTCCTTAAAATTCTTTGGCAAAATTTCAATTGTTTTTGAAAATTTTCATCACTTCAATGATTTTTAATATATTTACTATTTTAATAAAGTTTTCAAAATGAATTAAATTATTTAAAAAAAAATTAATAATTTTTTTGAAAGAATTCAACCAATTTCAAAAATTTGAATTCAATTCTTAGTAAAACTTCAATTATTTTCAAAATTATTTTTAAATTCTTTTCAGAATTTCAATTATCTTTGTAACGAATAATATTCTTCAAAAATCAATTATTTTCTATAATTCCAATAATTTTTTCTAAAGAATTCAATTATTATGTTAAAAAATTTGTAAAAAATCTCGTCACAATTTCAACTACTTCTATAAATATAATAAAATTTTTCTACAAAATTCAATTATTTCCAAAATTTCCTTAAAATTCTTTGGCAAAATTTCAATTGTTTTTGAAAATTTTCATCACTTCAATGATTTTTAATATATTTACTATTTTAATAAAGTTTTCAAAATGAATTAAATTATTTAAAAAAAAATTAATAATTTTTTTGAAAGAATTCAACCAATTTCAAAAATTTGAATTCAATTCTTAGTAAAACTTCAATTATTTTCAAAATTATTTTTAAATTCTTTTCAGAATTTCAATTATCTTTGTAACGAATAATATTCTTCAAAAATCAATTATTTTCTATAATTCCAATAATTTTTTCTAAAGAATTCAATTATTATGTTAAAAAATTTGTAAAAAATCTCGTCACAATTTCAACTACTTCTATAAATATAATAAAATTTTTCTACAAAATTCAATTATTTCCAAAATTTCCTTAAAATTCTTTGGCAAAATTTCAATTGTTTTTGAAAATTTTCATCACTTCAATGATTTTTAATATATTTACTATTTTAATAAAGTTTTCAAAATGAATTAAATTATTTAAAAAAAAATTAATAATTTTTTTGAAAGAATTCAACCAATTTCAAAAATTTGAATTCAATTCTTAGTAAAACTTCAATTATTTTCAAAATTATTTTTAAATTCTTTTCAGAATTTCAATTATCTTTGTAACGAATAATATTCTTCAAAAATCAATTATTTTCTATAATTCCAATAATTTTTTCTAAAGAATTCAATTATTATGTTAAAAAATTTGTAAAAAATCTCGTCACAATTTCAACTACTTCTATAAATATAATAAAATTTTTCTACAAAATTCAATTATTTCCAAAATTTTAATAAAATTCTACTTCAAAGTTCAATTATGTTATCAAAGTTTTCTTAAATTTCTTGCCAAAATTTCAATTATTTTAAAAAATTTTCCTCAGTTCAATGATTTTTAATATCTACTATTTTAATAAAGTTTTCAAAAAGAATTCAATATTATTTTTAAAAAATTGAATAAATTTCTCAAAAGAATTCAATCATTTTATAAAATGTTAATAAAGTTCTCGGCAAAATGTCAATTATTCTCTAATATTTTAACAAAACAAAATTTATTATTCTTTAAAATTCACTTATATTCAAATTTTTTTGTTAAATTCTCGTTAAAATTTGAATTATCTTTATTAATTAAATTCTCTAAAATTCAATTATTTTCTAAAATTTTACTAAACTTCTTATTGGTAAGATTTCAATTATTTAAAAATTTTTGTTTAAATTGTTGACAAAATTTTAATTAACTTTTAAATAATGTTTTTATAGAAAAATTTTAGTTAAAAAAATAAAAAAAAAAATTAATTTTGGAAAAGTTCTAAATTGTTGTCGAAATTCAATTGTTTTTAAGAGTAATAATAAAATTCTTTGCATAAATTTAATTTTGTTATAAAATAATAAAAATTCTTTAGAATTCAATTACCTTCATAAGAATTGAGAAGGATTTCAATTATTTTTAAAACAATTTTAATCGAATTTCTCGAAAAACGTAATTATTTTTAAAAATTGTATTAATAATCGTAGGAAACATAGTTAGTTGTTTAAAATTTGATAAATGCAATTCTTGATGAAAATTTGAATTTTAAGAAACATTTAAATATTCAATAAATTAATTTTTGTTGTATTCAAATTATTGAATTCTAGTAGAATTTTCTGATAAAAATTGTTGTGAAAATGAATTTCAGTTAAAATTTTTAGATCATAGTTTTCTTGAAAGTATCAAATTGATTTTAAAGTGGATCAAATTGATGCTATTTTTGTCAGTATTTGTTCCGTAATTTTTCATTTTTGGTCCGTAAAGTTCACTGAAAAAAAAATATTCTGAATTTTAGAATACATACTAAAATAGGTGCCCCACTTAAATTACGTGGGAAATATTCTTACAATAAGAATATACTCTAATAGTAAGAATATATACCACTTAATTTAAGTGGGGAATATCCTTGGCACCTATTTTAGTATGTATTCTAAAATTCAGAATATTTTTTTTTTCAGTGTTCGTATTTTTAATTTCTTTCACTGGTTTGAGCCTTGAAATATCTGAAATTTGAAAATGATTATATCCTAGAAGGAATTATTTTTGAATTCGAATTTTTTCTATATATGTACAGTAGATTTAAAATAAGTATTTAACATTTTATGAAGTCATAAGTAAAAAAAAAAGAATAAAAAACTGAAGACACAAAAGTGACAGTTGGATGCGTCGAATAATTTTGATAAAAATGCGTAGAGAGCGATTACGAGCGCGTGCAGGAGAAGTCAATGCGTGGATCGCGTGTGCACGTCTGACTAACTGACCGCAAAAGGCTGACAGGGGGTTGAACACACGGTTAAGGGCTGATCAGGTCGAGGCGAGTCAAAGCAAAATAGTTGGGTGCGATAGCACCTCTGCCTATTACTAATAAATTAAAGACCTAACTTTTTATGTACACAAAATCAATAGAATAGATGATTATGATGATGATGATGCCATAACTACATCGTCACGCCACGTCAGTTCATTTATTCAAATTACTCTTCACTAATTTTTTCCTTTACACGTCCGCTATATAGTTTATATTAAAAGGTGAAAAAAAAGAAAATTTATTACCTAGAAAATTTTGACATCTCAATTTTTCATTTCTAAATTTTCAAACTTGTTTCCATTTTTTGATATAGTTGTATATTTACAAACTTCTGTATAATTGTAAAATTACTCAAAAACATCAATAACTTTTTACTTAAAAAAATATTTAATTATTATTATTTTGCCACAGGAATAAAGACATTTGAGAATTCCAAATTCAAACCTTTTTGAAATTAAACAACTTAGAAAAGTATTTTGCTATAAACCATAAAGATATTGATTGCTCTGAGTCGAAGACACGGAGTAATAGATTTCTTCATGTTTTATATTAATTCATAGTAATTAAAAATTTATGAAAATAATTGAATTAATGCCAAGAAATTTATAAAAAAATTGAAAATAATTTAATTCCTGGTGAAATTTTTAATATTTTTGACAATAATTACATGTTTGTGTACAATTTTATTAAATTTTTTTTAAGTAATTGAATTTTTCTCGGAAATTTTATTAAAATAGTATAGATATAGAAAATAATTGAAATTAGGACAAGAATTTTATTGTCATTTTTGAAAATAATTGAACTTTGGAAAAAAATTTTGTTATTTGCGAATAGATAATTGGGATTTTGACGAGAATTTTTTTTTAATTTCAAACATAATTTCGAATTTTATAAGAATAGAATTTTATTACTTTTGAAAGTAATTGAATTTCTGCAATAAATTATTTGCAATTTTTCCAAATCTTCACATTAATTACATTATTTTCCTAAGTAATAAAACTCATCGCAGAATTTCAATTATTTTTTAAACAATTTTAATTAAATATCCCGATAAATATAATTTAATTGTTTAAAAATTTGTTGATAATATTCTTTATAGGAATTCAATTTTGAGAAACATTCAATATTATTCATTAATTAATCATTTTTGTGTTTAAATAATTAAATTCTAGTAGATTTTTTTAAATAAATTCAATTCTTCTCTAAAGCTCCATTATTTTCAAAAATTTTCATCAATTCAATAATTTTTTATATTTTTTTAATATTTATTTATCTATTAGTTTATTCGAGAATTTAAGATCCTAAAGTTCTGAACGTTCAAATGAATGAAATTTATTTATTTCTTCTAAAAATTAAATTTTTATTGCAATTATTTAGTATCACTAACAAAAAAAATTAATTACTCAGTTTGTAAATGTAAAATTTAAATTTAAAAATTTTTTTATGATTAGTAATTTATTAAAATATCTTCAATAAAAAAAAAATTTCGTTCATTTGCACGTTCAAAACTTTGGTATCATGAGAATTTTGAATATTTACTATTTTAATAAAATTTCCCAAATGAATTCAGTTACTACAAAAAAATGTTTGATAAAATTCTACACAAACTTTTAATTATTTTACAATAAGGAATAAAAATTGTACAAGAATTGAATTATTTTTATAAATAGTAAAATTCTTCGAAAGAATTGAATTATTGAAAAATAGTTAATAAACTTCTTTAAGAGAATTTAATTTTGAAAGACATTAAATTATTAAATAAATTTATTTATTTTTTACTTAATAAATTGATTTCTCATAGATCTTCTTGAGAAGAATTGGTTTAAAAATGAATTTTAGTTTAACTTTTAGATAATAATTGAATATTAAAAGCATTGAAATATGAATTTTTAAAAATAATTGAATTTCGAAAAGGTTTCAAATTAAAATCTTTGAAAAGCAGAATTTCATCAAAATTAAAATTCTGCCTTGAATTTTATTATTTATATGAAATTAATTGAATCCTTGTTAAAATTTTGTTACTTATGAAACTAATGAAATTTGCGTAGAATTTTATTAAAATTTATTCTTTTATTGATATTGAATTCTTTTTGAAAATTTGTATTAAAATATATAGTCGTAGATATTAAAAATCTTTGAACTGAGGAAAATTTTTGAGGACAATTGAATTTTTTAGAAGAATTTAATTACAATTTAGAATCTTATTGAATTTCAAAGAAGAATTTTATTATTTATAAAGAAAATTATAATTTTGCCCAACATTTTTTTAAGTTATTCATCATAATTGAATTTCAGGGACAAATAGTTTAATTATTTTTTAAAATAATTTAATTCCTGCAATCATTTATAATTTCTCTTCAATTTTTTTTAAATGTTTCTAACCAAAATTCTTCTATAATTCCATTAAGTTTAACATATATAATTAAGTATATATTTAAAAAAATTTATATAAATTCAAAAGAATTCAAGTTCTAAAATTTTTCAAAATTTTGTGTTTTTTTCAAATTTTTAATGAAATTCAAACAAAATTGAAATTTTATAAAATTTAACGTTAAAACTTTTCAAGTTTATCTCTTTATGAAAATTGTAAGTGCAACTCTTTCCAAATTCATGTTAATATTAAAATATTTAAGTGAAATTATTCATTAAATAATTTGTAAGTAATGATTTTATGATTGTAAACTGTTAGAAATTCAATGATAATTTTTACTTCCACTTTTCACTTTAAATATTTAATAAATTTTGCTGACATTTTGTAATAAAGTCTAAAATATAATAAAGAAGGGCAGTAATGTGAAAAAGTTTTAATAGTTTAAAAATAAATTATAATAAAATAAAACACTTTGAAATCGGTAGAGAAAGAGAAATTGATTGGAAGTGACCGTGAGAACTTATAATTTTATAGTAATTTGTAATAAATAATTTTAAAAATAATCAAACTTTTGCACATTACTGCTCTTCTTTATTGTATTTTAGACTTTCGTAGAAAGTTTCAGCTCGATTAATTAAATATTTAATGGGAAAAGTGGTAGAAAAAAATACCACTGACATGAGAACCGAACAATTACAATTAATTAATTTTGATTTGTATTAGAAGTCGTGGGAATTTCATAGTTTATGAGTCATATAAAAAAGATATCAAAATTCAGAATTTTAGTATGAATTGTAAAATTTAATTCACTGTTTTCTTGAAAGTATCAAATTGATACTAAATTGGATCATATTAATCCGAAAAATTTGGATCAATTTTTTGTTTGCTACACATTTTGGATATTAATTTGTCGCAATTTGATACTTTGAAGTTAAGAGTTTTTTTTCCAGTACTCTTAATAACAGTCGCAAACTTTTTTCTGATTTCCGTTATTCCCTATGACATGTGTCAACCATCAAAATAATTCTTATACAATTGAATTTTTAGTTTCACAGTTTTTGTATGAAAGAAAACGAAAAGTGATAGTTACTTGTTCTACATCCTTCAAAATAAAAAGTTAATATTTTTGTACTAACTCCTCTTTGTAAAATTAATTCTTCTGCACTGACTCTTCTTTCTAAAGTTTAATACTTTTATATATAAAATAATAAAAAAATCCAATGTAAATACTGCAACATGGTGATATTTACGAAAATATTTGAAAATCCCAAGGCATGAGTAATGCGTTTCTATTAAAATGTTGTATCATCCTCCTACGCGAAATAATCAAGAATAAACTATACCACACCTCAAGTAGAAATAGCGTGTTCTTTAGGCACTAAGTTGAAAGATACACACGTGATCGAGTCGACTCTGCAGCTGCCCCTTGAAAATACCATATGGCATGCGCTTCCAACAGCTATAACACCCTCTCATCATAGTTTACGACTACTCTTTTTTCGAACACCACCCCCGCGGAAATGAATCTGATAAGAGAGATTGTGCCGATGATAAGTGCAGTAAGGTATATATATATGTGTGTATATATGTCGTTTGTTCAAACAGAAACGCATGCCTTCAACAAATCTGCACTCGGCTATTGTTCACATTTCCCTTTTGTATTTCAAGAACTGTCTAATTTCACGGCTGGTGATACATCTACTTTTGGGACACTATATAGTTGCATGCTCATTTTTGGTATATATTTGTCTTATTATGTCCCGAGTGAAAAAATAATACGGCCTATGAGCAAATATATTTACTATACGAATTAGATGTTGTATTGAATCATTAAATTTGTTGTTGTGGTCGAAATTAAATTCCACATAGATTATTAATTTAAATTTAGAACGTAACATTTTGCATTTTGTTTGTAACATATAGGCTTCACACGTATCTACTAAAAACCTACTATTTACTATACTTTTTTTTACGTTAGGCTACTATTTAGGGAACTTTTTTAGATTTCAGCCACCAAAAGATACTATTTCTGTTTTTTTTTCTTTAAAAATTTCCACTACTTTAAATATGCTAATATACTACACAGAGAAGAAGGATTATTACATAGACAAAAAGATTGTTAACATAAAACTAACAAATTTATTTTATTGTCCTAACATTTCCAATTTTTTCTAATAACAACCCAGCTGAAAAAGTTCTATAGAATTTCACTAGAATCATTCTATAGAATCGTTCTATATGAATTCTAGTGAATATTCTATAGAATTTCACTAGAATGATTCTATAGAATTTCTACATAAATACTATTAAATTTTAGTGATTTTTAACTAGAAAGACTTTGAATTTGTGAAATAATATTTTTCAACAAATTTTAGGCCAAAATAATTGTTTATATCCTTTAAATATATAAAATTCATTGAACTTCGTAATCATACGTAACTATAATGTTAAAAAAAATTATTTCACGAAATTTATTTTGGCCTAAAATTTGTTGAAAAATATTATTTCACAAATTTAAAGTCTTTCTAATTAAAAATCACTAAAATTGAATAGTATTTATGTAGAAATTCTATAGAATCATTCTAGTGAAATTCTATAGAATATTCACTAGAATTCATATAGAATGATTCTAGTGAAATTCTATAGAACTTTTTCAGCTGGGAATTAATCTGTTGAAGTAACAAAAAAAATTGTGTAACAACAACAAACGAAACTTGTTAGTTCTATATTAATAATTCTTTTTTCTCTGTATGTATACAAACCAAAAAACTATTCTCTAAAATTATAGTCAAATTCTTTAAAACGATTCAATATTATTTTCAATATCTATATAGTATTTTCATAAAATTTCGCAAGAAAATTCAATTATTTTTCAAAAATTGATAAAATTCAATTATTTTCATAAATAATAAAATTTCTGCAGGAATTCAATTATATACTTTATTTATAGAACAGCATTTTCACAAAACAATTCGAAAAATTAATTATTTAACAAAATTTTTATTCAATTCTTCTCAATTATTTAATTACTTTCACACTAATAATACGTAACATTTTTCATGTCAATTCAATTTTTTTTTAAATTTCATTAAATTCTAAGCAAGAATTAAATTATTTTCATAAATAATAAAATTTATCGAATCATTTCAATTATTTCTAAAAGCCTATTTTAAAACAGTTACTGAAAAAATTCAATTATTTTGACAAATTAGGTTTTCCACAATAATTCAGGCCTTTTTAAACATTTTTATAAAATTTTTCGCAATAATTCAATTGTTTTCATAAATAATAAAATTCTTATCAGAAATCCAATAATTTAAAAAAAAATTTTTGCAACTATTCAATTATTCTAATAAATAATAAAATTCGTCACAAAATTTTAATTAGTTTTCATATACATTTTTAAACGAATTGCTCAAATTTTTTTTTTAATTTATTAAAACTTTTAAATCAATTGTTCAAAGAAATGATTATTTAAAAAACTCAATTATTTACAAGAAAATTAGAATTTTCCACAGCAATTCAATTATTTTCGAAAATTTTAATAAAATTGTTGTAAAGAAATTAATTATAGTAAATACAGAAATTTCCATCACATTTTGTTGAAGTAATTTAATTATTCTTTTAGATTTGAATAAAATTCTTTGCAAAATTCCATTATTTTAATAAATCCTAATAAAATCGTTCACAAGAATTTAATTATATTCATAAATAATAAAATGTTTTTTCGGAATTCAATTATTTTCAAAAGAATTTAATAAAACACCATATTGACATTCAATTATTATTATCGACAATTTTTATCGAATTCTACTTGTAAAATTTAAAGATTTTTAAAATCCTTTCACAATTAAATAATTTACAATATCTATATTACATATTTTCATTAAATTTCTAAACAAAATTCAATTATTTATAAATTTTTTTTGTAAAAATCTTCGAAGGGATTAAATTCTTTTCATGAAAAATAAAAAATGTCTTATAGGAATTCAATTTTTTAAATTAGAATTTGTATAAAATTAGTCGAAAGAAATCAATCATTTAAAAAATTTTCGCACGAATTAAATTATTTTAAATCGAAATTTTAATTACATTTTTTTTGAAATAATTAAATAATTTTTGTAGATTTTAAAACAAATTTTATTCTAGAATTCAATTATTTACATAAATAATTCTTCGAAAGAACTCATTTATGTTAATAAATAACAAACTCATTCCCAAAAAATTAACTATTTTGTAGCATTTTAATAAAACTCTTTGCAAAACATAATTGTTTTTAAAAGTAATAAACTTCTTTCTGAAAATTAATTTTTTTAAAGAATTCGATAGTTGAATGAGTCGCAATAATTCAATTATATTCATAAATAATAAAATGCGTTTTCGGAATCCAATTAATAAAAAAAAAATTGATAAAATACCACATAGACGAGTTATTGACAATAATTTCAAAAGAATTATTTGCAAAATTTAATTTTTTTTAACAAAATCTTCGGATTCAATTTTTTAAAATTAGTAAAAAAAATTAATTATTTAAAAGCTTTTATACATTTTTTTCAAGAATTACATTATTTTTATAAATATTTAAAATCTTTCATGAATAATAAAATTCGTTGGAGGTCAATTCAATTTATTAGCAGAATAATTATTTTTAATGAAAATTAGAAAAGTCAGTAAAATAAAATATAGAATGAAATTTCTGTCTGTTTTGTGAAATGTCTAAAACAATTCTTTTTTCGCCATGAAGTTTAATTTTTCGATAGCTACTATTTTAGTACTTTTTTTAGTTTGAAAGCTAATTTCTTTAAAATTAATTATCGAGTGCGAAGTCTCTTAACTATATTGGAGAAATGCAGCAAATATCTGAAATGCGTCACTTGCGCGCAGAAGTTATTGTGTGAAAATAAATCAAAGGTCGCAAACTTTCAGTAATACGTATATATATATACTATAACAATATATAAAGTTTGTGGTTAAAAGCTTTTTCTGCGAAGATTTAGGGTATCTTTGTTCGCTTTTATTCGCTTCGTAGCATCAATTGAAATAAATATTGTCCAGAACAATGGGAAGCATTCAATGAGCAATCTCCTTCGAACCCAAAAGTCCGTGGTTTTGGAAACGATTCGCGCAAAACGGTATAGAAAGAGAGAGAAAGAGAGAAACTCACCGGAAGTGAGCACAATTCGACTACATCCGTACACGCGACCTCCTTGCAATTAATTCATTACTATTACCGGATGATGACGCGCTGCTCTATACGCTTGTCGTAAATTTCCCTCTTCAAATCCGAACAATTAACGATTTTTCGATTCTGTGAATTTTAGAATTTCAGTTTTACCTAGTTACCTAGTTGTTTTACCTAGTTACCTAGTTCAGGGTTGCCACAAATCAGGGAAGTCAGGAAAAATTCAGGGAAAGTAAAATTGGTCAGGGAAAAGTCAGAGATTTTTTACTAAAAGTACTGGAAAAATTGAATTTTTAAAATTCATGAGAAAACTGAAATTCTTTTCTTTTTGACTCGTATGTAAACTATGAAATTACTACAAATTTTAATACAAAACCTACAATTTTTTCTATTTCTGCGACAATAATTTCTTTTTAAATAACTTAAATTTTCAAAAAATATCATAAAATTAATAATAATAAATAATATTCAAATAAAATTTATAATAACTATTATAAATTATGACTTTTAAATTATTTTATGAATAATTTTTACAATTTTCATAAATACTAGATTAATGAAAGAATTTTAGTTAAAAATACTAAAAAAAATTAGATTTTGGAAAAGTTACAAATGATTACAGACATTCAATTATTTTTAAAAGTTACAAAAATTCTTCGCAAAATTTCAATTGTATTTAAAAATTTTAGTAAAATTCTTGGCAAAATTTTGTGGGAATTCAATTTTAAATGAATTAATTCAAAATAATTCCATTATTTTCATAAGTAATAAAATTTTCACAGGAATTCAATTATTTAAAATTCAAAATTTCATAAAATTTGTCGAAAAATATAAATTATTTAAAAAATTCTTCACCAAAATTCAATTATTTTTATAAACTGGAATAAAATTCTTTGTAAGAATTCAATTATTTATATAAATAATAAAATTCTTCACATAAATACAGTTATTTTTATAAATTTGAATAAAATTCATTGGAAGAATTAAATTATTTTTAAAATGTAATATAATTCTTCGCAGAAATCCGATTGTGTTCGAAAATTAAAAAAAAATTCTTGTTAAAATTCCAAATAACTTTATAAATAATAAAATTCTTCTCCAAAATTCAATTATTTTATGGAAATTTTAAGAAGATTTAAATCATTTTCATAAGTAATAAAATTCATTGCAGAATTTTAATGATTTTTTATACAATATATATTTTAATCAAATTTCTAGAAAAATGTAATTATTCTTAAAAATTTTATTAAAATTTGTCAAATTAAATTCATACGTATTTAAAAATTTATTGATAAAATTCTTTATGAGAATTAAATTTTAACAAAGAACATTCTATTATTCAATAAATTATTTATTTTTTAATTTAAATAATTGAATTTTTCTAGAATTTTCTAATAAAAATTGATTTAAAAATGAATTAACGGATAATCGATTTATTATTATTTATGAAAGTAATTGAATTATTTTCACGAATTTTATTACATTTTTTATAAATAATTTAATTTTTTTGAGAAATTTTACTGCTTGTAAAAATAATTGAATTCTTGCGAAGGATTTTTTTAGGATTTTTGTAAATAATTAACCTCTTCTGAAAAATGTTTTGTAATAATATTCTTATAAGTTGTTCAATTTAAAAATAGGTCTGAATTTGAATGTTTTGAAGAATTATAATTCCTACAGAAAAATAATAATGATTAAATATTTATTTAAAAAATAAGTTATTGATGTTTTTGAATAATTTTACAATTAATGAAATTTGTAAATAAATGTGACGCGCTCCGAAGAAATGTACCTAAGAAGCAAACGAATTATAGGTTAGGGACGTGTCAGATTTCTCTTGATTAAAAGTTTATTTTTAATTATTTCAATTTGAAACTAATTTTTACTGAATTATTTTGGATGTAATGAAGACTTGAAGATCAATAATTTTTAATTAATAATTGATTTTCTTTTTGTATTTTTACTTGTAAAATTAAGAACATAACCTCAAATTTTGTGCTTCTTAGGTACCTTTCTTCAGAGCGCGTCACAAATGTAATAGAACATTTTTTCTTGATTATCTAATAATTTTTAGAGTGAATCAGAATATTCTTTATAGGGTCAGGGAAAAAGTGAAAGTTTTGTCTGGAAATCAGGGAAAAGTCAGGGAAAAATAAAATTAAATATTTGTGCCAACCCTGCTAGTTTTTTTTATCCTGTTTTCTATCTAGTTTTTCTCACTTGTAGACGAATCTTCAAGAATCAAACCAAACCGATGAACAATGGACAATCCTTTCGCAGACTTTGATGATCCAAGTTAACATCAATTAAGATTCAAATCCTTATATTTAGCAGAAACATTTTTTGTCAGATTTTTAAAAATATTGACGTCATTATGCGGTTTTTCGTTAAAGCATTATTTGTCACGCACGTATACAAAGATGCGATGGATAGAAGAAATGTTTTTCTAAGTGGAAGCGGAAAGTATTAGATCCCTCGAATTAATTGTTCGTGTGTCAAAAAAGTTGACGCCGACTTTTGTGTATATGTATATACCTCACACATGTGAGGTGTGCGCGGGGTTTATGGGGAGAATATATTCCGGGCGGGATAATCGCGCGGTGACTTTTTGAGGGCAGCGACCATGGAAGCGTCACATCGGTCACGACACGTGACTTCACGTTCGAATTCATTGCCACTGACACGTGACTTCCAATCAGCCGATATTGTACTTCTCTGCACACTTTGCTGTCCCAGAAGAATAATGAAATCCCACGTCCGGTATAATACAGAGGATGCTAAAGTTGAAAATTTTCAAAGTCTTTTCTGTCGCGCAGGTAAAATGCACGTACCATATAGGAGATTTTTTTCAATTTCTTTTCATTAACCCTCTGCCTATGTTGACTTACCCTTATACTCTAGAGCTTTTGCATCGAATTGTCGATCGATTTTGTCGTTTTTTTGTCGATGTCACTTGAGTAGATGGAAAGAACTTCTATATAGTATCCATATCACAGTTTTCTTGAAAGTATCAAATGGGTACTAAAGTGGATCATATTGTGGCCAAAAGTGTGGATCAATTTTTGATTTGATCCACATTTTGGGTATTATGTTACACAATTTGATGCTTTGAAGTTAACAGTGCGGTATAGTATCCGGAAAGTTTGGTTCATTTTTTCAAGTAATCAATACATCTTTCTATACGGATTAGATGCTACGTGCTATACGGATTAAAATCCTTACGCTATCACTTGCCATTGCCATTAACCCGTTGACTGTCGCTGACGCTTATATATCCTTGAAACTGATTATTAGGGATAATTTTTCAACATTAGATTTTGAATTTTGAAAGACTGATGCTCATTCGTAATCAGCTACCCCGAAAACTTTAGGGTACCAGAGTTTCATATTAAAGATTTAAAGATGTTTTATAACACACTTTTGGCCCAAACAGTGAATATCTCGTCGAAAGTCAGAGGGTTAATGACCATTACTTCAACAAATTAAAATTCAAAATCTCTTTTACGAAACCTACCATTATAGCCTAAGCTAATTTCGAATTAGGCAACAATTAAAAAGGAAGCACATAACCAACGTATTGCGAAATTTTAAATGCTGTTCATTCTTTCTTTTTCGAAATCTCTCTCATTGTCAGAAGAATGTATTGCTTGTTTTCATTAGCAATTTGAATTGACGCTTTTTCAGTAAATGTATGTGTGTGTGTGTATGGAGAGAAAGTTTCGTAGCGTGACACGTGACGTCACGGTAACGTCAATTATTAGGCGTCGCGTGCCTGGACGTCGCCACGCGTCATTTGTCAGTGTACCCGCGAGTATATCTTATACATCCCACTTGCCATTTGTGTAATGTATGTGCTACATAAAGTGTGTATGAGTTTAAACATGTGTATGCGCACACCCAAGCGTTATTTGTTGTATATAGCGATTCGTGTATAGTGCACAATTCCCTCCGTTTCCTCTGCCATCACAAATGGAAAAGCAGTTCCAAAATACTCCCAAAGAAACCTATACATATATAAACTTTCTTTGTCAAGGGTTTGTCACGTTGAAAAATTTTTCCGAGAGTTTCACTCACTTGTTTTTATTGCTGTTTTGTTTCTTTTAATATGTACACGAAGGTATATTGAATACATATAGTTTCTAAATTGGATTTAACCCCATAAGATAGCGAAATTTTTCTAAAAGATGAAATTACCTTGACTGCAATGTTCGGAATCTTTAGTTATATATACAAGGCTCTTTAAAGTTGAATTAATTCTTTAAATTTTGACTGTTTTTAATGTTTAAACATTGCATGGAAGTTTAAAATTTCTTCAACTCTCATGCAATGCATTTCAAGTTTCATAACTATATAAAGATTCAGAAGCTTATACAGTCAAGTTAATTTAAACTTTTAGGAAATTTTCGATGCTGTTTGGGACAATAATTTTTATATATCCAATAATAATTGTATGTAGAGAAAAATGGGTGCTGTTTCAACCTGAAATCAGTGTTAAAAGTATCCGCAACAAATTTTAGCTCGGAAGTGTTGTTTTAACTCCGAAAATATTGGGATAAATTTTCTATTATGAATATTTACTTTTAATGAGATTACCCAACCAAAATATTACCCAAAATAAAACGAAGTAAAAATAACACTCAGTTTTCTGTTTGCTAACAATAGGTTATAAATTATTGTTTCTTATAATTATTCGCCTTGTTCTTTATAAAAATCAACAAGCTTTTTTGGCAAAATGCTGAGGGAGCATCTTTAAACTCTTTATGAGAAAGAATTTTTCAGAAGGTTTTATAGTAATAATTGCTTTTTTTAAAAACTAAAAAGTGTTTCATGTTGTTAGTGTTGATAATAGTATGTATTTGTGGAATTAGGGTTAAAGAACATGTTTCCTGATGAAACTATACCAGAAAACAAAGATTTGCATACTGATTGATGAATAAATGCGTGATTTATACTGATTACTCTACTTTTTGTAACACTTCTACGTTTAACCAAAAAAAAAAAAATTTCATACTGGTTTGATGAAAAAATCAATGATTTACTTTCTCTTTTTGGAAGAGTTGAGAAAAGTTGTACTTTCGCCAAAGTTTTTTTAAAGCAGGGTACTACTTTTAGAGTAGGTGTTGGAGAAAAAACTCTTTTTTATACATTTTTGATGAATAAATGTAATTTTATGATATGAATACAATGAATGGGTTTACAAAAAAGTAGGATTTTTGTAATTATATTATAATAATATTCGACATAATCTGTCCTCACCTAAAGTTAGCGTTGTTTTATTACAACGTTTTGTTTTATAGTTTAAATTAATATAGCAAAAGATGGAAAGTTAATTTGTAGACTGTGTGTAAAAAAATGTTTCAAAAATTGTGTTAAATGTTTAGTATTTTAATTTGTTAGCTTCCTTAAAAAATAAATTTTGAATAATATTACTCAAAAATTCTAGAAAATTAATTGAATTTTAGAAGACTTGCAGTTCAAATTTCTAAGTATTTCGAAATTTTAAGCAAACAAAGAACAATAAGTAAAGTTAAATATTTATTTTAAAAAAGTTATTAAAATTTGAAAAATTTAATTTGGAAATTTTTAAAAAATTAGATTGTTGAAAAATAGTAATTAAATTTTTTTAAAGAAAAATGTACTTGAATTCTCAATAATAATTTTAACAAATTGAAACAATTGGAAATTCTGTAAAACTTTATATTTTATAGAATTTTATTTTTCCCTCTTTAAAAATTGTCTATAAAAATAATTATATTTTTGAAATTATATCATTTTATGAATTTACAAAAATTATTCTACTTAAATAATTCAATTCTCGTAGTTGAATTCTTATTGGAATTGATTTAACAAAAATTTCAGTTAAAATTTTAAAAAATGATTGAATATTTAAACCGTTATAACAGGAATTTTGGGAATTAATGAAGTTTTTAAAAGATTTTTAAATTATATTCCTTGAAAATTTAAGGGAAGCAAAAGTATTTTTATAATTATTATTTTAAAAAATTGGTAATAACATTATTTTTCTTTAAAAATTATTAAAGTTTTTCAATACTTTTATTTCAAAATTCTAAAAAAATATTTGAATTTTCTATGAATAACAGTTGCAAATTTTAGAAATAATTATATTTCATGATGTTTTTCATTGAAATTATTTGGAATTCCAAATTCCTCGGGAAAAATAAATATGAATAAGTTTTTAAATTTTTGTCCAACAAAAAGTATTGAAGTTTTGAAAAATTTAATTCAGAAATTTCGAAAAATTGTTTCTTGAAGAAATGAAACTACAATTTTTTAAAAATACTTCTATTTCCGATAGTAATTTTAAAAAATAGAAACTATTGAAAATTTTACCAACTTTTATTGAAATAGATTTTGAATTTTAATTCAAGTTGCTGTTAGAAATATTTTGGCATTTACTATATATACGAGTTGTTCAAATACTTAAATTTAGTGAAAAACCGTAAAAGAAATTAAATTCTTTAAGAAATTAAGAATTTTCATTTAATTTAGAAAAGCAAGTTTTGAAAGTGCTGAATATAATTTACAATTTATAATATACAAAAAAAGATGTTTCAGACAATTTTAATCGTCAGACTATTTTTTGCATCGTAATGTAATATATGTAATGAAAAGATTCTGAATTCTTTATTCAGAGAAATATCCATATGATTGGAATTTTATCTAATCGAAATATATTTAATGGCAATTTTTTTGCATGTCTGCATTAACGTCACTCAATTGCATTTTCATATTTCGAAAAAACTTCCATTTGTCTGGAATTTTAAGTAACAATTCTTATTTTAAGCAGCATTTAAAATCGCGATTGCTCGCAATTATCACTTTAATTACAAAAAATTTCGACTATACATATTTCAGATTGCTCTTAGACAGTAGTGTCTATATATATATATATTGTATATTTTGAATATTTCAATAGAATTTTTATTTCTTATCAGATACTTAACGAAATCTTAAAACTATAATTAATTAAGTACTGCGCTAAATTTTTACTCAAAGTTTAAACTTTAAAGTATAAGTGCATAGGGCTAAAGTTATTTTTAAGGCAAATTAGCTTTGTTATAACTTAATAGTACTCTCTAAATTTGAATCAGTTAAAAATAACTGATTTAAAAGCAAAAAGTCAGTCACTAATTCAAATAGTAATATTTCTACTGACAATTAGTTAAAAATAACTGATTGTCAGTTAAAAATGACTGATGTTTCAGTAAATTTTTTTTTGACTGATTCAATTAGTCAAGTTTAACTAATTTTTCAGTTATTTTTTACTGTAAATCAGTTATTTTTTAACTGAAAATCAGTTGTTTTTAACTGATTCAGAAGCAAAAAGTCAGTCACTGATTGTCAGTTAAAACCATGAATTTTAACTGATTGAAATTAAGAGAGTAGATCAAATTCAAATGAATTGATATCAAATATTGGATCAAATCCTATTTTTATCATAATTTTGGTAACACTTTGATTCAATTGGGTATTAATTTGATACTATCAAGAAAATTGAGTGCACAAAGTTTGTAGTGAATTTTTAGCGTAAGAAGGCCGCAGATTTACATTAGTTTCAGTTTCTAGTCTATTTTTGGTTCGTTAGTTTTGATTTCTAGTCTATCTTCAAAAACTTTGGGTTTTTGAAGTTCTTATTAAAAATTTCAAAATTACATAAAAATTGACTGAATCTAAATCCTGCAGTTGCTTTTCGTGTATAGATAAAAAACAACTTATTGACCAAAAATTGTTTTTGCTGACTACAGATACAAATTACTGATAATATTTTTTATTCTATTAATACTTATAATATATATTTTTATTACGGAGATGGATTTCCGATTGAACCAAATGACAATGTAGAAATAATACAAAAACTATTAATTGCATTGAGAAACAAATTTTTTTTGATAAATGATATAAAAATGATCATATTTATATATATACATATTGATTCTCCTAATCAGAGTTATCAATTTTCTTATTTTTCTTTTCACATCCCCTTCGACATTGTGTGTGTGTGTGCGATGAGAAAAAAAATGGTCGTTTATCTAAAAACAGAATCGCAATGTAAGTTGACAAAACAACCGTGCTCATTTATTGAGCTCATGTGGTATGGCGCGTGCTGCGTGTGCATTGAACGTGCGTATTATATCCGGCGTGCGCGTGGTTGGTGAATAATTAGTTGATTGTCCTGTTCGCGGCCGGAACCGGATCATCAATATTTTTATTGCTAAGCGACTCTATTCAATGATATCCACCCTTGCGGTTCTTTTTTTTAGTTTCGTCAAAAAAGGGAACACTTTCTATATTCTCTAAGTGATATTTCCTCTTGAAATTGTGTGTATATCTTATATGTATGCGCGCTCGCACATTTTTAGTATTTTTAAACTATAAAAAATAAAATTTAATGTTCTTCTCTCTAAATCTGAATTAGTAGAAAGTTACTAATGAAATGGTGAAAAGTCGTCCACTAAATGATTTAGTAATAATTCTACTAACAATTAGTAAAATTTTGCTAATTGTAAGTAGAGCGTTACTAACTGATTAGTAGAATTCTACTAACAATTAGTAGAACTGTTTTATTAGTAGTCGATAAAACAGTTTCACTAATTCATTTAGTAAAGAAGTGACTTTTAATTAGTAGAATTCTACTAAAACATTAGTAGAATTTTACTAAATATTAGTAATATTCTACTAATTAAAAAGGTGAAAAGTCGTTCATGAAAACTACTAAAAATTAGTAAAATTTTACTAATTCTTAGTAGAATTCTACTAATTCAGATTTAGAGAGTTCAAATATTTGATTACTTGAGCTATTATCAAATAAATATTTACTTGAATTAAAAAGTTTTTATCTAGATTTTTATTTAAAACAAGTAAATTGTATTTGTACCAATATAGTTGCAGCATTTGATAATTGGAATTTTTGCGCAAAAAATTGTATGCCAATTTTTTAAAAAATAATATTCAATTCTTTTGTGAAATTTTATTGAAATATTTTTTTTATATAATTAAATTCTTTTGTGAAATTGTATTGAAATCTTTTTTTTTTAAATAATTAAATTCTTTTGTGGAATTTTATTAAAATTTTAGATTTTTAAAGTAATTGAATTTTAGCAAAAAAAAATTGCATTATTTGGAAAAATAATCGAATTCTTGCGATAATAATTGTTATAAATGATTCTGAAAATTCAATTATTTTGAAAAGTAATAAAATTTTTCAGAAATAAAATTATGGTCTATATAAAAATTCTAAAAAAAATTCGTCAACATTTTAATTATTATCTTTGTAAATAGAAAAATTCTTCGCTAAAATTCAATTATATTCAGGAAATTTTCTAAAATTTATTGTAAAATTACATTTTTCGAGGAATAATATAGTAAAATTTAATTTCAACTAATTGAAATTCTGCGATGAGTTTTATTATTTATGAAAATTATTGAATTCTTAAAAATCCTGTAAAAATTCTATTATTTATGAAAATAATTGAAATATTACGAAACAATTTATAAACAATTTTGTAAATAATTGCATCCTGGGAAATTATTATTTATGAAATAATTGTATGTTTTTATAGAATTTAATTATTTTTTTTTAATAATTGAATTCTGTAGGATAATTTTATTCAAATAATTGATATTAAAAATCATTAAATTGAATAAAAATTTTAGAAAATAATTGAAATTTTTTGAAAATAATTGAATTTTGCTATTCATTAATAAAGATATTACAAATGTTGGTGACAATTATTATTAAAATTTTTTGAAATTAATTTGACATTTCTGTGAAGAATTTCGTTACTTTTGATAATTGAATTTTAAAAACAATGTAGTGTGAATTTTTGAAGTAACTGAATTTTTTTAGGTTTAAATTAAAATATTTTAAAATTTGAATCTGAAGTTTAAAAAAATGAATTTTGAGAAGAATAAAAATTTTCAATAATAATAATTTTTAATTAAATTTTTGAGAATAATTGAATTCTTGCGAACGATTTTTTTAGAATTTTTTAAAAACCATTGAATTTTCAAGAAGAAATTTATTATTTTTGGGAATAATTTTGTTATTTATCGACATATAATTGAATTCTTTTGGAAGAATTTTATTAAAATTGAAAAGAATAATTTAACTATACCAAAAAAAATGTTAATAAAATTATATTGAAAAATAACTGATTTCTTACAAACAATGTTATTGCATTATATTTGAAAATAATTTTGAATCCTGTGAAAAATTCTAATATTTTTATGATTCATTAAATTCTTCCAAAGAATTTAAAAAAAACATTTTTTTAAATAATTGATTTCTTTGGGGAATTGAAATTAAATTTTTAAGAATAATATTACATTTCGGGAGCAATTCTTGTAAAATTTAATTAAAAATAATTGTAATCCTATTTTTATTTATAAAAATAATTGAATAGTTGCAAAGAATTTTATTGAAATTTTCAAAAATAATTCAATTCTTCTATATTAATTAATTGAAAATTGTAATAAAATTAATTGAAAAATGTATTAAAATTAATTGAAATTCTTCGATTAGTTTTATTGTTTACGACAATATTTGAATTCTTGCATTTGAATTTTATCAAAAGTTTTTTTTTAATTATTATTTTAATTATAATTATTTTAATTATTAGTGAAAGTATAATTGAATTATTATAAGAATAAATTGTTATAAAAATTTTGTTAAATAATTTATCTGTTTGAAATCGCTATTCTAAAAAACTTGAATTCTAATGGAAATTTAATTATTTAATTAATTGAATTTTTGATGAATTTTAACAATATTTTAAAAATTGTTTCATTCTTTTGCGAAATTTATAAATTTTAAATTGAATTTCGAGTCCTTTTTTGGCAATTAATTGCATTGTTTTAAAGAATTTTATTATAATTTTTGTGGATAATTCTTTGATCTCTATTAATTAGCGGATTTAAAGGAATCTAAATTCTCAAAAAAAAGAAAAACAGAAATAGTAGTTTATTTTTATAGCGAATAGATATATAGTGTAAAGTTTTTTAAAAAGTTACTTTTTAATAACACAAATCTAAAAAAGGTATATTTAAATAGTATCAAATTGTAAAAACGTTATAGTAAATAATAGATTTTTGTAAATGGATGCGAAACCTAAAGAATACTTTTCTTTTTATTTTACTTATCCACCGGTCTTTTTCCTTAATTGATATAAATTATATTTACCATATATATACTTATATAGTAAACTGAATAACAATTATGGAAAGGGCAATGGTGATTAATGAACTACAATTGATGAAATTGTTCCTGTCTTGCAAAATTAACGATCATTCTCTTCCATCTCTTTTTTCTGATGTATATATAAATATCTCTCAGCAAGATGTATCTTTAATTATTCTCCACGAGGAAAGAAAAAAGAATATCAATTTGTACATATTCTCATCATTATTCTACACATAAAAATGTGTTTCTATAAAAAGGGTGGAATTGCTTCATATATTCACGCGGTGAAAAATTGAGTTATAAATATTGCTTGAATTTTGATGTATTAGAAAGTGCATAATTCACTTATATATGTATATATATATAAATACTGCATGCACATGCATATTGAGATGGTTTAAATAAAGTTACTGGCAACTTTATCAGTGTCATGAACTATATATATACATATATATATATGCTAGACACCTACTCTGCGAGGAAAGTTTATACAAAGTATAAGTTGTACATAATAGAGGGATGCACTTAGCGTTTCGCCACGGGAACCAGACCATAGCGAATCTCTTAACAAACATGCGGTTATCTTTTATGTGATATACCTAGCATCATCTGGCATCATTAAACTCGAAAAAGAAACGAGTGTACCAAACAGTTGAATCATCAATATGTGAGAGCAATATCATATCACATCAGTGTTTTTGTCGAGACACCCAAAAAAAAAGAAAGAAAGAGGAAGAGGGAAAAGTATTTTAAAAATGTAACATGTTTCTTTACCTGGAATTTTTATGTATGTTTCTAGATATTTCGTTGAAAAATGAATCATGATAGGGAAACATTTTCTTTCTTCATCATCATCATCATTGCTGTCGTATTGAATGCGTTTCTAATGTTTATATTACATATATATGTTTGTCGGGAAATTTTACCGCGAAATGCAATGAATGATGCTGTATACATGATGATGGTTTCAATTTCAAAAGAGGGTTGTGTATTTCTGTGGGAAAGTTAGACGAAAACTATTTCGAACTGTGTGATGAAAGTGTGTATGTATGTGTGTATTTGTAAAAATAGGGTGCAATAATAATGCGACATTATATGCCATAACGTTGATCATATTCCTTGAGGGTGTACTTTTCTTGGCACACTTATATGTATAAAACTAAGTAGGTCGACGGTATTCTTCAAAGGAAAATTTGTTTTTCAAGAGTATAGCAACAGAAACAACATTATTTTTATTTCCTTAACCAGGGTTGACAGAAAAAATTTGATTTTGTTTTTTCCTGATTTCGAGAAAAAATTTAAACTTTTTCCCCTGTTTCTAAAGAGTATGCTGCGATTCACTATAGAGAAATGATTAGATATGTACTCAAAAAATGTTCGGATACATTTATTTAACAAATTCCTTAATTGTGTATAATAATGATTAAATATTTATTAAAAAATGAATTTATTGATGGTTTTTGAATAATTAATTAAGAAATAATTTAAATATTTATTAAAAAATGAATTTATTGATGGTTTTTGAATAACTAATTAAGAAATAATTTAAATATTTATTTAAAAATGAATTTATTGATGGTTCTTAAATAATTATTTAAAAACCATCAATAAATTCATTTTTAAATAAATATTTAGGAAATAGGAAATATATATAATATAATGTTTACTATATACAATTAAAGAAATTCTTGCAATATGGTTCTTGAATAATTATCCAAGAAGCATTAATAAATTCATTTTTAAATAAATATTTTAATCATTATTATGTTTCCAAGGGAACTAAGATTTTCAAACTTTCCAATTCTAATAATTATAAGTATATTATTATAAAACATGAAGAAAGTGATCTTCAAGAAACATCTTCATGAATGAAAAAGTACTTTCTTCATAGTTTATTATAATTAAAGTTAATTGAGTGAGAAAATCATTATTTTATATTATAAAAAAATCCACGACCTTCTCACTTTTTTTATGAGAATGTAATATATTTACTGTAAATTCTTAAAAATTATTTTCATCATTTCAATTCAATTATTATTTTTTACAATTTTTTACTGAAATTCTTCTACAAATTAATTATTTTTAATCATTTTTAATAATTTTTTTTATACTATTATCAAATTCATTTGTTTATAATTTAATTTGAGGTGAAATTTCGATTAATCGAAAATTCTTCAATTAAATATAAATTAGAAAATAAAGAAACATGAAATAATTTTTAAAAAATTCGATTAAACTTTTTAAAAGAAATTAGTTGCATTGAATTTTTTTTACTAAAAGTATAAAAAATATTAATTTTTAAAAATTTTAATTTGAAATCTTTACAAAATTCAATTATTAAGTAAAACTTTAATTGAAATTAATTTTTAAATTAATTCTTTATAGAAAGTTCCATTGAAATTCAATTATTTCAATACAAAAATAATTAATAGGTCTATATTAAATAATTGAATGTTTTTTAGAAATTTAATTCTTAAAAAAAGAATTTATTAATTTTTTAAAAAACAGAAGTGCAATTTTGCGAAGAATTTAATTTAATTTTTTTATTTGAATAATTGAATTCTGTTGAAAAGTTTTATTAATTGGGAAAACTATTGAATAATTGTGAAGAATTATAAAAAAAAATTGAAGATATTATTAATTAATTGAATTATTTAATTTTTTTTAATAATTGAATTCTTGTGGAGAATTTTATTAAAATTCGAAAAAGTAATTGTCTGGATTTTTTAAAATTTCCATAAATAATTTGATTTTTCTGAAAAATGTTTTTGCTTGTGAAAATAACTTTAATTGAATTTTGTAATGAATTTCATTAAACTTCCTGAATATAATTGAATTTCCCTTTTCATTAACTGGAATATTTGAAATGTTGACGACAATTTTGTTTTAAGATTTTTTGAAAATAATTTCATTTTCTGCAAAGAATTTTATTGGTTTTAAAGATAATTGCGAATTCCTGAAATGAATATTGTTATTTATGAAAATCATTAAATTTTACAATAAAGTTTATAAAAACTCCTGAATATAATTGAATTTCAGCGAAGAATTTTGATATTTTTAAGGATATAATTAAAATATTCACAAATATATTTTTTTTTAATGTTTTGAAAATAATTGAATTTCTGTAATTGTAAATTGTATTAAAAATAATTATTTTTAATACACTTTACAATTACAATTACACTTTACAATTATTTTTAATACACTTTACAATTGTATAGTTACAAAGAATTTTATTAAAATTTTCAAAAATAATTTAATTTTTCTGTATTAATTAATTGAAAATTGTATTAAAATTAATTGAAATTCTTCGATTAGTTTTATTATTTATGAAAAGAATTAAATTCTTGCATTTGAATGTTATCAAATTATTTTTTTAAAATTTTATTTTCATGACAAATGTTATTATTAGTGAAAGTATAATTGAATTATTGTAAAGAATTTGTATGAAAATGTTGTTAAATAATAATTTATCTTCTTGAAAATGCTATTCTAAAATAATGAAATTTCAAAAGAAATTTAATTATTTAAATAATTGGATTTTGGATGAATTTAAACATTACTTTTTAAAGATAATTTCATTCTTTTGCGAATAAATCATTATTAGTAATGGAAAAAAAGTTTTTTTTTGAATTCGCGTTAATTTCATGGTTTATGAGGCAAACAAGAAAGACACAAAAATTCAGAATTTTCTAATAAATTCTAAACGTTTAATCGTTTCCACTACTTTTAATAAAAATTCCTGTCTTTCTCTGATTAATTTTTACTGTTTTGGATATTTTCCTGAATTAACTGATTTTCGTGACCTGTGGCAAACCCTGTTAACAGTTTAGGAGTCAGTTTATATATTCAGTTTAGAAGCAAAAATTAAAGTTGAATGTTACAAATATAGAGTAAATGCGCCTATTACTGCGGGATTGCTACAATTACTGGGATTTTTGTATAATACAATTATTTACTATTATAGAATAATATAATATTTGAAAATGTTAGAAAAAATTATTTTCGACCTTACTCAATACCATTGTGCGTAAAGAAACACATTTAAAGTATTAATAATTTAATTATTTAAGAACGAAAATTGCTTATCGTAGTAATTGGGACAAAGAACGTTTTGCTCTAAACAGTGAGAAAAAAAAACAAATTTTGTTTAAATCAAACTTAAAATATCTTTGCCATACAGTCAAATATATTTAAGTTTAATTGAAACATATTTTCTGGTTCAGTTTAAGAGATTCTATATTGAAATCAAACATAAATTGTGGTTGATTTTAAATTATCTGTAGTTAACTTTTATGTTTGATTCAAACATAAAATATTTAAATATAATTTTTGTTTAAACCGTAACAGAAAATATGTTTGAATTAAATATAATTATTCAAACAAATAATACTTTTGAATCAATACAGTAGATATTTTCTATATATTGAGATTAAACTTACAAACTAATTTTAATTAAACAAAATCGTCTAACATTATTTTTGTGTTTCATTTAAATATAATGTTTTCTCAGTGAATACACGTATTTTTATCGCAGTAATTCGTTCACAGTAGTTGGGTCAATCTCCTAGTAATACACGCATTTGATATAATTTGTTTAAATGATCAATTTTTATAAAGTTTTTATTAATGTTTTATTATCTATACATGACAAGAGCTTTCAATTTAATTAGCTTTAACTTTACTTCTTGCATTAAAATTCCCGAGTTTATTATTTGAAAGGCTGCTAAATCTGAAAATAGCAGTAGATGCCGCACATTTACCCTATATTGTTACAAAACAACAACAACATTCACCTCCGAATGAGAAGATTTAAATAATTTGAGGCATATTGAAAAAATTGAAGAGACTAATTTTGTTCCAAGAATATAAGGTATCGCACCTTTGTCATCATACGTGTTTAAAATTGAGAACAGAAAAGAAATTCCTTTGTTTCGCAAGAATGGCCCACGACTTATTGTATGGTTGTTTAGATGTACGTTCTTTGTAATCATCAGTTAGGAATGAGTCTATCATGATGATGATCGGACGACCTTGCGCATCCAACATTCTTTGGCAGGACGTCGGTTACTCAACTGTTCTGAGCGCACATAAGGCATAGGTAGACTGAGATATATCTTATTTTCACTAAATCCTCGAATTAGCAGTTGCTGTCGTCCGCGATGCAAGATAAGAAAGATGTAGATGGTAGATAATAAGTGAAGAACTGGAGGGTCTCGCCGAGGACGGCTAAGAAGCGAGAGATGTGTCGGAAAAGAATGGAGTGCCCGGGTCAGTGACGTGGCAGATACCAATTCACGATACGACACATCACCCTCTACTCTACTATTTTTGGATTTGGATTTGGATTTGGATTTTCCATTGCTAACACCCCGCGCGGACTAAATGTCAGTTGCATGTCACGTGTCAAAAATCTATAAGAAGGCAAGATTCGGAATTATTGTATTCGGCTCCGCATAACATATGTCTTTTAATTATTAGACTTTTGAGGGGAAAAATATTGTCAATAGTTTATTGCTTATTTTTATTCTCATAGAAATTATTTTCTTCTTCTTCTTCTGGTTCTTATTCCTCTTTTTTCTACATCTATTTTTTCCTCTTCTAAAACTAAATTTAAATATGATGTTGAATGAAATTCATCCTAAATTTTCTGATTAGAAAACTGATATTAACTCTTGAGACCTAAAATTGTTAATTTTTAATTTTTAGTATTTACTATTTTTTGCAAGTTGTTTATTAATGTTTAAAAAATACAGAAAAAAATAATCAAAAATTTAAAAAGTTGTATAAACTGCGGTGAGGTAAGGGACGGAAGAATTAAAAATCAAATTTTTTGCAAAATGCCGACGATGTGAATAAAAAACCGTGTTTTTTGAAACTGTTTTTTGACATTTTTGAATTTTGTAAAAATAGAAAAAATATATTTTTTAAAATCCAAGGTTCCGGACACAATGAGATATACAAAGAATATTTCTGCAAAATTTTAAGTCAATCGGTTGAGTAAGTTTTGAGTTATCGTGTCAACCAGTTTCTTTTATTACTAACTTTACCAGTTTTGAAAAGTGCACTTTTTTGTAAGCGCAACATAACATTTGTGCACTTAAATTAACATAAAATTACATTTATTTATCAATCGGTATAAAAAATCTTTGTTTTTCTAAAAAGATGTTAAAAAATGTGCCATTTTTAAATATATGAATATTTTTTTACTAATTTTTTTTGTATTCTTTAAACATTAATATAAATAATTTGTATAATTTTAAAAAATGTCAATAAAATTCTTTGAAATGATTAAATTATTTTCAAAAAAATTACGAACATTTTTTTGTTGAAAAAATTCAATTATTTTATCAATTAATGAAAAATGCTTCTCTGAAATTCAATTATTTTATCAATTAATGAAAAATGCTTCTCTAAAATTCAATCATTTTCAAAATAATTTTTAATACTTCTTAAATAATTTTTAAATTTTTAAATAAATTTATAGAAAAGAATTCAATTATTAAAAAAATGTAACAAAATGTTCTTATAGAAAATAATTGTTTAAAAAAACTTGCATATGATAAAATTTTTCGAAAAATAAATCAACTATTTTCAATAATTTGGATAAAATTTATTTACAAAAATTCGTTTTTGTTTCAATATAATTATGATTTTTTTCCTAAAAAAAATTAATCATTTTCAAAATTTTAATGAAAAATTATTTCAAAAATTTAATAATTATTTCCCGTAATTTGAATAAAATTCTTAATGAGATTTAAATTATTTTCACAAATAACAAAATTTTGCACAGAAATTCAATTATTTTCATAAATAATAAAATTATTTGCGCAGGATTTCATTTGTTCTCAATATACAATTTTACATCAATTTCTCAAAAAATGCAATTATTCTTAAAAAGTTGCATTAAAATTCTTTGAAAGAATGCAATTATTTTTAAAAATATTGACAAACTACTTTAAAAAATTTCAATTTTAAGAAATAATAGAATTCTCGTAGAACTTTTTAACAAAAATTGCGACTTAAAAATTAATTTCAGACAAAATTGTATATATAATATTAATTAATTGTCAAAATATAATTGTGATTATTGAATTCTTATAAGAATTCAATTATTTTCCTAATAAAATTATTTGCAGGATTTTAATTATTTAGAATCCAATTTTACAGGGAATTATTCTTAGAAATTGCATTAAAAAATTCAATTATTTTTTGAAAATTTGATAAAATACTTAATAAAAATTTCATTCTAAGAAATATTTAATTATTCACTAATTATTTATTTTTGTATTTAAGTAATTGAATGCTTTCTAACTAGAATTCATTTGAAAATGAATTTGCAAATAAAATTGTTAATTACAATTTAATGTTATAAGTGTTATATGAATTTTTAGAAATACAAATTAAATTTAAAGAGAAGGTTTCACATTGAAGTTATTTGAAATATTAATTCCTCTGGAAAAATAAATATTTAAATTATTTAACGAACATTAGCCAAGTTTGGAATAATTTACTGAAAAAATTATGAAAAAATTAGTCTTTTGAAAAATTGTAATTAAAAATTTTCATCAATTGTTAATTTCCAGTAAATAATTTAAAAACATAAAATTAAATGTATATTGATTACTTGGAAAATTTAATTGAAATAAATTTGATATTGTCAAGAACTTTATTTTTTCCCGTTTAAAAATGGTTTTTAAATATATAATCGTATTTTCGAAGAATGATGTATTTTGAAATTTAAAGAATATGTAATTGAATTTTAGAAAAACTGAGAATTGAAGTTATTAGCGTATGAATAAGAGAAATAGGAAGGTATTTCTATAATGGAAATAAGGAAAAACGTTAGGGAACTACTAAATCAAATTTTTGTGAAGTGACTGAAACGAGTTTTTTTAGTCAAAGTTACTTTTTGAAAAGCTAATTTTTATGTATAATATTTTTTATACCCAAGGATAGTTTCTGATACTTTTTTAAATAAAATTACTTCCTTTAATGTCTGCATACGAAGCTAAAAAATGAATTTTTCTGTATACAGAATATGAAGTATAGAAAACAGTAATTTTCTATATATAGGAGCTTCATTATTTTTCTACAAACAGTTTTGAAAAGTGTACTTTTTTGGAAGCAGCATTTTTCTTATGATTTTTAATTATACCCAAATAAGTTATTTTCCTACAAACAGTTTTGAAAACTGTTCATACCAAAATTTTGTACATTTGGGCGTTAAAGGATTATCATTCTTGCACTCGAATCAACATAAAATTAATTCATTAATTCATCAATCAGTATGAAAATCTTTGTTTTTGCTAAACAGATGCTAAAAAATGTGCCATGTGCATCTTCTTTTCGCGCCTGTCCCACAATATCTTACATTACCAACATTAGCATTCAAAACCATATAAAATCCAATCCTTAAATTCAGCCTTGCTTGACTTAATTCTCAATTTACATCTTTCTTTCTGTCTAAAAATATAAGATTTTCTTTTAACTATGCATAAGAAATTCTTAATGTTTCCAAGAGTTATAAACTTGTTGAAATGAAAAGAAGGAAAAAAACAAAAAGAGCGAATACAAAATAACGGTCGATCAAAACAAAAAGACTGCGCCTGGATTTTGCACGCTCGAGTGTTCTTAAATCGTGGAATAATAATTTCTGTAGGTGGCCAATTGAACGCAAAGTGCAACATGTTCAGCGAGAGAGAGAGAAAGAGGCACCTGTACCCCACTTGTAAGCATCTCGTGTATATAGTGGGCTCGAGGATCATGATTAAAGCATCCGTCACAATGCACCGCGCACCCAAAGGCCTCCAATGGGGTTCAAAGCCAAACTTGGACATTTGGTGTCATTGTCGGCGAAAAAGTATATATAAGGGGGACACACACACGTCGTCGCTCGCTCCTAATGCTGATTTAATCAGAATCATGGGGTCCTCTGGTCGAGAGATGATCACATCCACCCCTTGGACCCCCTGTGTGAGTTAATGTGTATGTCCACACACACATACACACCCAAAGCGCATCGGCACCCCGAGAGCCATATGGCTGATATACACGCCGATTATTACATTACGTATGTAGGCCCAAGAATAATAATCATAATGAAAGGGGACCGAACACGAAAATTTATTTGACGCTCTTGTGCATATGCGTAAGTGTACATCAATATGTATATGTATATTTATATATATATGTAGGCGCATGTTATGGCGAATTTTCGGGCAGCGTCGTTGCGCTTTTGAGAGACGCCCAAATTGAATTCATTATCGCGCCCTGTGCATCGTACCGCATGGCCCGTTCTGGACCTATCAACTCAGCAAGACTTTGTTTGGTAGCCGTCTAATGCAATTCATTACGATGATAATCGATGCAGACATGCTAGACTTATAACGCTGCGCGAAAGATATTTTCCAGAGCGGACCAAAAAGAAATTCAATTAATTAATCAAAAATTGTGTGTTCGATCGATCATGTATATATATATGACGAACAGTGGAAGTATTAAGTGATCAATTTTTAGGAATGAAAAATTTTACCAGCATCACAGATGGTGTTGATGACATAATTGTATCAAATTGAGTATTCGGAATAATACAGCCCTTCTTTGCTTTATTTATATGTCAAAGTCAATGCTGTCAAGTGAGCTTTAAAGTACTTTAATGAAGATATAGGGTTTGGTTTGAATAGCATTCGCGAAAAGACACTTGTACAAAATAGTATGGTACAAAACTTTCACGTACAGTATACATCTTCCACTTATCACAAAATGTAGTAATGTAAACCGTACTTTATTTATTATTTTACTTTATTTACTATTTTACTTTATCAGGGTTGCCACAAATATTTAATTTTATTTTTCCCTGATTTCCAGACAAAACTTTCACTTCTTCCCTGACCCTATAAAGAATATTCTGATTCACTCTAAAAATTATTAGATAATCAAGAAAAAATGTTCTATTACATTTGTGACGCGCTCTGAAGAAAGGTACCTAAGAAGCAAAAAATTCGAGGTTATGTTCTTAATTTTACAAGTAAAAATACAGAAAGAAAATCAATTATTAATTAAAAATTATTGATCTTCAAGTCTTCATTACATCCAAAATAATTCAGTAAAAATTAGTTTCAAATTGAAATAATTAAAAATAAACTTTTAATCAAGAGAAATCTAACACGACCGTAACCTATAATTCGTTTGCTTCTTAGGTACATTTCTTCGGAGCGCGTCACATTTATTTACAAATTTCATTAATTGTAAAATTATTCAAAAACATCAATAACTTCTTTTTTAAATAAATATTTAATCATTATTATTTTTTCTGTAGGAATGAAAATTTTTCAAAACATTCAAATTCAAACCTATTTTTAAATTGAACAACTTATAAGAATATTATTACAAAACATTTTTCAGAAGAGGTTAATTATTTACAAAAATCCTAAAAAAATCCTTCGCAAGAATTCAATTATTTTTACAAGCAGTAAAATTTCTCAAAAAAATTAAAATATTTTTTAAAAATGTAGTAAAACTCGTGGCAATAATTCAATTACTTTCATAAATAATAATAATAAATGGATTATCCGTTAATTCATTTTAAAATCAATTTTTATTAGAAAATTCCAGAAAAATTAAATTATTTAAATTAAAAAATAAATAATTTATTGAACAATAGAATGTTCTTTGTTAAAATTTAATTCTCATAAAGAATTTTATCAATAAATTTTTAAATACGTATGAATTTAATTTGACAAATTTTAATAAAATTTTTAAGAATAATTACATTTTTCTTGAAATTTGATTAAAATATATATTGTACAAAAAATCATTAAAATTCTGCAATGAGTTTTATTACTTATGAAAATAATTTAAATCTTCTTAAAATTTCCATAAAATAATTAAATTTTGGAGAAGAATTTTATTATTTATAAAGTTACTTGAAATTTTAACAAGAATTTTTTTTTAATTTTCGAACACAATTGGATTTCTGCGAAGAATTTTATTACATTTTAAAAATAATTTAATTCTGCCAACAAATTTTATTCAAATTTATAAAAATAACTGTATTTATGTGAAGAATTTTATTATTTATATAAATAATTGAATTCTTACAAAGAATTTTATTCCAGTTTATAAAAAGTAATTGAATGTCGGTGAAGAATTTTTTAAATAATTTATATTTTTCGACAAATTTTATGAAATTTTGAATTTTAAATAATTGAATTCCTGTGAAAATTTTATTACTAATGAAAATAATGGAATTATTTTGAATTAATTCATTAAAATTAAATTCCTACAAAATTTTGCCAAGAATTTTATTAAGATTTTTTAATATAATTGAATTAAGATTAAGAATTATTTTATTTATAAATATAATTGTAAATGTAAATATTTTTATATTATAGACATTTTTCGAAAAATTTTATTAAATTTTATACTTTTAATAATTAAATTCCTGTGAAAAATGTTATTACTACTTATGAAAATAATTGAATTATTTAGAAGAAATTTATTAAAAATTTAATAATTGAATTCTTATGGAATTTTATCAAGAATTTTATTAAAACTTTTAAAAATAATTGAATTTTAATGAAGTATTGTATTATTTATAAAAATAATTGTAATTTTGACGAGCATTGTTTTTAAATTTTTGAACATAATTGGAATTCTGCGAAGAATTTTTGTAACTTTTGAAAATATTTGAATTTCTGTAATCATTTGTAAGTTTTCCAAAAAATTCAGTTTTCTCATGTTAAAAACTATTTAAAAATCCTGGAATCGTCAAGGCAAGCATGCAGAAGTATCATGGGATTTATGATTAAAAAAACAAAGTGAACAATCGAATTCCGAAACGTATCTCTTTTTGGTTAGAACAATTCGGCAGTGGTGCTTTTTGTTGGACTACCGCAGTTATAATATAAATTTGACAAATGCTTTTTAAATAAATGTCCAAATAAACATTGGTACACACGCACATTAACGCTAAAAATGTTATTTTATTTTTTAACGATAATGCCTTTTGAATTTCAAACATGAGCGAACTTTGACAAAATATTTTTATTTTTTTTTCTTTGAAATCTTTATAACATTTTTATTTTATAAAACTAATAAATTTACTCTGTTCTGCAAAAGTGTTTCTATATTATATAGGACTTTTAAACAACATTCTTTAATTGATCGAATTAATTTAAAAAAAAAAGTTATAAACAAAAGCATCTATTAAAATCTATACTATTTACTGCTTTTTTACAATTTGCTATACTGTTTGGATACTTTTCTAGATTGATGACACTAAAAGCTACACGGACAAAAACTGGACATTCAAAAGTATATAGATATTGAAAAATATATTCACCCTTAAAATAAAAAATTAAAAAATATTAAACTTTAATATCTAGATATTGAAATCCTTCACAATTTCTGTTTTTTAAAATATCAATGACTTGTTTATTTCTAATCGAATTAGCTTCAAAAATAGGTCAATCAAAGCGTTTTTTAATTTTCTACAAGTTGGTAACTATAGTTTCAAAGTTATTTCTACATTTTTCAACAAAATTTTCCAAAAAGTCTTATTTTACAAAATTTTTGATTTTTAAAAGTTTAATATCTCTGGTGAATATGGACGAAAAATGTTCATTGAGGGCTCAAAAGATGCGTCTAAAAAAACTACAAAATCAGAGAAAAACATTTATAGGTGTCCTAACATTTTTTTAAGGTTATGGGTTTAAAAATTTTTTAAATGCACATATTGATAGAAAAAACATTGTACCTACTGACACTATTTTTAAAAAATTTCGGAGAGTTTGTAAAAAAAAACCATAAAAATTTAGTTTTCTTATAGAAGTCCTATTGCGGAGATATGTTGAAAAGATGAAAGAATTTAGTGATTAGATAAATTCATTTGAATAAAATTGTTTAATTTTCTTTTTAAAATGATAAATCAGTACTAAATTTTCACTATGGAAATTGATAATAATTATTAAAGAGTAGATTTTGTAAAATTAATCGAGACATCAAAAATCACTTTTAGAAGAATCATCCACATAAAATTAGTAGAAATGACATTCTAGATTCTACAATTACATTTTACAATTTATTATTAGTAAGTTTCACTAATTCAAAAGCAAAAAGACAGTCACAAATTCAAAATTAGTAAACATATTTTTACTAATTAAAATTTAGAGAGAAGAATAAACTCGACATTATACACTGAGAACAAAAATTATTTGATTCAAACAAATTTTGTTTAAATGAAACTTAAAATATCTTTGCTATACAGTCAAACATTTAATTTTTACATTTACAAACATTTTTTAATTCAAACCTATTTTCTGGTTCAGTTTAAGAGATTATATATTGAAATCAAACATAAATTGTGATTGATTTTAAATTATCTACAGTTAACTTTTAAGTTTGATTAAAACAAAAAATTTTTAAACATAATTTTTGTTTAAACCGTAACAGAAAATATGTTTGAATTAAATATAATCAAACAAATAATACTTTTGAATCAAAGTAGTAGATATTTTCTATATATTGAGATTAAACTTACAAACTAATTTCAATTAAACAAAATCGTCTAACATTATTTTTGTCTTTCATTTAAGTATAATGTTTTCTCAGTGTAGGTGCGGGAACTATATATGGAAATTACGTTCTGTGGCGATAAAGTATTGGGGATAAAGTTAACATGAAGATCCTAAAGTTCTGAACGTTCAAATGAAACGAAATTTATTTATTTCTTCTAAAAATTAAATTTTTATGGCAATTATTTTGCTTCACTATTCAAAAACTTAATTACTTAATTTGTGAAAGTAAAATTTTAGTTTTTAAATTTTTTTATGATTACTAATTTATTAAAATATCTTCAATAAAAAATATTTCGTTCATTTGAACGTTCAAAACTTGGGGATCATTAACATGAAGAGAATTTTAAAGAAACAAAGATACTTTCTTTAATTTAGAAGAACATTTTCTCACTGATTAACCAGAATCTTAACCCAAACACCAAATTAAAACAATTCATATTTTTAAAAAATTATGCCTAAAATTCCGAGGAAGAGTGTATAATTAATGATTCAGCATTTTGCCTATCGAAAATCAATCTCGACTAATGCGTTCGGGAGTGTGAATAAGAGGGGTCACCTGTAAAAAGGATTCTCAAGTTAAAATATATACCCTTCTCTTGAAAGAACCCCTTTGGACCGCATCTATACTGTGGGGGTTGTTCCTTACATACAGAATTCACCCTATGGCTTTTTTCATCATCATCATCATCATCGTAGTCATCATCTTCTTGAATATATATATATATGTTCTCAAAATCCCATGAGTAGATTTCTTTCTCCACAATCGCAGGTGTGGAAGTGTAATACGTGTGTTTGTATGTGTGTATTAAGAGGCTATATATAGGACTGTGAGAAGTCGATACACGTTTCGAATGTGCGTGTGTGCGGAAACGCAACGTTCTGCCCCCGCGCGCTAAAAGCATATCTATGTCGCGCATTCAATACAGGGAGGAATGGGGTCGACGCAATTGTTGCGGTGGTTTGAGACGGCAGGGGGAGAGAGAGAAAAAGAGACAGGAGCAAGAAAGAGAGAGAGAGAGGGAGAAAAAAATAGGAAAGAAAAAAAGAAAAGAGAAATCAAAATCACTGACGAAAAACTTGGGGATATTTGTTCAAAAGATGTTATTTATATTTTCTTCCTCTGTTATTTTTATGTATATGCTTATATCACAATCGTGTTTTGAAAAAATATACGGAGAGAAAATTATAAAGATTTTTTTTTGATAAAATATTTCCCCTGAAGAAGTTGGAATGAATTTGTATTTTTTTAATTTATCGCAGAAGTTGATTCTTCGCAAATGGCAACAGAGATAAAAAGGGTTTGTTAAAAAAACAGGAAAAATAGTGGAAATGTTAGTTAGTAAGATCCTCTATCAACATTGTAAACAATAATTACACTCTGAAAAAAGCACTGTAAAAAGAAAGATACTAATTTAGTACCAACATTGGTACTAAATCGTTGTTTGGTTCTATTTTAATATTTAGCTCTAATTTCGAACCTTTCTTTACAGTCAGTAGTATTTAGAAAAGTTCACTTTTAATCATTTCTCAAAACGAAAAAGTATTCCGTTTCATTGAAGAATATTTGTTTTGTGATGATTAATTTTAAAGAAGACGCACTTGCTGAAAGAACGTCTTTTTTCTGTAATATAAAAGCAGCACAAAGAACAAAACAAACAAAATTACAAAACTGTAACATAATTTTCAAAATAAGCAACTTAAGTTTTTTTGCAGTTACGTGTTTCAAAAATTTTCGAAACTGTAACATAATTTTCAAAATAAGCAACTGAAGTTTTTTTTGCAGTTACGTGTTTCATAAAATTACGAGACTGTAAAAAAATTTCCAGTGACTTGTGATTAAAGATTTATGCAGTCACATGTTTCTGAAAATTATAAAACGTTTCAAAATTTTCAGTAAAACGTAATTACAGAACAGTTCAGTTGCTTTTTTCTGAAAATTCTAACAAAAATTTCTAACAGTGTACGATGTATAGAAAAGTGTAATTTCCTGTAACGCAACATATAACATTCCTGTGCACTGAAAAAATAAAATTTTATAGTAATATAAATATTAATTGGATAGTGTTTTGTTCACTTCATAGATGATAATGATGATGATGGCAATGTTTTAATTCTGAAAAACATCAAAATCGCATCTTCGCGCAATATAATTTTTCATTATAACTTTTTAAATAATTGTCGCTCATAAATTTTCTCAACGGATTTTGATTTCTTGTAGTTCTAATACTTGATTGAAATTTTTTCAAAAGTTTTAAAAGGCACAAAACATTAAAAAAATAATTTGTTTATAGAAAATTTTGTTAAATAATTTTTACTAAATAAGCTCTTTAAAAAATCTCTAATCGGTTCATTCATTTAGCGGAAATAAAATTTTGTTTAAAACGTTCCAAAAAAATTAATTTTGCAATAACTTTTATAAAAAAATATTTTTATTTCTAATTTTTTGGTAGACACATTCCTAAGGTCAATAAGAAATGTTTTTTCAAGATTTTGATTTTAAAAAAATGCTTTTTATTTTTCGAGCATCAAATGTAAAAGTTAGGTTAGATTTTAGTAAAACGATTTTACATTTATTATATGTTTCGAAAGTATACAGAAAATTAACTAAATAATGTAAAGTTCCTTTAGTTGCAATATGATTCTTCTATCAAAATAAAAGTTTAAATATAGTTTCTTTATTAAACAATTAGTTTACATTTATTAGAATTTTTCTTTTAATTAATGAAGCGAAACAAATCAGATATGATTCATTTTAAATTCATTTTAAATCTTTAAATAATAGGTATGCAAAATTTAATTTTCAGAATTTCGTGACTAATTTTTCATTTTCCCTGACTACCGCAAATTTTAAATTTATTCAATATTCTGCATTGATAATTAAAAATTTAATAATGCTTTTTAAGTAACAATTTTATTTGTAAAGAAAAACATAAGATAATTAAAAATTCTTTGTTAAAAAATATTTAATGTATGTTTGAAACTTTCATTATAATAAAAGTAAATTAAAATGTACAATTTAAATCGTGTTTAGTGAGCTGTATTCATTTATTTATATAAACAGTCAATGCTCATTTATCAAATGTTTTATACAAAAAAAGTCTAAATGTAAAAACTATTTTAAATATATTGGATCAACATCGCGAAGCATGTAACGTAACAGTCGTTTTGTTTTGTCCGTAACTTTTAAATAAGAAAAAATTAATAAATTTGATTGAATGCATCTTATAAAATGTATTTTTTTCACCAATATTGCTTATGAAAGTAAAGTTTTTAGAATTTATTATTTATAAGTTATGAACATTTAAAAAAAACTGTTTCGTTACAAAATTTAAACAGAGATACTAATTTTGCAGCTTTTTCGGTTCCTAATGCATTTCACAGTTTGATTTAAATAATGATTTAATTAATTAATAGGCAAGATTTAGATCATAAAATTAAAATCATGACTTAAATCAAGTTGATTTATGATATAAATTATTGCTAAACATTTTATTGCGCCAAAAACATCTTAATTTACATAAGATACTTCAAAAAATTTGTTGAAGTAACTATACTCTTCTAAGATGGAAGAAATGTCTTCTTCACTACTAAAAGATGGAAAGCATCTTAGATATCAACAATATACTTTAAGAAAACATCTTATTTTAAGATGTAAGATACCTGTTTTCCATCTTAAATCTTATTTTAAGATATCAAAAAACACACCTATTTTTACAGTGATTTTGCTAAATAGATGATGTTTCGAAAATATGTAGTAGCCTATACATAACTTTAAATTTATTCATCAATCAGTATGAAAATCTTTGTTTTTGCCAAATCATCTTCTTTTCGCACTAGATTATTACACAATTATTATTTTTATCAGTTTACGCAACCATAATGCGTCCCCTGCTTTGTTAAACATATCATTAATAAATGTTTTTAAAAACTTTCATAAAATGTTGCACATGTATGTTTTACCACACAAACCACAAATTGTCAAATATATTTCGTCAAAAGATAATCCTCAAACATTAAGAACCTTATTTTTAATTCCGAGATGCATAACACAGACATTAGATAAAGATCACATTCGCATAATTAACAACGTGAAATAATATTTTGCAGTAGATTTAGAAAAATTCGTTAAAACAAAGATTACTTTTCTTTCGAAAATATATTATAGAATTCATATTCAAACACTCATATTCTGAATAGAGAATTGTGAAGAGCATCTTTGAAAGTGGTTCGCAGGAGTTAACTCTCGCTTGATCCCAAAGGGAACCGTTACGAGTAGAAGGGGTTGACATACAAACAGAGGCGGCCAGTGTTGTAATTAACCGCAATCGTTGAAGGTAAATAGTAAATACACATACAGAATTTTGCCTCCCTGGGGAAGATGATCGTCGGGAGTATCTCTCGCTAAGGATATGCTTTTCACGATCAATATTTATGAGTCTATTCAGTCCACAACGAAAACTCAATTGATACCATGCGATCTCTTTCTCTCTATCTCTGTCTTTCTGTCTCTCTTGTGCCCTAATGTCAATATTTGTTAAATTTCATTAAAACTTTCCAACAATTATTTTTCTTTTCTAATTTTTTCTATTATTCCCGTCTCGGTCTTCGCCTATTATAGTTTCTTCGAATTTTATTCCATTGTTTTACTTGTTTTATTTCTAAAAGAGTTGAAAGCTTTAAGGTTCTCTATAAACTTGCAGGAACATTGACAGGATTAATTAAAGATTTAAAAATGTTGCGAGCAATGTTGTCAATGTTTCTCCAAGTTTGGAAGCTTTTGAGATTGTTTAAACCAGTGATGAAGCATGGAAACAAAGCTTCACCTAAAACAAAATAAGTTTTTCTAGAATATACCAAATGTCTATACTGAATTTAATACCCTAAAAATTTCACTAACATAGTAAAACTTTCCAGCTGCTCCAAATAAATATATTTGATTCAGATTTGTAGGAAAATATTCAGTTTCTCCATATAAAATTCATTGTATATGTTTCATAATTTTCTATACACACAGTTTTCCTTCATTATATCTGATTGTTTCATTCGTGAAATTATTGATTTGCAGTGACAATGCACTTTACAATGAATTATGAAAACTGTTTATCTGCATTGGTAATCATGTGGAAATTGAATCCTTGATTAAATACACAGTGATTTATGGCTTTGAGTTATGTAAAATATTTATTATCATTAGTTGTATGTGTTGCGTGTTCGTGTGTAATTTTCACTTGAAATGTGTGGATTTTATGAACTGATACTCGGCGACTGATAGACATGCGGAGGGACAGACTTTTTGGTATAAGGGCGCGCAATGTGGACACAGTCAAGGTCCACTGATCAACTGATTGATTGTCTCTCAGGGGTTCAACTGTTTAGGGATATCATCATGATCTCTAAGCACAGAAGCGCACATTTTGACGAAACACAACGTCAGAAGTCAGCGAAAAATTTTATTCAATTCTTCCATTTCAATTTGGCGCTTTCTAAATCTTTTTTTCCGAGAACATCTTATCGCATTTGTTAATGTGTTGTACCCGGAAAATTGTTGTTTTCTAAAGTTATTGTGTTTATTCTCAAAATCTAACTATGTAAATATTTCAAAATTAATTTAATTTTAAGAGTTGTGTTTACAATTTTTATAAGTATATATAAATTTCAGAAGGTTTTAATTTAAAATTTTGTAAAATTTAAATTTTTAATGAATTGAACCCTTCTGATCACTAAGCCAAATATATCCGTCCAAGCATTTTTGCTAATAACTTTTGATGAAATTAACATTAAGTAATCAAGTTGCAAATTTTTTCTAAGAGACAAACGAATGTTATTAAATTATTTAGAACCATGCATATTCTTTATTTAACAATAAATAGTAATTTTAAAATGTTTTAAAAAATGAAAAAAATGTTTAGGCTTGAAACAAATGCGCAGGAGGGTTCATTAAAAATCTTAAAAAACGTAGATTTTAGAAAAATTTTAATAACTAAAATTCTTCTGAAATTTGTTAATTATTTTATTACTTATATATTGTGTTAATTATTAAAAATCCTGGATTTATAGAAGAATATTCGTTATAAATACGCACTAAACGAAGTAATTGAGTTTTGAAGCAACAAATGATTATTCCCAGAAATTCAATTATTTTCCAAAGAATAGTAAAATTCTTCTCAGAAATTTAATTATTTGCAAAAATTTTAATAAAATCCTTGTAAAAATTTCAATTATTTTCATAAACTTTCATCAATTAAATGATTTTGAATATCTACTTAAAAAAAAATTTCCCAAATGAATACAATTAATTAAAAAATATTTTGATATAATATTCTACAAAAAAACTTAATTATTTTCAAAAACAATAAAAATTTCACAGGAATTCAATTTTTTACATATTAATTTTATAAATTATTATTTAATTATTTTTATAAATAGTATTTGTTTGCAAAATAATTTTATTAAAATTCTTCGTAAAAATTTAATTAATTTTAGAAACTTGTGAAACATCAATTATTTTCAATGATTACTATTTTAATAAAATTTGACAAAAGAAATCAAGTATTTAAATATAAAGTTTTAAAAAATATTTGTCTCTGGAATTCAATTATTTTTAAAAGTAATATATCATAAAATAGTAATACGCAAAAAATTAATTATATGTTTTTTAAAAATTTGCAAAAAATTCTTATTAAAATTTCGAAAATCTCTATAAATAATAAAATTTTCCTTGAAAATTGAAATATTTTTAAAAATAAAGTTCTTGACAAATTTTTAATTATTTTCAAAAAATTTCCTCATTTCATTGATTTTTAATAACCATTATACTTTAATAAAATTTCTCAAAAAAATGAAATAATTTTAAAAAAGTGTTTTTTAAATTCTTCACATACATTCAATTATATTTTCAAAAATAATAAAAATTTCACAGGCATTCAATTATTTTCAAAAACTTTTATAAAATTGATCGAAGAAATTTAATTATTTTTAATCTATAACTTTATTCAAGTTTCTCGAAAAACGAAATTATTCTCCAAAATTTTATTAAAATTTATCAAGAAAATTCATTTATTTAAAAATTTGTTCATAAAATTGTTTATGAAAACTCAATTTAAAGAATAATTCAATTATTTAATAAAATATTTCTTTTTGTATTTAAATAATGAAATTCTCGTAGAACTTTCTTATAACAATTGATTTAAAAATGAATTTTAGTTACAGTTTATTTGAGAATAATTAAATTTTAGAAAACATTATAACACGAATTTTTAGAAATAATTGAGTTTATTATTATTATTATTATTATTATTATTATTATTCGTCAGAAGAATTCGATTATTGATGAAATATCTGAAATTATTTTGACAAATACTAAACTTTTTCCCATAAATTCAATTATTTTCAGAAATTTTAATAAAAGTTCTTTGCAGAATTCAATTATTAACAGAAAATTTTTGTAACATTTTTTGCATCATTGAATTATTTTCAAAAATAACAATATTCATCACAAGAGTTAAATTATTTTCAAAAGTAATAAAATTCTTAGAAGAAATCAAGAATTTTTTAAGTCTCGTCAAGTTTTCAATTTTTGTTTTTGACAAATATTAAGTTTTTGTCAAAAAAATTTAAATATTTTCAGGAATATCAATATAAATTCTTTAAAGACTTCAATTATTGTTAGAAATTTTAATAAAATTCCTTGCAAAGTTACACATCTTTCATAAATATTAAGAAGATTCATCATCAAGTTGTTAACTATATTTATTAATATCGAAATTATTCGTTTAAGTTTAATTATTTTCAAAAATTTTAATAAAGTTCTTACCAAAATTTCAATAAATTTCAAAAAAAATGTTCTTAGTTAAATGTTTTTTAATATCTACTGTGTTAATGAAATTTTCCAAAAGAATTTAATTGTTTAAACAAAATTTTATCCACAGTTTCATTTAAATCTCATTTACTAAAAGGAAATTTTCATAATCATATTCCCATGGAATTGCTCAATATTCAATCATTTGGTAAATTATTTGTTTTCTATTATAATAATTAAATTCTCTTACAAATTTTCTAACAAAAATTAAGTAGTAGTCAAATAAGTAGTAGTCAAAATTTGAGAAATAACTGATTTTCGAAAAGCTATTTTAAATGAAAATCTGTACAAATTTGAGCTTTTCATGTAAAACTAATTTTGTTTCAAAAAGTTGATTTTTTTTTCATTATTTGGAGTTTATATTTCTAATATCTTTTTAATTGATGAATGTCAGAATAATCGGAATTTTGTTAAATTAAATGATAAACAAAAGGATTTGAAAGTTCTAAAAGAACATTTTTCAAAATTAATTTTAAAAAATGATTTAAACAGGAATTTTAGTTAAAATTTCTGGAAATGATGCAAATAATTTCTAAACATGTTAATTTCTATGAAAAATTAATTTAGTGATTAAATATTTATTTAGAAATGAAGTTATTGATGTTTTTGAATAATTTTTCAATTAAAGAAATTCGTAAATAAATGTAAGGGAACATACTTTTGTATACGTATATCTAATCATTTTGCGAAAGAATCAGAATATTCTTTAGAATCATGGAAAAAGTCAAAATTTTTTCAATTTTTTTTAAAGTAATAATAAACCAGACATTTCGACACCAAACGTTATAGTTCTCTTATTCAGTGATACATTTATTACGTAATTTATGAACAAATTAAACATGTCTCGCTTGGCGAGAATATATGTTTTTGTGTTTATTCCAAATTCTAACTAATTAATTATTCTAATTAAATTCTATTCTTTAATTTAATCTGGAAAATTCATATTTTTTTATGGTATGTGTTTAACTTAAACTTTTTAAATTTATTAACATGTGTTTTCAACAATTTTGAGGCTAGAACTCACAAAATTGCAATGTAATAAAGAATCATTTTTTGTTTCAACAGCCATGTATCACTGAAGTGTCGAATCGTCTGGTTTATTATTATTTAAAACAATAAATCATGTTGATCCAGTATAATCCCGTTTTTATTCAATATATTTACAAAAATTTGATGAAAATTGAAGTATTTCTTGATAAAACATAAAAATGTTGGTTTCCAAAATCCGTGAAAATTCCGCTTTTAACTATATTGGAAAACCTGGAAAATTTAGGGAACTTGTGAAGTAAGCAAAAGTTTGTCGAACCTGAACAATTACCATTCTAAAAAATTGTTTAACATTATAGCAATAATGAAAATTTGGTGACACAATTAATTCCTGAAAAACTTGTTGCCCAAACCTGATAAAAGTCATTACATCCGCAGAGAGGTATAATGATGTTCCAAAGTTAGGTCATGGAGAAGTAATCGAATTGAAGGTCTGTGAACTTGGGAGCAGAAACGACGTCAGGATACAAAATACGCAATTGAATCAAGTCCGGGGGCATTTCAGGTTAGTTCACAGTAAACTTGTAAAACAATAAAAGCTTCCGGTGAATCCTGACAGCCATTCGTCCTTACAACCACTAACATTGAGTTAGTCCTATTGCCAGTTTCCTACATATATATATAGGGTCAAAAATAGAGAGAAAAAGAAAAAAAAGTTTCAAGAAAAAGAGTGTAAAAAAAAAGGGGTCTTCGTAAATCGGAACCGAGAGAGAGGGAACAACTTACATAGTCCCCAGGAAGTATTTCTTCCGTGTCGATGGTTCACGACGGAAATGAAGATTTCACATCTGAATTTTTTCGCATTCGTCAAAGCGAAAATGAATCGTGGGGTGCGACAACGACGAGCATATATACGAAGGACAATGGCAAAAGCACTCCTGTCACCCTACGTTAATTTCTAGCCGAGTATTACCATTTTCGAATTCCCCTTACACCACCCCCGACATCAAATCATCCTTCAATAATTTGTACCTGCTCTCATATATATATATAGAGAGAGAGAGTGAGAGACAGAGTCATTCTCTCATATTTTATCTCCCTTTTTGGCATTTCTCTTGTTGTTATCTCCATTCAGGGTTGTAGAGACCTTTTCGAATACATATCCGTTGACCCGATTTAAACTTGAAGAGCGATTTCCTCCCTAACGTACGTCAAATCGGAAGTAAGGGCTGATTTCGAGTCAACTTTTCAGCTTTATAGTATTGTCGCTGATGATTCTACAGATGAGCTAATCGATAGATGTACATTTATAATTTTGACTTTAACGACTTTTCGAAACCCATTTTCGATCTGTGTCTGTCCCATTTAACATTATGCTTGTGCATATAATAAAAATTAGGCTGCGATTCAGTTTTGAAATGAAAATTTTACGAGTCGTGAAGAGATTGTATATTTTGTTGAAGTGTACTTTTATCGTTTGTGTTTATTGCGTATAGGTGATTGGACTTGTTATGTTCGAAACGTTTTCTGTAATATTAATTTTATTCCATATAACGTTTCAGAATTAAAAACATGTTAAACAAAATTATGCAGGATTTGCACTACAAGTTGAAGTCCACAACGTTGATCAACGAAAAAAAAAATGTTCAACTGAGTAAATTAATTTAAAATAATGCATCAACAATGAGGCAAAAATATTTAAAACAAAAAAATAGATGTTTATTTTTCGTTGATAATTGTTGTGTAATTAAATAATTCATTAAATGAAATATTTTATTTTAATTTGAAAATTTTTTTTTCTTTGATAAACGTTGTGGACTTTATCATCGTATTGGCAAAACATTATTTCACTTGAGGAGAATATTTAAAAAAATGTTTCATTTTTTGCAAAAAACTTTATTACTTTTGGAAATAATTGAATTCTAGTGACGAATATTGTTATTAACGAAACTCATATACAAAGAATTTTATTAAAATTTCTGAAAATAATTAAATTCTGCAAACAACATTTTTTAGAATTCCAGAAAATAATTGAATTTCCGTAGAAAAATTTTAAATAATTTCAAACTTGACAAGACTTTTTAAAAAATTTTGAATTCCGAAGAATTTTATTATTTTTGAAAAAATAATTGGATTCTTGTAATGAATATTTTTATATTTATGAAAATCATGCAATTTTGCAAGGAATTTTATTAGAATTTCTAAAAATAATTGAATTCTTAAAAAAATAATTTATTGATATTCCTGAAAATAATTGAATTTCTAAACAAAAATTTAATATTTGTCACAAAAAAAAATTAAAAACTTGACGAGAGTTAAAAAATTCTTAATTTCTCTGAAGAATATTATTACTTTTTAAAATAGTTTAATTCTTGTGATGAATATTGTTATTTTTGAAAATAATTGAATTATGCAAAAAAAGTTACAAAAATGGTCTGTTAATAATTGAATTTTGCAAAGAATTTTTATTAAAATTTCTGAAAATAATTGAATTTGTGGAAAAAAGTTTAATATTTGTCAAAATAATTTTAAACTTTACCAGACTTTTTAATAATTTTATGACTTTCTGTGAAGAATTTTATTAGTTTTGAAAATAATTGAATTCTTGTGATGAATATTGTTATTCATTTTTAAATCAATGTTAATTAGAAAAATCTATGAGAATTAATTTTTTTAATACTAAAATAAAAAATTTATTAAATAATTGAATATTTCTTTAAATTTAATTTTCATAAAGAATTTTATAAACAAATTTTTTAATAAATGAATTTTCTTGAAAAATTTTAATAAAATTTTAAAGAATAATTTCGTTTTTCGAAAAATTTGATTAAAATTTGATTAAAAATAATTAAATTTCTCCAAAGAAATTTCGGAAAAAAATTTAATTATTGATAAAGATTAATGAAATTTTGACCAGAATTTTTGTAAATTTTTGAACATATAATTAAATTTCTGCGAAGAATTGCATTACTTTTGAAAATAATTAAACTTCGACAAAGAATTTTGATATTTATAAATCCAATTAAAAACTTGACAAGAAATAAAAAATAATGTTATTACTTTTGAAAATAATTCATTTCCTACGATGAATATTGTTATTTATGAAAATAATTAAATGTTGTAAAGAATTTTATTAAAATTTCTCAAAATAATTAAATATTGACAACAAATTTTATTAAAATTTTTGAAAATAATTAAATTCTGCGAAGAATTTTTATTAAAAATTGAAAATTAATTTTTTTTAGTGTTTTGAACTAAAATTCTACTAATAAATAAAAATAATTAAAAAAAGACATGAATTTTTGCGAAGAATTTTATTATAGTTTTGAAAAAAATAATTGAATTCTTGTGATAAATATTGTTATTTATAAAAATAATTATATTTTGCGAACAATTTTATTAAAAATTTTTAAAATAATTGAATTTCTGAGAAGAAATTTTATGAAGCTATTAAAATAATTGAAAGCTTAACAAGTATTACAAAAAAAATTGGAATTTCTGTAAAGAATTGTATTACTTAGGAAAATAATTGAATTTTTGCAATCATTTGTAACTTCTCAAAAATCCAATTTTTTCCCTTTTTTTAACTAAACTTCTTCTGAAAATCAATTTTTTAAAATATTAATTAAATATATATGTGACGCGCTCCGAAGAAAGGTTCCTCAGAAGCAACCGAATTATAGATTAGGGTCGTGTTAGATTTCTCTTGATTAAAAGTTTATTTTTAATTATTTCAATTTGAAACTAATTTTTACTGAATATTTTGGATGTAATGAAGACTTAAAGATAAATAATTTTTAATTAATAATTGATTTTCTTTCTGTATTTTTACTTGAAAAATTAAAAACATAACCTCAAATTTTTTGCTTCTTAGGTACCATTCTTTGGAGCGTGACACATATTGAAAAATTTTATTTTATCAAAAATCTGTGTTGTTTAAAATTTGTAATTAAATTCATTCAAAATTAAAATTTTATAAAATTCCTTGAAACCTTTTGAAGAAGTTCCTCTGTTTTAAGAAAATATTAAACTCAATTAAAATTCAAATAATTTTGTAATTTTTATTTAAAATATTTATAAAATGATTTATAGGTAATAGTTTTATTATGAATAGTGCTTCAAGAATTCAGTTATTTAAAAATAAATTATTTTTAGAAATAGAAAAAATTAAAGCTTATATGTATTAGAATTTCTTGACTTCACTGACCTGCGGCAACATCAACTTAGCAAAATACCTTTTTTCTCACTGGGTTTGATCCAAAAACCCTAAAAATGTACTTACGTAACATTTGAATTGCCCGTCGAACAAAATTTTTTTTTTTACTTTACAAAATAATGTTGTCTTTCAATTTCTGCTTTGATTATTTTTTGCATCAAATATTTTGCCAATCAAGAATTCACGTGCCAATTTTTTTTTTTTTTTTTTTTTTTATGGAGGAAAAAGCCCTCTTATCAAAAAATTGAGATGTGTCTTCTATCTATATACTTGGTATATAAAGTCTCATTGAGAGAAATGTATTCCAATGGGTTTTTGAAATAAATAGGGAAAAAAAAGAAGAAAGAGGAAAAAAAGAAAGAAATCCCGCTGACAGGGGCGCGGCTCGTGATTGCTGTCGCATTGTGCAGTTTTCTCGTTCTACACCGGAGAACCATAAGAGCATTGTCACGCACGACGTTGAATAAAACTCGAGAAAGTCAGTTTCGAATGACGTGGGAGGACCCACGGGGGTAAAATACTGGCAGGGGGCAAAAATTAAACCCCAGAGACAATAGGTCAAGCGTCCATAGAATCGGAAACACCAAACACGCCCTTCCCTTATGTGACTTCTTTTTATATCTTTTTACGACTCCCGACTTCACCTCGCGTCCTTTCATTCTTTATATCAACTCTAAAAAAAAACTGCGGCTAAACTTCTGTATCGACTAATCAGGGTTGGTACAAATATTTAATTTTATTTTTCCCCGACTTTTCCCTCATTTCCAGACGAAATTTTCAATTTTTCCCTGACCCTATAAAGAATATTCTGATTCACTCTAAAAATTATTAGATAATCAAGAAAAAATGTTCTATTACATTTATTCACAAATTTCATTAATTGTAAAAATATTCAAAAACATCAATAACTTCTTTTTTAAATAAATATTTAATCATTATTATTTTTCTGTAGGAATTAAAATTCTTCAAAACATTCAAATTCAAACATTTTTAAATTGAACAACTTATAAGAATATTTATATTTTTAGTGTTTTCAACTAAAATTTTAATAAAAAAATAAAGATCATTAATGTAGACAAGAATGTTTCCAAAATTTTGATTTTCTGCAAAAAATTTTGTTTATTTTTTAAAAATAATTAACTTCATGTGCTGAATATTGTTATTTATAAAAATAATACAATTTTGCAAATTTTATTGATTTTTATTAAAATTTCTGAAAATATTTAATCTTAGACGAAAAATTTTGGAATTTATAAATATACATAAAATTAAAGAAATTAACAATAATTTTTAAAAAATTTTGAATTTTTGCAAAGAGTTTTATTAGTTTCTCTCTAAATCTGAATCAGCGATAAGTATGCCACTATTTCAGTTAGCGTATATGCACTGTGAATTAGTGGCATACTTATCGCTGAGAATCAGTGAAATTTCGCTGATTCAGATTTAGAGAGTTTGATAATTGAATTCTTGTCATAAATATTTTTATTTATGAAAATAATTGTATTTTGCAAAGAATTTTATAAAAATTTTTGAAAATAATTGAGTTTCTGAGAAGCAATTTTATGAATTTGAATTTTGAATTTTTACGATGAAATTTATTGTTATAAAATAATTATTATTATTATTTATAAAAACAAATGAATTTTTTAACAAATTTTTTTCAAATTTCTGAAAATAAATTAATTTCTGGGAAGTAATTTTTTATTTACCTAGATAATTGATAACTTGACTAGAATTAAAAAGAAAATTTATGACTTTTTGCAAAGAATTTTATTTTTTCTTATAATAATTGAATTCTTATGATAAATATTGTTATTTATGAAAAAAATTGAATTTTGCAAAGAATTTTATTAAAATTCCTGCAAAAAATTGAATTTCGGGGTTAGAAATTTAATATTTTCTGCATGATAATTGAATTTTTACGAAAAAGTGCTGTAAAATTTTTGAAAAAAATTCTTTACAAGCATTCAATTATTTTCAAAAAAATTTTCATGTATTAATAATTTTCCCACGAGATCTGGTTCCCTTTTTTTGGTAAACTTTATTTATCGTTGTGCACCTTACTTGCTTCTTCGACAAGCAAAAAAAATTCTCTTTCTAAAAAATCTCCGAAAAAAGTCTTTAAAAAAAATCCTCTTCTTTTTTTCCAAATGTCAAAATCAAGTTCGACTCTTTTCTTTTTTTCTTTCTAACCGCATAGTTTTTTTAATCCCTTCTTAAAAAAAAGCTTTTTTAAAAGAGTCAACATTTATCTAAATAGAAAGTAAATACTTTCTATTTAGATATTTATAGAGCAAAAAAAAGAAAAAATAACTATATATATTGATCGTTCATGACAAATAATATTTGTCATATATTTTGTAAACTTGAGAAAAAGTTTTCCAAGTCCAAAATGTGACGCACGTGCGTCTCTCGTCTTGACACGAAACCCCCATGTACTTAATTCCCAAGGGAGACGATGATGCACCCTTCACTGTCACTTTTCTATTCCACCATTTGTTTATCTTCTTTGGACTGAAGAAAGTAAACACTGTGTCGCGGTGTCTTTTTATATATTTGTGTGCGGGAGATAAACTCGAGAAACCCATATAAAAACTAAACAGACTCCCTTACAATCAAAATTACAACACAAAAAAAATAAATTTACATCAGGAATTTTTTTTCTTTTTACAAAATTTACACCGAGAGTTGTATTTTGTAAAAGAAAAAAAATTCTTAATGTAAATTTATTGACGGAAAATGACGGAAAATTTGACCCAAATTTCCACAAAAAAAAAAATGTTTTTTGTGGAAAATTAGAAAAAATAGAGACGTAATAAAAGAGTACTTAGTCAGGGTTGCCACAGGTCAGGGAATTCAGGGAAAGTAAAATTGGTCAGGGAAAAGTCAGGGATTTTTTACTAAAAGTACTGGAAAAAATTGAATTTTTAAAATTCATGAAAAAACTGAAATTTTTTTTCTGTTTACCTCGTAAACTATGAAATTACTACAAATTTTAATACAAAACCTACAATTTTTTCTATTTCTGACAATACTTTCTTTTAAATAACTTAAATTTTCAAAAACTATTATAAAATTTATAATTAATAATAAATAATAATTAAATAAAATTAATAATAACTATTATAAATTATGACTTATAAATTATTTTATGAATAATTTTTACAATTTTCATAAATACTAGATTGATAAAAAAATTTTAGTTAAAAATACTAAAAAAAATTAGATTTTTGAAAAGTTACAAATGGTTACAGACATTAAATTATTATTAATTATTATTATTTATTATTAATTTTGATGTTGTCACAAATATGATAGCAGAATTTCAATTGTTTCTAAAAGTAATAAAATTCTTCGTAGGAATTGAACTATCGAAAATTTTTTAAATATTCTCGTAAAATGTTCAATTATATTAAGAAATAATAAATCTTCTGTTTGAAAGTCAATTATTAATTATTAATTAAGAGACAGTCATGAATTCAAATAGTAATATCTTTACTGACAGTTAAAAATTTCTAATTGTCACTTAAAAATTACTAATTTTTTAGTTTTTCTACTCATTCAATTAATCAAGTTTAACTAATTTTCAGATACTTTTTACTGAAAATCAGTGAAAACTCAGAAGCAAAAAATCAGACTAACGCATAGTCACTTAAAATACACGATTTTTAAATAACCTTTTAATAAAAAATTAATTAAATTTTTACAGACTTTAATGTAAAACGCTTTAAAAATTTTAATTAAGTTTTTAAGAATAATTAAAAAAAATTTATTTTATTTTTTAAAATAACTAAATTTTCTTGAAAAACTTAATTAAAATAGTAGATATTGAAAATCTTTGAATTGCGGAAAATTAAAAAAAAATACTAATGAAAATTTTGCAAAAAAGTTTTTAATGGAATTTTTGAAAATAATTGAATTTTAAACACAAATTTTATTATTTTTTAATATAATTAAACTTTTTACGAGAATTAAAAAAAAAATTCGATAATAGTTCAATTCCTGTGAAGAATTTTATTACTTTTAAAAACAATTGAATTTCTTCCATCATATTTGTGACATCTTTAAAATTAAATTTTTTTAGTGTTTTTAACAATAATAATTCTACTAAAAAATATAGATACTTGTAAATAAAAAAGAATTTTTCAAAAATTTTGATTTTCTACAAAAAATTGTGTTATTTTTTTGAAAATAATTAAATTCTTGTGCTGAATATTGTTATTTATAAATTATTAATTTTTAATATTGCTATTATAAAAATAATTTAATTCTGCAAAGAATTTTTTTCAAATTTGTAAAATAATTCAACTTTGACGAAGAATTTTGCAATTTTAAATACATAAAATTAAAGGAATTAACAACAATTGTTAAAAAGTTTTGAGTTTTTGCGAAGAATTTTATTAGTTTTGAAAATTTAATTCTTCTATAAAATATTATTATTTATAAAAAAAATTGTATTTTTCTAAGAATTTTATTAAAATTTTTGAAAATAGTTGAATTTCTGAGAAGAAATTTTATGAATTTATTAAAATAATTGAAAACTTGACAAGAATTTTTAAAAAAATTTTAATTTCTGTGAAGAATTTTATTTCTTTTCAAAATAATTGAATTCTTGTGATAAATATTATTGAAATATTATTATTCTTACCGCATAATATTTGAATTCTTACGAGGATCTGCGGTAAAATTTTTAAAATAATATAAAATAATATATTAAGAAGTTCGTCTAATATTTCAATAGAATTAAAAAAAATTGTTTAAAAAACTGAATTCTTTCTAAAAATTTTATAGAAAAAAATATATAGATATTGAAAGTCTTTGAATTGTGAAAAATTGTAGAAAATTATTGTTATTTTTGACAAGAATTTTATTAAAATCATGGTAAATATTTGAATTCTTTCGACAAATTTTAATGCGAATAATAATTGTATTTTTTATGGAATTCATTCAAAATTGTATTACAATAATAATAATTGAAATCCTGCAAAGAATACTAATATTTATAACAAAAATTTAATTCTGGTTTTAAAAATTCTCAAGTAATTGCATTCGTGTGGAAAATTTTCTTGTATTAATCATTAGTAATTTTCCCACGAGATCTGGTTCGTTTTTTTTTTTTTTTGGTAAACTTATTTATTTCGTTGTGCACCTTACTTGCTTCTTTGACGAGCAAAAATATTCTCTTCAGAAAAAATATTCTCGGAAAAAAGTCTTTAAACAAAATCCTCCAAATTAAGAGAGTAAAGTTTACTAATTCAAAAGCAAAGACTCGCAGTTACTGATTCAAATTAGTAAACTTCTTTACTAATTCAAATTTAAAGAGTAACAAAAATTTTACTCAAAGTTTGTATAACTGCAAATTGATTTTGACTTTTGAAGAAAAAGAGCGTTTTTTTCTAAAAACTTTTTCGATAAGAATATAAGTTCACTGTAATTTAAACGTACCAACTGGCAACGAATTGAAACCATAAATTTGGGATCAGCTTAAAAATTTGATCCAGATTTGTGGCACACTGAAAAAAAATTTTATTTGATTCAAATAACCGATTATTTGACTATTATCAAATAAATATTTAGTTGAATTAAATAATTTTTATTTGAATCAATTAAATTGTATTTGAATCCCATATTCCAGTATTTGATTCAAATACAATTTATTTGATTCAAAAAAATATTTATTTGATAATACTCAAATAATCGGTTATTTAAAACAAATAAATTTTTTTCCAGCGCATCAATCAATCATAAAAAAATTTATAAATAACAATATTCAGCACAAGAATTTAATTATTCTAAAAAAAAATATCAAAATTTTTGAAAAATTCTTGTCTATTTTCAATTATCTATATTTTTTAGTAGTAGAATTGTAGTTAAAAACACTAAATAAATTAATTTTGAAGATGTCACAAATATGATGGGAGAAATTCAATTGTTTTTAAAAGTAATAAAATTCTTCACAGGAATTCAACTATTATCGAAATTTTTTTTTTAAATTCTCGTAAAAAGTTTAATTATATTATATTAAAAAGAAATAAAATTTGTGTTTGAAATTACATTATTTTCAAAAATTTCATTAAAAACTGTTTGGCAAAATTTTCATTAGTATTTTCTAAAATTTTCCGCAATTCAAAATTATTCTTAAAAACTTAATTAAAATTTTTTAAGAAAATTTACTTATTTAAAAATTTGTTGATAAATAATTCCATTTTTAAAGCGTTTTACATTAAAGTCTGTAAAAATTTAAATAACTTTTTTTCAAAAAGCTTAGTTAAAAATTGTGTTTTTTTAAGTGACTATAGTCAGTCTGTTTTTTTGCTTCTGAATTTTCACTATGATTTTCAGTAAAAAGTATCTGAAAATTAGTGAAACTTGATTAATCGAATGGGTAAAAAAAACTAAAAAATTAGTAATTTTTAAGCGACAATTGGAAATTTTTAACTAACTGTCAGTAAAGATAATACTATTTAAATTCGTGACTGTCTCTTAATTAATAATAAATAATTGACTTCCAAACAAAAGATTTATTATTTTTTAATATAATATAATTAAACTTTTTACAAGAATTTAAAAAAAAAAATTCGATAATAGTTGAATTCCTGTGAAGAATTTTATTACTTTTAAAAACAATTGAATTTCTTCCATCATATTTGTGACATCTTCAAAATAAATTTATTTAGTGTTTTTAACTACAATTCTACTACTAAAAAATATAGATCATTGAAAATAGACAAGAATTTTTCAAAAATTTTGTTATTTTTTTTTAGAATAATTAAATTCTTATGCTGAATATTGTTATTTATAAATTTTTTTATGATTGATTGATGCGCTGGAAAAAAATTTATTTGTTTTAAATAACCGATTATTTGACTATTATCAAATAAATATTTTCTTGAATCAATTAAATTGTATTTGAATGAAATATTCCAGTATTTCATTCAAATACAATTTATTTGATTCAAGAAAATATTTATTTGATAATAGTCAAATAATCGGTTATTTAAAACAAATAAATTATTTTTTCAGTGCATCAATTTGATCAACTTTAACATCAAAATTCGTCAGAATCATCAAATTTTCATCATCATCGAGTTATCATCAAAATTTGATACTTTGAAGGAAACAGTGTATAAGCTTTTCGAAAAGACTTTTTTCGACGAGAAGTTTTTCCGTAGAGAATTTTTTTTGTTGGTTTCTCGAAGAAGCAATTGTAGATGCTGGATATATTGCATGAAAATTGGTTCACCAAAAAAGAAAGTGAACCAGATCTCGTGGGAATTGAATGCATCGAGTCACATTTGACTGTGGAGGATAGGGTCAAAAAATGAAACGCATTCGAATCCATCTCTCTCTCTCTCTCTCTTGAGGGATTCCAAACTGGCTGCTCGGGTTACATGTGTACCTATATTTGTATATATATACACATACACTCCCTGTTCCGCATTGGAGGGAAGAAGACTCATCATCTGCTGCTGCTGCTGGCGACCTGGCTGTCGGAAATTCGTGATGCAGCCGACGACCCCAGTGGATCCACGAAAAGTGTTTGCTCGCCTCGTTCGAGATGGATGCTTTGGTTACGCGGGGGTTCAACTGCAAACAATGATCAGGTTTCATCCGCGCTTCTCCATTATCCCATCGTTTCTTCTCTCCCTCCCTCCCTCCCTCCCTTACTTAAATTTAAATGTTGCCCCTAAAATAGAATCAGAGATGAAAATTTTTGAAACAAAAAAAAATAACAAAGTCATCCTAAGCTTTTGAAAAGGGCTTAATTGGCTGTAATTATACAAGAGCAAAAGGGGGCGAAAAATGTGAATTATTATAAAAGTGTCAGTTGTATAATCAGATACAATTTTAACAGGGCGTTATCTTTCATCAAGTTTTTCACGGAATGAGAATGTATATTAAATTTTGTAAAAGTATTTTACAAATTGGGGAAAAAGTACGACAAAGAGAAATTTTGATGTAGAAAAATAAATACTAAATATTAAAAGAAAACTTTTGTGAAAAGTATAAGGTGCGTTCCACGCCAAATCGGAAATTATTGTGCTTTTGCATCTCAAATTTTTTCAGAATGTTTTTTTTTCTTTTAGTGCTTGTAGTGAGTTACCATGATTTTTTTTTCAAATTTTTTCATAAAGCGATTACAGAGATACAACTTTTTGAAAAATCACGTTCTTTACGTAATTTTTTTTTAATGCTTATAACTTGGTCAAAAATTGATCAAATTCAACGCTCTTATAACGAAATTTTTTTTCACACATAGTTTTTAATAAAAATATAAAAAAAATGTTTAATAATTTAGAATAACAGTTTTAAAATAAAATTTCATTTGATACAATGTATGTATCGATCAATTTTTTAAAAATTTTTTGTAAGAAGCTATAGCACTAAATTAGCAATTTTTAATCCTTGTCTGATTGTGAGACAAACGATGGGATCTGTTTATTTAGAAATTTTTACATTTTATCGCAAATTATTTTTAAAAATTTGTTTATATTTTTATTAAAAACTATGTGTGAAGACAAACGTTTTGGCTATAGGAGCGTCCAATTTTGATCAATTTTTTACCCAGTTATAAGCATTCAAAAAAAAAATTTACGCAATTATTTCTAACAATTCACGCTATAATGTTTCAAAAATTTAATTATTATAAAAAACTTAACTAAAATTCATATTTAAATCGAATTTTATTTGAAAATTCTACAAGAATTTCATTATTCTAATTCAAAAATAAATAATTGAATGTTAAGCAATTCCAAGGGAATGTGATCATGGAAATTTCTTTTTAAGTATGGGATTTAGATAAAACTGTAGACAAATTTTTTTTTTTAAAATTAAATTCTTATTTGGAAAATTTTATTAATATAGTAAATATTAAAAAACTTTTAATTGCTAAAATTTTTGAAAACAATTTTATACAAATTTTTGAAAACAATTTTATTAAATTTCAATAAAGAATTATGATATTTATAAAAATAATTTAAAAATTGAGAATATTTAGAAATTTTTAAATTTTTGCAAAAAAATTAATTACTTTTGAAATAATTAAATTCTTGTGATAAATATTGTTGTTTATGAAAATAATTCAATTTGACAAAGAATTTTATGAAATTTTTTTTAAAATAATCGAATATTAACAAAAAAATTTAATTAAATTAATTTTAAAAAATAGGTTAATTAAGTTTTGATTAAAAATTCATGAAAATAATTGAATATGTGGGAAAAATTAATATTTGTCAAACTAATTGAAAACTTGTCTAGAATATTAATTGTAAATTCTAATATAAAATATAAATTTTTCCAAAACTATTAAAATTTTTAAATATAATTGAATTCCTCTAAAGATATTTATTGTTTATAAAAATAATTGAATTTTATTTTTCTATCATTTTCATCAGGAATTCAATTCCTCTAAAGAATGTTATTTAAATTTTTCAAAATAATTAAATTGTATCGAAGAATATTATTAAAAGCTTGAAAATAATTAAATTCTTTCAAAAAAATGTAATAAAACTTGAACCGAAATTAATTTAATAATTCTCTTCAAGAATATGTTATCAAAATTTTTTTTAAATAGTTGAATTCTTGAAAAAAATGTAGGAACAAATTTTTTTAATAATTTAATTCTGTAATTATAAAAATTATTAAAGTTACATTGAAAATATTAATGAATTTTGACTTCTGTCGAGGAATTTTCTTAATTGTGAAAATAATTGAATTCTTTCGAACATATTTATTAGCTGTGAAAGTAATTAAATTCTTTTGAGGAATTGAGAATTTTATTAATTGTAAAAATAATTGAATTCTTTTGTAGAATTTTATTAACTGTGAAAATAATTAAATTCTGTCGTAGATTTTGATTACAATTAATTAAATTCCTGGGAAGAATTTTATTAATTTTTTTAAATAATTGAATTCTTTCGAACATATTTTTTAACTGTGAATGTAATTGAATTCATTTGAGGAATTTTTTTAATTGTGCAAATAATTGTCTTCTTGTGCAGAATTTTATATTAACTGTGAATATAATTAATTTTTGGCGTAGATTTTTATTACAATTTAATTAATTAAATTTCTGGGAAGAATTTTATTAATTTTTTTCTTTGAAAGTAATTGAATTCTTTCGAACACAATTTTTTAACTGTGAAAATAATTAAATTCTTTCGAAGAATTTTATTGACGGTGAAAATAATTGAATTTTGTCGTAGATTTTTATTGCAATTTCTAAAAATAATTAAATTCCTGGGAATAATTTTATTACTTAATATGAGTAAAAAATAAATATGAAAAAATGGAATTTGAAGGAAAAATATGTGAATCAAAATGTAGAAATTTGAAAAAAGATTAATAATTTAATTCCGAATTAAAAAAAAAAAGAAACCAATATCGTCGGTGAAGTTCGCAACGTTTATGATCAACGATTGAAAGAAAAAAATTATTTTCCTTCCAAAAAGAATAAAAAATTTTGTTCACAACATTTTTTTTTTTTTTTTTTGTAAATCATTATTCAAAAAATTAAACGTACTATTTTCTGAAGAAAACATTATACAAATTTGCTTAAAAAATATTTTTTTTCGGAAATCGTTGACTATAAACGTTGTAAACTTCACCAACGTAACTAATAATTAAAATACGAATTTAAAAGAAAGGAAAATGAATTAAAAGACGAATTCGAATAAGAATACAAGTTTAATCGAAATGCTATTTGGATAATGAGAAGAAATTTAGAATAAAAATACATTTGTGGCAGAAGAAAAGAAATATTTCGATTATTAAGATGCGAGATAGAAAGTGAATGATTATTTGTAGGGATGAGAATAATAAATGGAATGTGTGAGTGACATTGAGAATACGATTGGAATTAATATAATAATTAGGGAAAGGTGAGATATTATTAGAATAATGAGAGCGAGAGTATTGCCATTGGTTATGGATATTACTAGTCCATAGTTATATAGTGGCACACGGGGCAACCCTTTTCCCCGTGTGAATGGCCGAGCACGAGAACGAGAGCATGCCTGCGGGGGTGCTATATCCATTACGCTTATTACAACCCCCGACCATCCATTCTCCCTCTAACCACCCACCCTTTTACGCGAATGAGCATCGATCGACACCCAGCGCAGCGATGAACCAAACGCTATAGCTCCTGTCCGGTTAGGTCCGTTTTAGCCCTATACATATATATATTCATACATCGTCAACGCACCAGGTATTTTATTTTCTCTTTTTCTTTTTTATTCGCCATCTGCTCTTCGGAACTAACTTTTTTTTTCCTTTTCCATATACTGTTTTTGTTTATTTTCACAATTCCAAGCTCTGATGACTCCTAACTTTCAGTATTTCACTCTTTTACTGCGATGACAACTTTCAACATTTTTTTTTCTCTCTTCTTTTTTTATTCTTTACTGTGATGTCAACTTTTGGTTTGAATCTTTTGTTTCGAAATTTTTGTGTAGACAAATTTTGAAACTCTTTTGCTTCCTCATATTACTGAGGAAGTATATTGTAATAGCAAAATTTTTCAGGTTCGATTTTTTAACATATCTTTATGTTATTTGACCTCAGGAGTTCAATAATAACATTTTTTAAAAATGTCATTGTGTGTGTAAACATATTTTCATAAATATCTCCAAATTATAAAGAGCTTTTGGGCTGAATTTTTTTTTAAATTATAGGTCTCATCTGCGAACATAAAATGAGAGTACTTTGAGATAGATTAATAAAGTTTAACTATTTATTTTTATGAATTTTAATTTTTCAAAAAAACGTTTTTTGCCCATAACTTTAAAAAAATGTTAGGACACCTATAAATGTTTTTCTCTTATATTATAAAGTTTTTTAGACGCATCTTTTGAGCCCAGAATGAACATTTTTCGTTCATATTCACCGGAGATATTAAACTTTTAAAAATCAAAAATTTTGGAAAATAATACTTTTTTGAGAATTTTGTTGAAAAATGTAGAAATAACATTAAAACCATGGTTACCAACTTGTAGAGCATTAAAAACCCTTCGATTGACCTATTTTTGAAGCTAATTCGATTAGAAATAAAGAAGTTATTGATATTTTAAAAAACAGAAATTGTGAAAAAAAAATTTTTCATGTGAAAGTATTAAATAAAGAGAAAAAAATATTACAGCACTTAAGAATAATTGTTCAAAATTTATACTTTATTGTTATTAACATATCTATGAGAAAGCAAAGTGTTCATGAAATAAACACCAAAAGATTTACGAAAACGAATGAAATGAGTACCAAAATTATAACAAAAATTTATAACTATATAACTTGGCAGCGGTTTTTTTATACTTCACTCTCTAAATTTGAATTAGTAAAAATCTTTATAATAATTTGAATTAGTGACTGACTTTTTGCTTTTGATTTAGTAAAGTTTACTAAAAAATTAGTAAAAATACCTATTTATTTAGTAAAATTTAATAATTCAAAAGCAAAAAGTCATTTACTTATTTTAATTTAGTAAAGATTTTTACTAATTAATATTTAGAGAGAACCAAAAGTTGGCAACAGTTAACTTTTAATTTGAATTATTAATTTATTTCAAAATTTTTTATTTTAAAGAAATTTTGACAATCATCAAATTCTTATTTATAAAATAACTTGATGAACAACATTACTTCAAAATTTCAAAATTAATTGAATTTTATAAGAGTTGAGTTTGCAATTTTCATAAATATAGACGAACTTCTAAAGGTTTTGATTTGAAATATTTAAAATTTCAATTTTAAGGAAATTTCGCATTAGAATAATTTACAAAACTTAGATTTCTGAAAAATTTTAATTCAAATTCTTTTGAAATTAGTTGAAATGTCTTTTAAATATTTAATTATTAAAAAGAATTGAGTTAGAGAAGAATTTTCTTTAAAAACTCTAAAAAATAACTAAATTTTAGAAGAATTACAAATTACTGCGATTTTTAAAAATAAATAATTGAATTTTTTAATATATTATTTTATATTTATTCAAAAGTTTTACCGTACATCTGCGTAAAAATTTAATTATCAACTTGATAAATATTAAATATCTTCCTAGAAATTCAATTATTTTCAGCAATGTTAATAAAATTCTTTGCAAAATTAAATTATTTTCATAAACAACAATATTCATCAAACAAATTCTATTATTTGAAGAAAAATTAAAATTCTTCGTAAAAATTCTAACTTTTTTTAAAATTCTCGTCAATTTTTCAATTATTTTGAAAAATTTTTAATTACTTCCCAGGAATTCAAAATTTTTTTAATTTCTTGTTATTTTTTCAATGATCTTGATAAATACAAAATTTAATTACTTTCATAAATAACAATATTTATCACAAGAATTCAATTATTATAAGAAAAAATAAAATTCAAAAATTTCCTTTTTAATTCTAGTCAAGTTATTAATTATCTTGGTAAACAAAGAATTACTTACGAGAAATTAATTTATTTTCAGAAATTTTAATAAAAATTGTTAAAAAATTTATTTGTTTTTATAAATATTAACAATAATTATTATTAAAACAATAAATTTTATTGCAAAAATTCCAATATTTTTCCAGGGTATTATTAAATTTATTTTAATTTATTTCCAAAAATTCAATTATATTCAGGAATTTTAATAAAATTCTTTGCAAACTTTCAGTTTTTTTCAATAATTTTTAATATCTACTGTGTTGATAAAATATCTCAAACGAATTTAATTATTTTAATAGAATGTTGACCATAGTGTCAAATTAATATTTTTGAAAATTTGACTTTTTCATACTTTTAACTAATAATTCTGTAGAATAGTTTTTTTTAGAAAAAGTTTAATTGAATTTTTTTTATTAGGTATTTAAAGTTTTCATTTTCAAATACTTATATTTAATTGAAGAATTTTCAAAAAATTGAATTATAGACGAATGTATTTAAAAATTCTTCGAAACCTTTTTGAAAAATTATTTTAAATAATTGATTTAAAGAAGAATGTTGATTAAAAATTGTAGACAATAATAATTTCATTGAAATGGCGAGAAAATTTTTAAAGAAGTTGCGGTTAACGAATTTCAAAAGATTTTAATTTAAAATTATTTAAAAAGATCAAAAAATTGCAATAATAATTTATATAATCTGAGAAAGGTTTCTTTACAATTTCAAAAAAGTAATTGAAATCTTATCGAGAAATTTCATTAAAATTTTATTGAAAATAATAAGTTGAATTCCTGCGAAAAGGTTTATTTTGTTTATTAAAAAAAAATTGAATTCCTACGAATAATTTTGAATTCAGATAATTGATTTCTTGACCAGAATGTTGTTAACATTTTTGAAAATAATTGAATTTCAAACAGTTTGAATTGGAAAATTTAAAAACAGTTAATTTTATTTATAAAAATAAATTCATCTATAGAGAAGAATTTTAATTTAAAATTTTAGAAAATAATTGAATTTCAAAGAAGTTACAAATAATATTTATGGATTTTTATAAAATTAAAATAATTCAGTCTTTAAAAATGTTCCAAATTAAAATCTTCAAAAATCTCAGTTTTTAACATTTTTAATTAGTTTTTTTTTAAATGTTCATTTAAATTCTTTCGGGATTATTTGAATTTTATTGAAATATATTTTTAAATTAGTAAAAAATAATTGATTTAGTGAAGAATTTTATTTAAAAACTCTTAAAGAAAAATAATTTGGAGAAAATACGAATAGTTGAAATTTTTAGAAATAATTGAACTGCGAAAAGGTTTAAACTTGGGGCAACATTTTTCTTGACTTATTTCTTAACAAACATTATTTACATTCAGCCCAATTGATCCTACTTGTAAAAGTAAAAATTTTCAAATGAAAATATAAAGAAAATGATGCGAAAATAAAAAAAGAGAAAGAGAACTTTTTGTTCCTATTACGCACCAGGGATGAATCTATATTTTGAACTATTCAAATTCCAAGCATCGTTTATCTCTTCAGACTGAAGAGGAATCCGCACGTGTTCATTCAATGGTTTTTTATAAACTTTTAAAATGGACACTTTGAAATTTACGATTGAGCGTGTCGAGTAATGGGTTTCCCTGCAAGTGGAGTCAAAAGTCATCTGAAAAAAAGTGAGATAAGAGCGATGGAATAAAACAAGAAGAAGAAGATGAAGAAGAAAAAAAATTAAAAGAGAGAGAAAGAGAGGAAAAGACGAAAGAATCGTGGAGTAACTCAGACTGGAACAGCTGTTTAAAGTGTGCCTATAGATTTCTTATAAATTCTTCGGGAAAAGTATATAGAGCCGACGAGAGTTTGTCGGTTGAGAAAAAAAAATAACACCAGGCCTCTAATACAAAAAATTAAATTTAGAAATTTAGTTCAAAAACAAAGAAGCTATTTTTTTCCCTATATTCTCAAGAGGAATCCTTGAAATTAATTTTCAAAGGGAGATTTTTTATTCTACACATTATAATTGGAAAATATTTTTTTGAATCAATTTTTTTTCCTCGGCGTTACAATTTTACCTGATTTGCAAATTAGTTTTCTTTTCTTCGGTACATTTTTACTCAAACAGTGATAAAATTCAAAAACAATTTTTCTTCGATGCAATTTCACTCAATTCGAAACAAATTATAATTATTATGAAATAAAATTTAATTTTAATTCCGAAATAAATACATTGGAAAAAAATAATTCCCAATACAGACAGTTTATTTATGATTATGAAATAAAATTTAATTTTAATTCCGAAATAAATACATTGGAAAAAAATAATTCCCAATACAGACAGTTTATTTATGATAAAAAAAATTAAAATGAGAAAATCGAAATCTCTTTATACACAATTTTTAACTGACACTTGAAAATTTCAAAAAAAACTGAAACAATTTTAATTTAAATTCTTCTGAAATTAGATGAATTTTTGAAATATTTAAATATTAATTATTAGAAAAAATTAAGTTAAAGAAGAATTTTCTTTAAAAACTCTGAAAACGAACTAAATTTTGGAAATTTTACAAATTACATACTGCAATTTTTTTTTATAAATAATTGAATTTTTAGAAAGATTTCAAATTGCAATCATTGGAAAATCGAAAATTTTCAATACATTTATTTAACAATTTTCTGTCGAATTTTAATTTTTTATTTTATTTTAATTCTGTTAAAATTGCTCTAATTTTTTAATAATTAAATTTAATATTTTTCGGAATTTTAAATTTCTACTGAAAAATTCAATTATTTTCGGAATTTTAATTAAGTTTCTTTCAAAATTCAATTATTTGCACATAAATAACAATATTCAACAAAAAAATTTATTTATATTACAAAAAATATATAATTTTTCTCAAAAATTCAAAATTTTTAAAAAATTTTCGTCAAGTTTTCAATTTGTTTAAATAATTAAATTTCTTCCCTAAAATTCAATTTTTTCAGATATTTTTATAATATTCTTTGCAAAATTCAATTATTTCCCTAAATAACAATATTTATTACAAAAATACAATTATTTTCGAAAGTAATAAAATTCTTTATAGAAAATCAAATTTTTAACTAATTCGTGTCAAATGTTCGATTATCTTATTAATATCCAAATTTTTTCCCAGAAATTCAATTACTTTAAGGAATTTTAATAAAATTCTTTGCAAAATTCAATTATTTCTAAAATAACAATATTCATCACAAGAATTCAATTATTTTTCAAAGAAATAAAATTCTCCACAAAAATGTAACATTTTTGAACTATTCTCGTCAAGTTTCCAATTATCTTGTTAAATATTAAATATCTTCCCAAAACTTCAATTGTTTTTAGGAATTTTAATAAAATTTTCTTTCAAAATTCAATTATTTGCACATAAATAACAATATTTAAAAAAAATCATTTATTTAAAAAAAGTTTTCAATTTGTTTAAATAATTAAATTTCTTTCCTAAAATTCAATTTTTTCAGATATTTTAATAATATTCTTGACAAAATTCGATTATTTCCATAAATAACAATATTTATTACAAAAATTGAATTATCTTATTAATATCACAAATTTTTCCCAGAAATTCAATTATTTTCAGGAATATGAATAAAATTTGTTCCAAAACTTAATAATTTTCATAAACAATTTTTAATTTTGCCATGACAATGTTTAAAATACATATAATATTAAAAAAAAACATAGAAATACTTAAAATATTGTTTTATTTTTTTTTTACTTTTCAGAAAAGATGCGTAGGCGAGACAAGAGTTTTAAACGTTTCGGTTTATATGTGGTCAAACGTGTCTTGAAAAATTAGCTTTTTATCAACGATTCAATCTCTCCTAATAACGGACACGCCGCAGTTCCACTTCTCTATACTCTCAATATGTGCAAAAAAAAAATCTAAGGTAAGATTTCATTAATTATATCAAGATTTATCCAGGTTTCATTTTACAGAAACTTTACAGGAATTTCGTTAATCGACAATATTTCTAACAACTCTCAATAGGGAAAACTTTATTGAAATATTTGTATAAATATTGTTTTTTATTTTTTTAAATATTTTTTTATTTTTAGAAAAATGGTGAATATTTTTTACAGTGAAAATTATGTTTTTGTTTATTTGAGAGAGTAATTAAACTCAATAAAATTTATCGAAAATTTGGTAATAATTAAATTGAATAAAGTTAATTGAAATTTTTTAATAAATTAATTAAATTCAATAATTTTTATTGGAAATTTGAAAATAAATAATTGAGTTGGACGAAATTTATTGAAATTTTGAAAACAATCAAATTGATCAAAATTTATTAATATTCCGAAAATAATTGAACTAAACGAAGTTTTTAAAGAAAATCTGAAAATGTAATTCAATTGAACGAAAGTTTATTAAAAATTTGAAATAAAATAATTGAAGTAAATAAAGTTTATTGAAAAGTTTGAACTAATTTAATTGAAATTTATCGAAAATTCGAAAAGAATTGAATTAAACGCAGTTAATTGAAAATTTTAAAGTAAATAATTAAATTAAAAAACTTATGGAAATTTCATTGAAAGAAATAAAAAGTATAACAGCCTATTTTCATACTTTTTTTAACGTTTAAATTAATTTTTTTCTTTTCATTAGAAAAATAATTGAATTGAATGAAAAGGATTGACAATTTTAAAAAAATTGAATTGATTGAAATTTATTGACAATTTAAAATTAAATAATTAAGTTAAGTGAAATATTTTGACAATCTGAAAATAATTTAATTGAATGAGGTTTGTCGAAAAATTTGAAAATAAATAATTGAATTGAATGCAGTTAATTGAAAATTGGAAAGTAAATAATTGAATTACAAAACTTATTGGGAATTTAATTTAGAGAAATGAAAAGAATAATAATCTATTTCTACATTTTTAACGTTTAAATTGATTTTTTTCTTTTCATTTGAAAAATATTTATATTAAATGAAATTGATTGAAAAAAAATTCAATTCAAGGAAATTGATTGAAAATTTAAAAAAAAATGGAATTGAAGGAAATTCATTCAAAAATTTAAAAATTAATAATTAAATTAAAAAAAGTTTATTGCGAATTTAAAATTAAATAACTGAATCAAATGAAGTTTATTGATAATCCGAAAATAATATTGAATTGAACGAAGTTTATCGAAAATCTGAAAATAATTTTATTGGACGAAGTTTAATGTAGAAAATAATAACAAAATGAATTTGATTATTTTGTGTTTCATTTATTTTTAAGAATATACATTTACGAAAGAAATTTCATAGTTATATATATTTACATTGTTAATTAAAAATTATTCTATTTTATATATGATAATGCGAAAAAAAAATTCCAGACATTATCATTTTAGATGTTATAATTTCTTTTTTAGAACAAGACAATGTTCGAGTAAAAATATATAGTCTATATAAAAACTTATTGCAAATTAATTAATACATTCTAAAATCGTCATAATAGAAATTATTTAAATTATACATATAATATATTTCTATTCATGAAAATCATCACAAAATTTTATTCTCTTTGAGAGAATATGTCAATAAAATTACAAATTAACATACTATATTTATAGATTGTAAAATGACAAAATAATCGATTGTCAAAATTACAAAAATAAGTTTCGTAGAAATAATTTCAACTTATTGGTTGTACATAAATTAATCATTATTAGATTCACTGAAAACAAATTTTTTTCTATTCAAATAACCGACTAGTTGTCTATTATCAAAAAACAAAATTTTATTTGAATCGATTAATTTTTGTTTGAACCAAATAATCATGATTTAAATCAAATAATTTATATTCGATACAAATAAATATTTATTGCAATCAAATAAAAATTAGTTTATTTTAATAAAATTATTATTTATTTTAATTACTTTACTTTTTGTAATAAAAGAAAATTATTTCATACAGACAAATATTTATTTCGATCAAATAAAAATTTTTCTTAAAGGAATAAATATTTCTTTTCGATAATAGACAAGTAATCGTTCATTTGAATAAAGTTAAATTTTTTTCCAGTGTAAAATGTAGTTATTGTTAAAAGCTTCTTACATTTCTTTTCGTCACTTTTAACACTAGGAGAATAGTCTTATTTGTTTATATAATATAAAAATATTTTAATCATTTTATTGACGGCTTAACTGTTAATTACTAAACTAACTAGTAAATTAGTGTTTACTACTTCTAAATTAGTCTCTCATTCGTAAATACAAAAGATTCAACGTTTTTTGGTAACTTTATTTGAAATTTGTTAAACTTAAGCTACTAGTAAACAAAATATTATTAATAAGTACAAATAATTGATTAAAGCTTGAAGAGTAATATTAAGAATATTTTTAGGAGAATTTTTTTAATAGTAATTTCTTTCGTGTTTTTTATTTTTTTTTCTTTATCCAATTTAATTGTGTTTTTAATTTAAACAAAAATTGAGAAGAATTCGAGATTAATATTCCGAACGTTAAATCTTTTGAATCGTTGCTACCACAGATTTATATTTTCCTCTAAATTATTCTCTAACTTATAGATTGTAATTTACAAACTGATATTCTTTAAATAATTCTCGATTTTATTTAAAGAATTTCAATCTGATTTATTCATATGTTCAATTTACGGTGTATTTTCAGACGATGAAAATCTAATTCTCTTTTTTATTTTAATTAATAATAATATTTTTTAATTAATTCAGAAGCGATTATTTATAAGTAGAAATAAATTTTTTTTTATGTAAATATTAATTTAAGTCATCGATTTAGTAAATCAGTCTATAATAACTTGTCACTCAAGTTATTTTATTAGTTAAATTATTTTAAGTGTCGATTATCATTTTCGAAGAATAGATTAATATTAATCTACGAAATATTAATATCATTTTAATATATTAATATAATAATTAATTATTAATTAATTAATAACATAGATTTTAATTCGTCAATTTAATTTTTTTCCAAAACTGAAGTATAATTCTTGCTTTTTAATTTGAAGATTAAAATTAATTTGACAATAATTTATATTAATTAACTAATAATTAATTAATAAATAATGGAATATATTAATAATTAATTCATTAATATTAACATAAAGCCGATTTTAATTCTTATTTTTGCTCGCAAAAAAATTAATTCGAATCGAAATATCATCAGTTAATATATTAAATTTATTAATCGCGTATACATTTATACCTTATATAAGAAAAAAAATAGAAAATAAATATTTCATTTAATATTTTGTTTTAAATATAAAAATTTGATAACAACGAATAAAGAAAATCAAAGTTAATCTAAAATTAAAGTGAGAATAAAATAAAACTAAAAAATAACAATTGAAATAAAAAAAAGGAAAAAGCTATTTTTGCAATGTTTCTTTTAATAGAAATTTAAAAGAAAAAATATCTAGAATAACTTTATTGTAATAAATAATAATCCATAGAATTCAATAAATTAATAAAGTTAAACAAATTAGTTTTGCGCTTTAAACAAATTCCTCTTTACTTTTCACTGTTAATTATAAAACTAAATTTATCTCAAGGTACCGGCCCTGAGTTTGCTCGACTTGATTAAGTGAATAAATTAAATTAAATTAAATAATCTTGCAAGTTTAATTACTTCTATATAAATATAATGTTCAATTTAACTTAAATGAACAGAAAATTTAACTCAAATGAAAGAAAATTGCAAACAAACTGAAAAAAAAATGGTAAACAAAAGTTATGAAACAAAAAATTGTCAACAAAAATTTCAAAAAAAGAATTGCCATAAAAAAATTGAAAAAAAAACTTTTAAACAAAAATTAAAAAGAAAATTGTAAATAAAAATTGCAAAACAAAATTATAAATAAAAATTGCAAAAAAATAGTAAAATAAATTGTAGAGAAGTATTTGGAAAGAAAAAAAATTCTGTAATAAATAAATATAAAGCAAAAATATTCTTTTAATCTGAAAATAAATTTTTCAACATTTTGAAACAATTTTAGAAAACAAAATAACATTTTCATAAGGTTTTTGTTTTAATACTATAATCGGTTCCAAAATTCGAACTCTCTCACCACACTGACAAAAATTAGTCGACTAATTAAATGTTTTTACGCACTGGAAATGAAATCGCTTGTTACAGACTAGGCGCCTCTTTCAGTAAACGTACCAGGGAATTTAGTTTACCTTCCTCGGAGTTTCTGTACTCTTCAAGTAGCTGTGGAATGAAAATATTTCAAATAAGAAGCGAGTTTTTCTTTTCGTGAAAATAAAAGATAAATAAATTATCCAACAAATGGAATGGGCTGATTAATATAAAGGTATTTCAAAAATTTCTTTTATTCATAAATTAATTTTAAATTCTCTACGATAATAAATTTGAGAAACAATATAAAAAAATTATTTTAAACAATTTTGTACGATATTAAATTTAAAAATAAAGTTTTAAACAATGAGACATTTTAAAATCAACTTTTACACAAAATACGTATTAAAATTAAATTTTACACAAAAAAATTGTTTAATCAAATTCTATATACAACAATACATTTTAAAATTAAATTTTACGCAAAAATAAATTTATAAATCAAATTCTATACAACAATACATTTTTAAATTAAATTTTGCACGAAAATGAATTTAGAAATCAAATTTTACAGAATAATAAATTAAAAAATCAAATTTTACAAAATAATAAATTTTAAAATCATGTTTGATGCAGTAATAAATTTATTTATTTATTTAAATTTTGGATGGAGAAAAAATGTCACATGAGAAGTGAAAAATGAATTTTTCTTTTTGAATATTAAATTCGTACCTGATACGAGAGCTCACAAGATAAAATTGACTTTGCTTCAGGGTTGCAGTGTGTGGCCGCTAAAAGTGTCGGAAGTGTAGACTGAGCGAGTCGTGGATCACCATAAAATGGAAACGGCAAAGTACATAATTGTTGGAGAACACTTGGACCAGCGCCAGCCGATTGTAAAATCAACTGAAACAAAAATATTTATCATTTTTATTCACTTTCAGAAACGAGAATTTTTTATTTTCAAGAAAAAAAAGGAAAATAATCATTTTAACTCGATATAAAGAATTTAAAATGCTGAAAAGCAGAATAAAATAAGAGGGAATTAATTAATAAAATTAAAATCAAAGGAAAAACAGAAATCCAAATATAAAAAGGAAAAAATAAAAAATTGAAAAATATAATCAAAGGATAAAATCGAAAAAATAAAATAAAAAAATAGATCAAAGGAATAAAATAAAAAAAATAAATATTAAAAATAAATAAATGAAAATAATATATGAGTACAAAATTAAATTAATTAATTCAAGTCAATTATTAAAATTTTTAATTCTTAAAGTTAATTATTTCTGATTTGCAATTTTTACTACTTTCAGAGAATAACTTTCATATTTTTAAAGTAAATTTTTCTCAAAATTGTGGTGAAATATTCTTTGAACGAATAGCAAAATTTCTACCCAAATAGAAAATTTTTTGACGAAAATTCGCAGAAGTTTACTTTTTATTTTCTAAATAAATTTACAAAAAAATATTGTGAAAGTTTTAAATAATTGAATTCTCATAAGAATTGATTTAAACATTAAAAGTTTTAAATAAAATTCAAAAATTGTTTTAAAAAAAAGTAATTCAACTTTGTAAGATTTGCAGCTTAAATTTTCATAGAAAATTTTTGAAGTATTATTTTGAACAGTATTTTGAAATTTTAAACAAATAAAGAACAATAAGTATTTAAATAATATTTATTTTACAAAAATGATTGCAATTTGAAAGAATTAATTTCAAAATTTTGAAAAAATTAGATTCTTAAAGAATAAGAATTAAAATTGAATTTTATAAAATTGAATCAATTGGAAATTTTATATTTTAAAGAATTTTATTTTTTCATCTTCAAAAATTATCTATAAATATAATTTTATTTTTTAAAATACATTATTTTGAGAATTTTCAAAAATTATTCTATTTAAATCATTCAATAATTCTTGTCGTTGAATTGTTCAATTCGAATTTTTAGAAAGTAATTGAATATTTAAAGCGTTATAACAGAAATTTTAGAAATTAATTAAATTTTTAAAGAAAATTTGAAATAAATTCTTCAAAAATTTAAATAAAGCAAATTCGATTTTATATTCTAAAATATTCAAGTTGCTGTTAGAAAAATCTTCATTAATTAAATTTAAAGAAACACTATTGGAAAAATTATATTTTTTAACAAATTTAGAATTGATTAAATTCCATGAGGTTTTTCATTGATATTATTTAAAATTTTAATTCCTGTGTAAAAAAAATAAGAATACCTACAAGTTTTTAAATGTTCGTTTAATAAAATGTATTCAAGTTTTGAATAATTTAATTTGGAAATTCGGAAAAATTGTTTCTTTAAAAAATGTATGAAATTAAATTTTTTTTTAATAATTGTATTTCCCAAAATATTTTTAAAAAATTAAGACAATTGAAAATTTTGTCAAATTTCACGGAAAATATATTTTAATAAATTTTATTTTTTTACCTTTCAAAACTATTTTGAAATATAATCGTATTTTCGAAGAATTCTACTTGAAAATTTGGAAAATTCAATTTCATATTCTAAAATATTCAAGTTGCGATTAGAAAAATCTTCATTAATTAAATTTAAAGAAACTTTTTTGGAAAAATTATATTTTTTAACAAATTTAGAATTTTTATTAAATTTCAAAATTTTCATTAACTAATTTAAACAAAAACTGTTAAAAAAGTTATATTTTTCAAAAAATTTAGAATTTTTATTAAATTTCAAAAAAAAATGTTTTAAAGTAACAGTGTCTAGGGTTTTTTTTGCTAGTTAGTAAATAATTTAAAAGTGATACAATAATATTATATTTGTTTACATTTAAAAACAACTGTAGTTATAACTAAAATTGTTAATTTACTAGGAAGTGTTGGCGTGGACCGTGAGAACAACATAGGAAGGAAGGAATCAAATGTGAGCCGTTATGGATTTGTATGTGACAATACAGGTGAAACGGAAATAGCTTAAAGACATGAGCGAACTAGTAGAAGAAAACTTTCGTCCACCTGCGCCAAAGTCAACAACAAAACGAACAAGCAGGATGTAGCCCGTATGACAGGAAGCAAGTACCTGTTTCTGCAAGAAGTTCATTTGACATATTTAACTGTTGTGGGATTAACAATGTAATGTAACAAGCAAGTGTCTTAGGAAAATTGAAGACACTGCGCTGAGAATGAACACCGTCAATGGTGGAAGAAATGGAGGAAAAAATGCCACGAGGTACAAAAACTATTTCTATAGAGCGAAAGAAAATTGGGTATTTATTGATATCAAAATATTTTTCCTAAGAAAAATATTTTCAAACCAGTAAATACAGAAAAAATGTTTTGAAAGGAAAATATTTTAAATTCAATAAATACCCAATTTTGTTTCGCTATTTTACAAACATTAAAATATTTACTTCAAAGTATTTACAAACTTTAAAATATTTACAAACATTAAAATATTTACAAACATTAAAAAATTTACAAACTTTAAAATATTATTTACTTCAAAATATTTTTCTTGCAAAATATATTTTGAAACCAATAAATGATTGAATTTTGATAGTACTTTCAAAAAAAACTCAAATATATTAAAAAATACTCAAAGAACTTTGGTCTCAAGATCCTAAATGACAAGGAAAAAATTATCGTCTGAAATAATTAAATTTTTTTCAAGCTAAAAATTTACTAAAATCGATTCACATTGAATTAATTTTTCTAAAGAATTGTATTCAAATTCATGAAAATAATTGAGAGCTATCAAGATACTTTACTAAAATTTTATTGAAAATAATTTAAATTTTGCGAAGGAATTTTCTAGTTATGGAAAAAGATAATATAAAAAATAATTTAAGAAATAATAAAGTTTGTAAAAAGTGAAATTTAATTGTTCTGAAGAAATTTTTAATTATTTTTGAGAAATTTAATTAAAATTGTATTAAAAATTATTGAATTCTTGTAAAGAATTTTGTACTAATTTTTGATAATATAATTAAATTGTTTTCAAAGAATTTAGTTAAAATTTTATTGAAAATAATTGAATTCTAGTAGAGAATTGTATCGAAATTTGTTAAAATAATTAAATTCATTCGACGACATTTATTAAAATTTCAAAAACTAATAATTGAATTTCATTGAGAAATTTTATTCAAATTTTTATCAAAATAATTGAATTCTTTCAAGAATATTATTAAAATTGTGTAAAAATAAATTATATGTTTCGAAGAAAAATAAAATTCTGTCGAGAAATTGATATAAAATTGTATTGAAACTAAATGATTTCTGATAAAGAAATTGTATAAAAAAATTTGATAGCAATTTAAATATTTCAACGAATTTTATTTAAGTTTTTAAAAATAATTGAATTCTTTTTACGAATTTTATTAAAACTATATAGATTCTTGCGTAGAATTTGATTATTTATGAAAGTAATTTGAATTCTTGTGAAGAATTTCTTTATTTTACGAAAATAATTAAATACTTGCAGAGAGTTTTACTATTTATAAAAATAATTAAATTGCAACTAGAAGTTTTGTTAATATTTTAGAAAGTAAGTAATATTTTTTTCTAAATAATGTAGGGAAAATGAATAGCGAAATAACAAATATAGAAATAAAATTAACATAAGTTTCTGCTTTAGCGAAATTTTGTTCCAACTAAATTTTCAATTAAATAACATTAATTAAGCAAATTCAAATTAATTTAAATTCAATGAAACAAAAATTCCCTGAAGTGAAAATTGATACGTTTCGTGGCTCACTCGCTCGCCTCGAAATATTGAAAAGGATATTTTCATAATTTCGAAGCGAAACAAATTCCAAAGAATTACAGACAGTAATTCAAGAAAGTAATTTTATAATATTTAATTTTTTCAAATAATTAATATAATATATTCTAAATCGAGGTGTCTACTAATTTCATTCAACAAAATTAAATTTATTTGATTTCAAACATAAATGAATTTACAATTGGCATCAAAAATTGTTATTAGAATTTTTATGAATAATTAAATTCTTTTGACGAGTTTAATCATTTTAATTGAAAATTTGGAAAATAATATATTGAATTAAACAAAGAATTTTTTCAACTATTTTTAAAATAATCTCGTCTGTTCGTAAAAATAATTGAAAAATTGATTTTTCAATTTTTATTAAAATTGTATTGACAAGAATTGAATTTCTGCAAGGAATTTGACTATTTATAAAAGTAATTGAATCCTTCTAAAAAATGTTACTATTTATAAATAACTTAACAGAAGTTCAATAATTGTAATTATTGAATAATAATATGGTAATTAAATTTTGAGAAGATAAAAATTGATTTAAAACTTTTAGAGAAACTTTACATTTTAAAAATAAAATTATAATTATTGTCACTAACTTTCATCGACTATTTTCGAAAAATGTAAATAAAATTCTTTAAAATAATTCAATCAATTTTAACAGAATGTAAAGAAATTTTACTTATTTCAAAAATGTTCAATTATTTGTTTACAAAAACTTAGTGACAATCATCTTGAAACAATAAAATTGAACCATTTTAAAATTCTTATTTTTTAGAAATTCCAAAAAGCTTTACAAAAATTCAATGTTATTTTTAAAAAATTTAAGTTTGTATGTTTTTTTAAAGTAATTAATAAAAATTTTACTTATGAATCTTCACACTAAGAAACATGAATTTTTACTCTTTATAAAATACAATTTATTATTAAATAAATACACTTAAAGAAAATAATAATTATAATTAAAATTAGAATTAAAAAAAGTTTAAAAGTTTTTAATAAACTTCTGCAACAAATTTAATTATTTTCAGTAGAATTTCACAAAATTTGTATTAATTCTAACGTTTTTTTTAAATTTTATTTACATGTACTATATTTGTATCAGTGACTGATTTTTACTATAAAAAATTAATTATCTTTAAATAATTGAAATTTAGTGAAAAGTATAAATATCTATAAAAATTGAAATAAAAAGCGATTTTTTGAAAAGAAATTAAAATAATATAAATTTTTTTTTAATTTGGAAGAAAAATTCCCAGTTTGGCATAAAATTCCTGGCTTATCCCCGGGTTTTCCTGGTCAAATTAAATTCCCAGCTATTTCCTGGATTTTCCGATTAGTAGACACCCAGCAAAATTTCTCTATTCCTCCAAAAAGTGGATCCTTTTTTTTTCATCTATACACTGAAAATGAATTTATTTGTTTAGATTGACGGGCGTCTTGTTTAGAATTCCAAACACAAATTGTCGAAAAATGTTGAAAGTGCATTTAAAGAATCGAAAGAGTTGAGAAAGAGAGGGGAAAAAAATGAAATGATTACTGATTTCGAGTGAAGCTGCGCGAGCCTAAAAAGCGTGAGTAGCGAATGATGGATGTGAAACGTCGCCTATGCACTCAACGTATATTTTGTGTGATGCACACTCATTCAGAACGCTTCACGTATTAACATCAGGACTGTTCTTGATGTACATAATGGAATGGAGTAAATATATCTTAACGGCATTCGTGGGCATTCGCCTGCATATTGATGGGAGGTCTGCTGAGTGTGTTGTGTCTAACAGTTCCTTCGTTTTTCCCTGTATTACTCGTTCCTGAATACATGGCGCCCATCACTTTTACTTTTGCCTTTTGCTCACTTTCAAGAGCATTAAAAAAAATAAAAATAAAAAATAAAAAAAACTACAGAAAGAGAAAGAGAGTACTCAGAAATTAGAATATATTTTCACGGTCGAACTCCTCCTCTTTCTCTATCACTCGCGCGTTTTGTTAGTATAAATTTCTCTTCCTACATGCGGATAGGCTAATTTCCCTTTTCTCTTATACACCAGTTTCCTATTTTCGAATCTTCCAAATGGAATTGCTTCGGATTTTTCAAGTACTTCTATTTTCTACTACAAGTATTTCTATTTCTATATGTATATTTTATTTAGAAAAGAAATTTGTGTTTGTTATTTATTTTCTATTTCGATAAATTCAAATTTCTATTTCATGAATTTGTCTTCAGTTTTTGGATGATGTTTTTAAGACACAAAAAAAGTCATTTTAAATATTTGAAAGCAAAAAAATTAGTCGAAAAAATTCCGGATTGTGACAACAATTTTATTTACAGTATTTCCATAATTTCCAGAAGATTTATAAACTTTTCCCTTAATTACGATTATAACTTCAATTTAATGTTAATGTAAAATTTAATTACTCTACAAGACATTTTTTCACACTTTTCTTCGATTATTTTTATTACAAAATTGTAATAAAAATCTCCAAAATATAAAGTTGATTTGATAAATAATTATAATCAATTGGAATTTTCGACAATTTTTGAGTCGCAATCCACAATTATACTGAAATTGATGTAATTCTTCTAAAGAATTTTAAAACAAATTTTGGAAATAATTGAATTCTTTCGAAGAATTTCATTAACTGTAAAAATAATTTCATTCTGTTAAAGATTTTTATTACAATTTTTTCAATAAAATTAAATTCCTGCGAAAGATTTTGTTCATTATACAAATAATTTAATTCTTTCGAAAAATTTTATTATCTATGAAAATAATTGAATTCTGTCCAAGAATATTATTAACTTTGAAAATAATTAAATCGGTCAAAGAATTTTATTACAATTTTTTAAAAACAATTTAATTCCAGCGAAGAATTTTATTTATTATTTTTAAAATAATTGACTTCTTTCGAAGAATTTCATTAATTGTGCAAAAATAACTGAATTCCTGTGAGGAATATTTTTTATTGTGAAATTTATTCAAATCGTTGTAAGAAATTTATTACAATTTTTAAAAATGATTAAATTCAAAGAATTTTGTTAACTGAAAAAATAATTAAATTCTGTAGAAAAATTGAAAATTTTTAAAAATTAATTGAATTGATGCGGTGAATTTTGATAATTGTGAAAATAATTGAATTCTGTCCAAAAATTTCATTTCAGTTTTTAAAAATTATTGAATTCCTTAGCAAAATTTTATTATTTACAATAAAGATTGAATTGTTGCGAAAAATTTCATTATTTAAAAAATTAATTGAATTGCCTTGAAAAATTTAATTAAACTGATGTATTTTCTTAAACAAAATTGAAGAATTTTATTCTTTATAACAGGAAAAAGAAATTGTTGACATAGTTCAATTCTATCCAGAAATTTTATTAAAATGATATTTTTTTAAACAAAAATTGAAAATAATTTAATTTTTCTAAAGTATTTTATTTTATTTATTTTTTAAAATAATTGAATAGAATTGAAAACATTTTTTAAATAATTGAATTTTTCCGAAGATTTTTATTTTATTAACTGTGAAAATAATTGAATTCTGTCAAAAAATGGATGAAAATTTTTTAAAATAATTAAGTTCTGTCGAAGAATATTATTGTCAAAATTTATTAAATTCTGTCGGAGAATTTTATTATAATTTTTGAAACTAATTGAATTCTTTTGAAGATTTTAATTAACTGAAAATACTTAAATTCTGTCGGAGAATTTTGTTTATTGTACAAATAATTTAATTCTTTCAAACAATTTTATTATCATTTAAAAATTATTGAATTCATTAGTAGAATTTTCTTATTTATAATAATAATTGAACTGTTGCGAAAAATTTCATTATTAAAAGATTAATTTAATTCCCTCGAAATATTTTATTAAACTGATGATATTGATGAAAATTTTGTAATATAATTAAATTCTGTCGAATATTTTTTTACAATTCGCAATAATAATTAAATTCCTACGAAGAATGTTATTAACTGTAAAAATAACTGAATCCATGAATTTTATTAGTATGTTTAAAAATAATTAATTTTTCGTAGAATTTTCTGTTAAAATTTGGAAAAAGAATTGAATAATAGAAACGTTAAAGTATGAGTTTTTTTCAAATAATTAAATTTTGAAAGATTTTAAAACTGTAATCTTTGAACATTTTAATCTGTGAAAAATTGTAGTAATTATTATTTAAAAAAATTAAATTATTTATTGTAGTAATATTTATTTATTTTTTTTTCTTTTAAAAATTATTTTTAAACATAATCGTATTTTTGAGGAATTATAAACAAAAATTTGGGAATATAATTAAATTTGCCAAAAATTTAGAATTCAAATTAGCAGAATCAGGGAAACTACGGTAATCAAATTTTTGTGATTTTCGCTACTCCTTAATTAACGAGTGCGAAGCCTATGTTAATTATTTTTCTCCCATTTCGATAAATTCAAATTCCAATTCGATAAATATCCTTTTCAGTGTCTATACTCTGGATAATTCTATTTTCCATGCGACTTTAAAAAATTCATTACTGTCTGGATTTCTTTAATTTGACGGACACTTATTGAATCCACAATGATATAATGATAATGGCTTGATGGAGAGTTATTTTCGTTTTTCGATCTCATTCATTCACCTCAATAACAGTAATTCTAGGAATACAATTTTAATTTTTTTCTTTTCCTTCATTTTGCAAATATACCGGTGTCATTAAAATCGTAAGTCATAAAATTGATATCGTCATTTATCGAGGGTATGAAGAGCGATTTCTCAGAATTGCGGTAATTATCGTTGATAAAAGAGCGAAATATACGAGGCTTGATATTTTATTATTGATAATCGTGAGCGCAAAAAGTATTTTTCAACATCTAAACGCTAAAAATTGCCCCCTGTCTCTATCTCTCTTTCACTCTCTCTCTTTCACGATTCGGGCTGTATTTCAAAAAGTTATCGCGATAACGTTTCAAGTCACATTTTCATGCGGTAAAGACACGACCATTTATGAATAAAGTTTGAGATTAAAATACTGGGATGCATGAGGCGGGTTATACGGCGGCGCGAGAAGCGAAACAAGTTTGTGGTTAGCCTTGGCAATCCAGTGTCGATCATCTCTTGTCATGGTTTCGACAATTTGCCTTCTTCATTCCTGAAATAGCTTTTCTGAACGACAGTTCCATTAAGAAAAAAAGTACTCGCAAAAAACAAGAAACAAACAAATGGGGGGAAAAATTATTTTCGAATTTTCATTAAATAGTTTCACAAATTGAAATTCAATTATTATTATTATTGATCAATGCATATTTTATGAACGTCAATTTTAATTACTCGCAACTCCTATATTTTTGATAATAAGGAAAAGATTCAATAATTAACGGAGTATGTTAATTAACCAGTATTTAATATACTTGCGAAATATTATTGATTCCTTTTCTATTTAGAGATTCTTTGTGAATTTCTTTATTGAGTGATGGTAATTTTTTTTTTGTCAACATTCTCGTCAAAAGTGAGGTAATTTATGAAATTGTGAATGAAATAAAAAGTAAATGGTACGAATTGTTTTTGTTAATAATAAGACCCTTTTGGTTGACTGTCTGCTTATGTTAAAACGCAAGCTCTCAGTCAAACGCGAACAGTTCGATGGAGCAGCTTTGCATATAGACGAGATTTTTCGCGAGAATAAACAAAGGCAGTGTGCACTGTTTTTCTTGACTTTCTCTAACCGCAGTCAAGTGAAGGGGGTATAAACTTGTAAAGGGCAACACGCAGTCAAATAAATGTTTGTCATTTCACTTTTTTTTCCCAGCGTTTTTTCGAGTTTGAAGGGAAAAAAAAGAGTCAATTCCCCGTTGAATCGTAAGAGACGTTAATTGATAAACATGTACGGCTTCTTTTCAAAACAAAAAGACTTTCAGATATTTATCTCTTTTTTTAGCAAAATAAAGAGAAAAGAAAAAAATACTACGATTGATACCAAAAAAATACAAAATCTTCTAAATTATAATAATCGAATCGAATTCCGGATGTTTTTTTACAGTTTAAAGTTTTTAAGAAATTTGAAAATAATTAAAGTCTGTCGAGGAAAGTAATTGAAATTGTATTGAAAATAATAACTGCATTATTTCCAAGAAATTCAATGTAATTTTTAATGTAATTGATTTTTTGCAAAGAATTTTATTAAAATTTATGGAATTAATTATAAATTCTATAAAGGAATTTAATTAAAATTGTATTGGAAGTAATTAAACTTTTCCCAAGAAATTTATTAAAAATTTTGTTTAAAGTAATTAAACTGTGAAGAATTTTATTAAAGTTTAAAAAAATTTTAATTCATTCGAGGAATTTTCTTAATTGTGAATAAAATTAAATTCTTTCAAGGAATTTTCTTAATTGTGAATAAAATTTAATTCTTCCGAGGAATTTTCTTAATTGTGAATAAAATTGAATGTTTTAAAGAAATTTATGAAAATTAAAAAAAAATAATTTAATTCATGCGGAGAATTTTATTCATTGTAAAAAAATTGAATTCTGTCAAAGAATTTTATTATAATTTTTAAAAATAATTAAATTCATGCGAAGAATTTTATTAATTTTATTGAAAACAATTTAATTCTTTCTAAAAATTTCAACTGAAACTTATTGAAAATAATTAAATTAATTAATAAAATTCTTCCCATGAATTTTATTATAATTTTTAAAAATAAATATATGCGAAGAATTTTATTAATTTTTTTGAAAACAATTTAATTCTTTCCAAAAATTTCAACTGAAACTTATTGAAAATAATTAAATTAATTAATAAAATTCTTCCCATGAATTTTATTATAATTTTCAAAAATAATTAAATTCATGGGCAGAATTTTATTAGTTTTTTTGAAAACAATTTAATTCTTTCAAAAAATTTCAACTAAAACTTATTGAAAATAATTAAATTCTTATGAACAAATTTTCTCAATATTTTTGAAAATAATAGAATTCTTTGCAGATATTATACTGCAAATAATTGAATTCCTGCGAAGTACCTCATTATTCATAATAATAAGAAAAAAAAGAAAAACATTAAAATTTGTAAAAATAAAAATCATAAATCGAATTCTTTCGAAAAAAATTCCAATTCTCTCAAAAAATTTAATTAAAATTGTGCCGAAAATAGTTGAATTCCTTAGAAAAATTTTATTATTTAAAAACAATTGAATTCTTAGAAAGAAGTTCATTAACATTTTTTAATGTACTTAAATTTCTGTAAAGTTTTTTTTAGAAATAATTTTAAAAATAATTGAATTCTTTAGAAGAATTTCACTCTAAATTTTTCACTGTTTCAGATTTAGAGTGTTCATTTATTTATGAAAATAATTGAAATCTTGCGAAGAAATTTATTAAAATTGTTAAAAATAATTAAATTTTCCAGAAGAAGTTTATTATTTTCAAAAACAAATTGAATTCTTGTGAAGAGTTACATTATAACATTTTTTAACGTATAACTGTATTTCTGTGAAGTATTTTTTAGAAATATTTTTAAAAACGATTGGAATCCTTAGAAGAATTTTATTTATTTATGAGAATAATTAAATTCTTGAGAAGAATTTTATAAAAAAAAATTTAAAAGAAATAAATTATTGTGTAGAATTTCATTAAAATTTTTTAACGTAACTGAATTTCTGTGAAGTATTTACTAGAAATATTTTTAAAAACAATTGGATTCCTTAGAAGAATTTTATATAAATAATTGAATTCTTGTGAAGAATTTTGTCAGAATTTTTAAAAAAATAATTGAGTTCTTGAGAAGAATTTTATGAAAATTTTTAAAAATAACAAAATTCCTGGGAAGAAATTGATGAACATTTTTGAAAATAATTCAATTCACGCGGAGAATTTTATTGATTGTAAAAATAACTGAATTCCGGCGAAGAAAACAATTTTATTGCATTTTTTTTAATAATTGAATTCTGTTGAAAATTTTTATTTAAATTATTTTAAAAATGAATTAAATTCAAAAACTAAACTTTATATTTGAAAATAAATATTTTGTAACTTGCATAATAATAAATTGAATACCGAGTGTCGTATGTAAAATTTTCTGTTAAATGCAGATAAAATCAAGTTCAAAAGATAAAAAAAAATTTCTGTTAAAAAAAATTATTTCAGCAGTTCATGAAAAAGTAATTTTCACATCACCAAAGTCTTTTTCATATATTAAAAGGAAAAAAAAGTAGGCGACCTATAAAGAATACTTTTATCAAAGCGGCACTTTTCTCTAGACTGAAAATGCCAATGCAGTGGACGACTTGAAATATTCCAGCAATGTTGGAATATCGTCGGAACGCCCGGACTCGTTTGAGATTAGAGTATGCACTTATAGACCCATCGTGACTCACACAATCCAAACGAGGAACAATTTATTTCTCAAAAAAAAAAAAAATTTTCTAAAGAATCTTTCAATAAGATTTCAAATTTTTTAATACCTTTTTTGTAAAAAAAAAATAATTGCCTTATTCAATTTGTCTGGATATGAATAAAAGTTTCGAATATTTTTGAAAGAAAAAAAGAAATTGTGAGTTACCTGATTTTCTGGATTATTGACAGCAAAATATCCAAGAACAACGAAAAGCTCGTTGAGGATATGCGTGTTGCTGATGGTACTCGTGGTAGCACTAAGTTCCAATTTATCCGGCAGGGATTCACGTGAAAGTCGAGTGATAAGATGACTGGCTATTATTCGCCATTGCAGATTTGTTCCCTCAGTTCCCAGGAGATTCTGAAATAGAAAAATTGCGTTTTAAAGAAATTTGTCAGATTTTTATTGCTTTGTTTTTACAAATAAGTGTATGATAAATAGAAATCTATCAAAATTTAGTTCTTTTTTCATTTATTTTTCTTCATTTTTTTTTCGTTTGAAATTTGCATTCATTTATCTTCACTCATTTTCCTTTCGAGCAAAATTTAAATTTTAATTCTTGGAATCATGGAAATCAAATCATGGACTGATTTGCATTAAACAAAATTTTTAATTCTTTGAATATTTAATCACCAGACTATTTATTTTATCGGATCTCATTGTTTTTAGCATAATTCTAATTTAACAGACTTTTTCAATAAATTATTATTAATGGTAATAATTCCTTTGAAGAAAATTACTAAAATTTGTAAAAACAATTAAATTCCTGCGAAGAATTTTAAATATTGTGAAAATAATTGGATTCTTTCACTAAATTTAATACAAATTATAATGAAAATAATTTAATTCTTCTAAAGAATATTTCATTAGAAATTTTTTAAAATAATTGAATTCTTTCTAGAAATTAGAAAAAAATTTAAATATTATTAAATTTTGTAATAATAAAAATTATTAAATATACATTCAAAATAACTAAATTCATACGAGGAATTTTATTAATTGTGAATAAAATTGAATTCTTTCAAAAAAAATTAATTAAATTTTCAAAAATAATTAAATTCCTATGTAGAGTTTGATTAATTTATTTTGAAAATAATTGAATTCATGTGGTGAATTTTATTGATTATAAAAATAATTAAATTCTTTCAAAGAATTTTATAAAAACAATTGAATTTATGCTAAGAAATTTATTCATTGTGTAAATAATTAAATTCTGTCAAAGAATTATATTAACATTTTTTAAATGGATTGAATTCCTGCAAAGAATTTCCTTAACTTTGATAAAAATTAAATTATAACACATTTTGATAAATTTTTTTTTTAAATTATAAAATTAATTTATATAAATTTAATTAAATTATTGAAAAAATTTAATTTCGTAAAAATATTTTTATATTTACGAAAAGAATTGAATTCTTGTCAAGAATTTTATCAGTATTTTTGACAATAAATAATTTAATTATTACGTGGGATATTTAAATTCTTTCGCTGAACTTAATTAAAATTGTATCAAAAGTAATTGAATTCTTTGGACAAATTTCATAAATTTTTTTAAAAATTATGAGTTTTAAAGAATTTAATTTTATTAAGGGCATTTGAACCATTATGACGTCAAAATTAGTGAAAAGCATGTGATTTACAAATGTGACGTCATAATGGTTCAAATGCCCTTAAAGTAATATATTAATAATGTTAAAGAATAAAAAACATTTTTTAAATTCATCTAAAATTTTTTATCAAAATTTGTATAATTCAATTCTTTACGAGAAAGATTAAAAATTATTTAAATACTTAAATTCTTTAGAAAAAACTGAAAATAATTAAAGTCACGAAATTAGTTTTACCCTTCGTTTTACCATTATTTTTAAAATATTAATTTTTTGAAGAATTTTATTAAAATTTGTATTGTAAGTAGGCGAGTTTCTGTGAAAAATTTGATTATTTATAAAAATCAGTCAATTTTTGCAAGAATTGATTAAATATTGTGAAAGTAAATGAATTCTGTTGAAAAATTTGATTAATTGTGAGAATAATTGAATTATTTCCAGAATTTCATTAGAATAATTTTAAAATAATTAAATTCCAGCGAAGAATTTTATCAAGATATTTTTAAGAATGTCAATAGAATTTTTGAAAATATAATTAAATTCCTGCGAAGAATTCTATCAAGAAATTTTATTGCAATTGTTTTGAAAATAATTGAATTTTACTGAAAAATTTGATTATTTTATTCAAAAATAATGGAATTCTTGCGAAAATGTGATTATTTATTCGAAAATAATGGAATTCTTGAGAAAATTTATGAACAATTTTCGAAAATAATTTAATTCTGTCGAAGAATTTTTTTACAATTCAAAAAAAATTTTAATTTATTCAAAGAATTTAATTATTTAGGAAAATAATTAAATTTAGTTAAATAATTTTATCAATATTTTTTTTAAATACGAATGTTATACTTTTATTTTATTGATATTTTAAATAATAATTTATTATTACTAATTATTTTAAAAATTCATAAAATCCTTTAAAGCTGTTAATAAGTGAATATTTTTGAAATTTTTCAGTAATTGAAATTGATGTTTGAGAAAAAAAATCAATTTGTTATTTACATAATAAAAATTGTTAATGATTTTTGAAGAATTGTTTGTATAAAAATCGCTAGTTTAAATTAACCGAAATTTCCATTTTGATCCAAATATAGTTGAATAGTAAGGAAAATAGATACGAAGACAAGGGCAAGAAAGACTTCTTCGATAATATTTCAATTTCCTTAAAAAAGTTATTAATGAATCCATTTTCGAATATTTTCCTTCTGTTTAACTCAATAATCGATTTTTATTTTTGTAAAACAAAAAGAAAAGTATTAATCTTGAAATTATTTGTTTTAGTTAACGAGAAGGCGCATATATGAAAGCATATATATAAGAGGCGTTTTGCGTGGGAAGGCAAAGAGAATAGATAATAACCAGGGTTGGTTTTTCGGCAAATGCGTCCTGCTGACTGTGTATAAGTGAGTTCGGGGCACTCTATGAAGCAAAGAGGGATAATCGAGTCATCTCTCCTGGGAAGTCTCCACATTCGCGCCCTAAGGGACTCCGTGATGGCTCTTTGGGGCTCCGCATAGGGCGCGCGAGCAGACGCGACACGATGCGGCAGCATTTCAATTCAATTCGTGGTTTGATAGCCGTATACTTGACTGACGAGTGACTTATATTCGCTATGGGTGGTTCCAATATATCGAATTGAACACTGTGTCTCACGCAGTCCTCAATTATATTCACTGATATCTCTATTAAATCCGTTATGCGAAGCACAGCTAATCGCAAAATTAGCGAATAATCCTCGCCGAATATGTACAAACTTAATCATCATTTACTTTTATTAACTCAATAAATCGCTGAGTATTTTTCTTCCGACTGGAAATGCTTGAAAAAAATATTTCAGATTAGTTCTGAAAAATATTTTTTGAAGGTTTAAAAAAATATTAAATTGTTTTAGGCAAAGAACGAAGAAAGCGATATTTTCAGTTCTTTTTCTTCCTACAGTAAATGCTCGAAAAAAATATTTCACATTAGTTCTGAAAAATATTTTTTGAAGGTTTAAAAAAATCTTAAATTGTTTTAGGCAAAGAAAGAAGAAATTGATGTTTCCAGTTCTCATAAAAAAATCAAATTTATCAACTAAAGATTAATTAATAATTCGATTTTTTATTTATTTATTTATTAACCATATATTTATTATATCTTTATATTTTATCTATTCAATAAATTTTCCTTTTTTAGAAGAACAATTAAAATGGTAATAATGACAACAGGCTTCGCATTTTACAGTTTTTTAAAAGATATCAAATTGAGACCAAAAACGAAGAAAAAGTGATGTGAAGCAACGTTTTGTTAATTATTGAAAAAAATCAAAAAAGTATGTTTTTAGACTGAAAAAAGTAGTAAAAAAAGTAGGTATCGAAAAATTAAATTTGTCAAGTATAAATACTTGTTTTAGTCAAATTTCCAGAAAGAAAATTAACTTCTTTGCTTATCCTCTGCTAATAAATTAGATTCTTAATTTTTGTAATCTTAAATTATTTTCCAAAATATCAATTTGAATTCTTCACAAATAATAGGATTTATAAAAATAATATTTGAAACTAAAAACATTATATTCTTTAAAATATTAGGTATAAAATTCATTTTAATGAAATCTGACAAAATTTATAATTATTTTCATTTTTTAATTATTTTTCTGGAATTCAACCATTATTACGTTTCTCCAAAAACCTAATTTTTTCAGAATTTCTAAAACCTTTTGAAATTTATTTATTTTTAAGATTTACTGTTAAAAATTAAAATTTAATGTTTCTTTTTACAAGCTACAGAATTACAGATTTTTAAATTAATCAAGTCCTAATTTAATTTTTTGAAGATAAAATAGTAATTAAACAAAATCGATTCGAATTAAAAATAATAAATCAATATGTAAATTTAATTTTTTATAATTTTCTTTTAAAAGTTAATTCGATTTCAAAGATAATGTTTTCGTTAAAAATGTTGTAACTTTGCATAATGTTGGATCTGAAATTTATTTTTTGCATAGAATTTTATTAATAGTTTTGAAATATAAATAGATTTCTTTCTAAATTCAATTAATATTTTTACAAATAATTTAATTCTTTGAAGAAAGTTAATTAAAATTGCATTGAAAATAAAATTAATTGAATTATTTCCAAGAAAGTCATTGTAATTTTTAAAAGTAATTGAACTTTTTCAAAGAATTATTTAAAAAATTTTGTAAATAATTGAATTCTTTACGAGAAATATTAAATTTTTTAAAAATATACTTGAATTCTTTAGAAAAACTAAAAGGAATAAAAGTTACCAAATTATATTTACCATTATTTTTAAAATATGAATTTTTTTAAGGAATTTTATTGAAACTTGTATTGTAAATAAGTGAGTTTCTGTAAAAATTTTGATGATTTATAATTCTTTCCAAGAAAGTCATTGTAATTTTTAAAAGTAACTGAACTTTTTCAAAGAATAATTTAACAAATTTTAGAAATAATTGAAGTCTGTCGATAAATTTAATTAAAATTGCATTGGTTAGAATTAAATTTTTGCTAAGACTTGTATAAAAATTTTTTAATGTAACTAATTTTCTGTTGAAGATTTTACTAGCAATAAATTTTTTAAATAAATAAATTCCTTAGGAGAATTTTTAGTATTTATGTAATTAATTGAATCCCTTGACAAAATTTTATTTATTTATGAAAATAGATAAATACTTGCGAAGAAATTTATTACAATTTTTTAAAATCATTTAGTTGTTCCAGAAGACTTTTATAATTTTCAAAAAAATTGAATTCTTGGAAAAAGTTTTGTCATAAAAATTTTTGAATGTTACCTGAATTTCTGTATAGATTTTATTATAAATAATGTTAAAAATAATAGAATTCCTTGCATAAGAATTGGTTTTATTTATTAAAATAATTGAATTCTTGCAAAGATATTTATTAAAATTTTTACAATAATTTAATTGTTCTGAAGAATTTTATTGATTTCTTTTAAATTTAATTCTTGTGAAAAATTTTATAGACGTTTTTGAAATGTGTTACTTGAATTTTTTGGAAAAATGTTATTGAAATTTTTAACAATAATAATTAATTAGTTAGTTAATAATTAAATTTTTATTTTAACTTTGAATTTAAAATTTTATCTCAAATTCCTTTTTAAATTAATGTTCGTCAGAAAGTTCTGCAGGTGAATTCAATTTTTTAAATACGAAACTAAATAATTGATTTTCTCTAAAAATTAATTGCAACGGATTTAAATACTTCAATTATAAATATACTTAATACTTAAATAACTTAAAATTTGCATGCAGAGTTTTTTTTGAAAACGGATTAAAACTTGATGAGATAAAATGAACTTTAAATAATAAAATTAAATTTAGCAACAAAATTTTTATAAATTAATGAAACAAGTAGAATTGGTAATTTCTGAATTTCTAATTATTTTTTCGAAGAAAATAAATATTGATTTGTTTCTTTTTAACTATTCTTGGTTTTAAATTCGCAAAAAAAGAAAAAATTATCTTTCAGTGTTATAAATCTAAAAAAAAGTAGTAAATACATAGTTCATTATTCGCAATCGCTTAATACGAAGCCTGCATTAATAATAAATTAAATAAATAAAATAGTTTGAAAATTAAACTGAATAATATATACAAACATATATCAATAAATTAAAATTTGCCAATTTATAATTTCAAGAACATTTTGTATGAAATCTCATATGAAATTCAAATCGAGAAATGCAAATTGAAATTGATTAATCGTGATTTTAAATTTATGTATATGAAAATGTTTTTTTCTTTCTCTTTTTCAACTGGACTTATATTCTTTATTGTATTTATAAAAAAAAAAGAGGGGGAGGGTGGGCGAGAAGGAGGTCTGGCTTGCCAATGGAAACTACCCACGAGGGCGTGTCAATCCTCAAGGAAAGTAAACGAGTAAGACATGTCCGGAAGGGTTGACGTGTAAAAGCTTTTGCCGATAGGACGGCAAACGCCGGCTGAGTTCGTAATTGCTTGATTACGTTATTTCAGCGAGTTGGCCTCCTCCATTAATGTCTGTCTCACAATAAACGCAGTAAATTGTCTGCGATTTTCGATTTCCCTATTTGCATTGTCTTTAAATTGTTTCAACTAATAATTATTGAAAAACGTCTTTTCAGTCTAGACAACAATATAGTTTAAATAAAAACAGAAGTTTGCAAAAAATAAATCTAAAAATAGATCTTAGAAATAGTGAACACTTTGAAAATAAGTAATATTTTTATTATAATTAAAATTATTTTAATTAATATTTTTTTTTGGGAATCTTGAATTTCTGTGATGAATTTTTAATAAAAATTGTGAAAATAATTAAAGTCTGCGTCAAAGAATTGAATACAAATTTTTTCATGTAATTAAATTCTTTTTACAAATTTTGACTGAAATTATGTATATATTGAAAATAATTGAATGATTATATTTATATTTTTATTAATGTTATGCTCTTTTTTCAGAAATAGAATTACCTGCAATTTTGCCAAGTCCAATTCGGCGATCGATCTGAGGAGTTTGAGTCCTTGAGTTGCGAGGGCTTTTGTGGAAGATGATGGACCAATTTGATTCGGAGTTGGAGATGAGCCTTTCTGATTTTGTGAGGTGAGAGCAATGGCTGCATAAAGTGAGCCAACAGCACCGGCAGCTTCTGTGGAAACTAGGGAGCTTATAAGATGAGCTTCTGCGGCCGATTGTTCGGAACTGTTGCCATTATTCTCTCCGGAATAATGAATGAGTTCCTCTTGCTTGCCAACTCGTTTCAAGTGACAACAAATTCGAGACATTAGGTCATAGGAGGCCAAAAGAAGAGGCGAATCTCGCTCTTGATCCAGAAAGAAGTCAGTCTCGATCAATGCTCGACTGTGACGTGACACGCGATCCACCAGACCACCCATCACCAGATACCTGTAAGTCAGAGGATTAGGGAAATATATTCAGATTCCAAGTTCCAATTTTATACATTTATATCGACACACACACACACATATATATATAGATTTATGTTTTTTTTCGTGCGCCTAAGATCATTAATTCACTGGATTTCATTCATGAGGTGTCAAATAATTGTCCTTCATGGCCCGTCAATTCACAGTTATTGTTGTTTTTTATTTATTTCTTCTTTCACTTGAGCAGTTTTCCGATTTTATTTTTTAAAACAAATCCTAGTCTTGAGTTTAAGTCACATGATTCGAAATTCTTTTTTTTTTACGTTTTTCGTAGCGTATATAAATAGGCCTTAGAATATTCGTTCGATAGAATAATTGTAATTTCATCAAAATTTTATTTAACAGAATTTTTTTATTCCGTCGATAAAAATGAATGAAAAAGAAAAATAGCAAAATTTTCTTTTTACGTAACTTATTAATTCTTGAAGAAATATCATAAAATTTTTAAGTAACTTAATTCTTGAAGAACGATATCATAAAATTTTTAAGTAATTTAATTCTTGGGGAACTATTATAACATTATTATTAATTATTTAATGAATAATTTTACTCAAATAATTCACATTTGATTAAATTTTAAGAGTTACGTTTACAATTTTCGTAAAAAGATCAACTTCAAAAACTGTTTTAATTTGAAATTTGATAAAATTTAGATTTTGAATTAATTTAGTTAGAAATTTTGAAGGAATAAAATTCTTTGAAAATTTTAATAATTAAAATTCTTCAGAAATTCGTTCAATTTTGTATTAAATATATTTAATTAATTGTTTAAAATAATGGATTTCTAGAAGAATTTTAGTCAAAAGCAGTAAAAGCAATTAAATTTTGGAGAAGTGACAAATGATTAGACATATTTCTAAAAGTATAATATTTTCAAAGTAATAAAATTTTTCGCTAACATTTCATTCATTTCAAATTATTTTTAAAGTTCTCGTCAAAATTTTCATTGTTTTTATAAATAATAAAATTCTTCTCCGATATCCAACTATTTTCAAACATTTTTAATATAATTCTCGTCAAAATTTCAATTGTTATAAACAATAAAAATTTTCTCCGAAATCAAACTATTTTCAAACATTTTTTATATAATTCTTGGCAAAATTTCAATTATGTTCAAAAATTTCTCTCAAATCAATAATTTTCAATATTTTTTAATGATTTAAAAATTTTTTTTAAAACAATCTGGTCAAAATTTTAATTATTTTTATAAATATTAAAATTTTCTCCAAAATCCAATTATTTTAAAGAATTTTTAATAAAATTCGTGACAAAATTTGAATTATTTTTAAAAATTTCTCAAATCAACAATTTTGAATATTTTGACGATATTTAAATTTTTTTTAAATCTCGTCAAAATTACCATTATTTTTATAAATAATAAATTCTTCTCTGAAATTCAATTATTTTCAAACATCTTTTATAAATTCTTGACAAAATATCATTAATTTTGAAAAATTTTCCTCAATTCAAAACTAAGATAATAAAATTTTCTAATAGAATTGAAGTAATCAAAAAAAAGATTGAATAAAATGCTACGCAAACATTTAACTATTTTAATAAATAATCATAATTTCACAAAAATTCAATTATTTACAACTATTTTTATAAATTTAATCGCAATAATTCATTTATTTTCATAAATAATGAAACTATTATTTTTAAAAATTTTATTAAAAATCGTCAAGCGAAATTTCAATTATTAAAAAATCTATTCACAAAATTTTTTTTGAGAATTTTTTTTAAGAAACATTTAATTATTCAATAGAATATTTACTTTTTGTACTTAAATAATTAAATTTTCGTCTAGAATTTTCTAATAAAAATTTATTTATAAATGAATTTTACTTAAAATGTAAGATTATAATTGAATATTAAATTCGTTACGACATGAATTTTTAGAAATAACTAAATTTGTAATGAGTTAGGCGTTTACAATTTTCAAAAACAAAGGAATAAAAATAGTTTGTTTGCAATTTTATGAAATTTCAATTTTAAATGAATTTAATTAGAAATTTTTAGGAAAGAAGATTCTTAAAAAATGTTAATAATTCAAATGCTTCTAAAATTAGTTCAATTTCTTAATACATATATTTAATTAATTGTTCTTAGTAAAATTTCAATGATTTTCAAAACCATTCCTTTAATTCAATGATTTTTATTATCTACTATACCCATTTTAATAAAATTTTCCAAACGAATTCAGTTAAGGAAAAAAAATTTATTAAAATTCTACTCATAAACATTTAATTATTTTCACAATTAATAAAATTTATCACAAAACTTCATTTATTTTTAATACAATTTTAATCAAATTTCTCGAAAAATGTAATTATTCTGAAAATTTTTATTAAAATGTATTCAAAATTTATTGTAGAAAAACATGTCAAAAAATCACAATCGAAAATTTTTGCCAATACAATTCTTTCTCTATAAGGAAGCATATAATAATTGAATTGAAATGATGAAAATATTTTTGATGATGTTACAATATGAATATTTTTAAAGTATAAAATAATGATTTTATTTTATTTTTATTATTTGTTAAAAATTAAATTTTCGTGGCAACTCTTGTATTATTTCTAAAGTTTTTTTTTTAATAATTGAATAACTGCAACTCTCGAAGAATTCTCTCGTTTCGACTTGAAACGATCGTTTTCTTCATGTTTTATAATAATTTCTTTATAAGCTGTTGGATTTCAAAAAAATTTAAATTTGAATCTTTTGAGAAATTTTAATATCTGTGGAAAAATAATAATTTAATATTTATTGAAAAGAATAAATTTTTTCGAATAATTTTACAATTAAAGAAATTCGTAAAATAATATAAACTTTTTTTTTAATAGGCTTTTTAAATTATAGAGTGAATCAAAATATTCTTCAGGAGCAGGGAAGAAGTCAAAATTTTGTCTGGAAATCAGGAAAAAAATTAAATTCTCGTGGCAACTCTATGGTTTAACTCAATTTTGCCTTTTTTGCAGAGCATCAATAGGTTTTAGAATTCGTTCGATAGAATTTTAATTTCATCAAATTTTATTTAACGCAGAATTTTTTTATTCCGTCGATGAATGAATGAATGACTGAATGAACGAATAATTATAAAAAGAAGAAGAATAATTTCAGTGAAATATTTATTGATTCAAGTCAATTGTGATTGGAATGTGTAACATATGTTTGAGCATTTCTTTTTTGTTTCGCATAATGTTTTTGTGTTGAGAGAAATTTTAAATGAAATTGAATAATGTTTGTAAGACTTTTATTTATAAATACTTGCGTGTATTGCAAGCACGCACTTGATCTGAATGATGTGAAGCTGACAGGCTGTGAAATGTGCATATGGGAGAGAAGAGAGAAACTATTGCTTAAGGGATAGCATGTGTGACGGCGTAACACGAGAGGATTATAACATCAGTGGGTAATTCTGCATAGAGAGAGAGAGAGAGAGAGAGAGAGAAAAGGGAGTAAAAAAGTGAAAAAGACAGAAGTTGAACGCGCGATGCTCATTCTATCGGGTTGTTATTCATATACAAAAACATATATATGTATACACGTATGAAATTATATATGTATTGATGTTGTCTTTCTCGACCCCCCCCTATAAACTCGTGCCTTTTTCTTCTCTCTTCTGTACTGCTACTAGTTTTGGAGCCCCCACGTCCTGACTGTGCTCCGATCGGGTATAGTGCCCGACAGAGTACTAAGGGTGCGTGCTGCTGTCAGTGCGTATTATCGCCACCCCCTTTTATAACCTTGTATGTGAATTTACGCCTGTGCCCCAATACAAACACAAAATTTCAATGTATAAAGTGTAAAGCATAGTTCCAACTTGGATATCTACAAAGGAAGACCAACTGTCGTGCCTAATCATAACTATAGCTTTTGGCTATCTCCGTGTCATCTTTATTTACAAAAATTTCATTAATACGTGTAAATTAAATTCACAATTATTCTCCTCATTAATTATGGAATTAATCAAGTAAATTTTATTACTCGACAAAAAAATATTCCTGACTAAGAATTTTTGAAACGTGCCAACTAAAATTCAAAATATTTTATTTTTCGACAAAATATATAGTTTTTCTTATAGAATTTTTTTATTTTATATATAAAAAACACTGTATTCAAGGATTTGTAAAAAAAAAATTTTTATCATTATTACAAACAATTAAAGTTTGTAGACACTTTTTTCAAAATAATTAAACAAAATTGTCAACCGATTTTAATGGTCTTTATCTTTTTCATTTGAGTCACAGTTTTAATTTTTAAATATTATTTTTTGTGAAAAAATATTGAAATTTTATAATTAAACAAACTTTTTATTTATAACAAATTAGCAAAAAAGCATATTCGCAATCAAATTTTAAAATAAAAAAAATGTACTTATTCTGAGACTATCACTGAGTTATTCAAATTTTTAAAAAATATCTTAATAAAATATTGGCCAAATAACTTCTAAAAGATCTTCTTCACTTTAAAATATTTTATCATCTTTAAAAAAAAAGAAAAAAAAATTCAGTTTCCATAAATTTTTATGCTTTAAATAGTTTTCCTTTCACCTGAAAATTATTTTCTAAAATTTTATTAAAACTCGAAGTAAAATCATCTTCATAAAATATAAAATTGAAATCGTGGAAAACATTTCTATATTTATAAAATATTTGATAAATTTTCCACAATAATTTAATTATATTCATAAATGATTAAATTCTTTTGCAAGAATTTAATAATTTTAAAAAGTTTTAACAAAATGCTTCGAAATAATTCAATTATTTTCACAATTAAAAAAATTCTTTGTCTGAAATCAATTATTTTCGGAGTGAATAAAATTCTTCGACATAATTCAATTATTTTCACAGATGACAAAATTTTTTGCGGAAAATTAATTATTTTTATAAAGTTTTAATAAGAAAATCAATAAAATTTTCCAAATGAATTCAATTATTTTTAAGATTTTTAATAAAATTCTTCTTAGGAATTCAATTATTTTGAACTTAACTTTAAATAAAATTTCTTTAAATGTTTTAATTCTTTAAAAAAAATTGCAAAACAATTTTTTTTTAAATTCAATTATTTTCAATACAATTTTAAGAGGGGGTACACCCATATTTTCAACTAAATGAAAAAACTATTTTAAATATTAAATAAAATTATTTTTACAGTAATTTTTTGAGAGGAATTCAATGGTCAAAACAAAAATTTGATCACAAAATATTTTGACCTTTTTCGAATATTTATTTTTTCTAAAAATTGATAGATATTGAAATCCATACGTAATTTTGTAAAAAATGTTTTTGTATCCATAAAAAAATGGTGGTTGAAAAAATTAATATTTACAAAAGCTTTAGCATTTTTCCAGCAACAAAAAACTAGTTTTCAGGTTAAGAATTAGAAAAAAAAATTATTAATATTAAATTTTATTAAAAAAAACCCGTTTGTTATTTTTCTAACTAATTTCAGAACATAAACTTTAAAAAAATGTTTAGTGATAAAAACAAAATTCAACAAAACATTTTTTTTGAAAAAGTTTATAGGTATTCTGAAATTAGTTCGAAAAAAAACAAATGAGTTTTTGTATAATAAAATTTAATATTAATCATGTTTTTTCAAATTCTTAACCTGAAAACTATTATTTTGTTGTTGAAAAAATGCTAAAACTTTTGTAAATAATAATTTTTTCAATCAGAAATTTTTTTATCGATACAAAAACATATTTTCTACAAAATTACATATGAATTTCAAAATCTGTCAATTTTTAGCAAAAATCAAAATTAAAAAAGGGTCAAAATATTTTCTGATAAAAATTTTTTTTACCATTGAATTCCTCTCAAAAATAATAATTTCAAAAAAAAGTTTTCTATAAATTTAATTACATATTTTTTGATAAAATTCTTCGCAAAAAATTAAGTGTGTGTCAATAGTTTATAAATTTAAATATTGAAAATAATAGAATGCTTGTGAAGAATTTTTATTTAAAAAATTTGGAAACAATTGAACTCTCGCTAAGAATTTTAATATTTACAATAAAAATAATTGAATTGTTTTAAACAAATTTTTTTTAATTTTTTGAAAATACTAGAGTTTTATTAAATAATTTTAATTGAAAATTTCGAAAGTAATGAACTTGATTTCAAATTTTTAAAATAATCGTCTGATAATAATTAGATTATTCAATTAAAAAAAAAAATTTTTTAATAATTGAATTTTCGAAAAATTATGTAAAAATTGTATGGAAAATATTAATATTCATGCGAAGAAATTTATTTTTTACGAAAATAATTGAATTCTTATAAAACATGCCATCAAAAATTTTGTGAATAGTATTGAATTCTTCACAACAATCGTAATAAACTTTTTTTTTAAATAATTGAATCCTTTCGAGAAGTTTTATAAAAATCGTATTCACAATAATTGAATTTTTAAGAAGAAATTTATTATTTATAAAAATAATTGCATTGTTCTGAAGAATTTTATTGTTTTTTTTTTAAATTGAATTCTTATGAAGAATATTACTATTTAAAAAAATAATTGAATTGTTTCGAAAATTATTTTAAAAATAATTGATTTTTTTCAAAGTATTTTAGTTTTTGTATGAATAATTGAATGCATGTGAATAATTTTATTGTTTTTAAAAATAATTGAATTCTTGAGAATAATTTTACTAAAATTTTTGAAAATAATAAACCATATTTATTTTTGTACTTAGTAAGTGAATTTAAAAAATTTTCGAATCTGAAATGATTGAAAAATTATTGAAGTTGATAGTTGAAAATGGAAAATTTTGTAAAAATTTTCTTTAATCCGGCAGTTCAATTTAATTTTAGTAATTAATAATTAGTAAAATCAAAAATATGAAACAAAATTGTTTTTTAATGTCCAAGATTCATTATTATAAAAAACGATTATTTTCAAGCAAGAAAAAATAAAAATGAATTCTTTTTAAACTTGAAGATAAAATGTCATTTTTTTAACCACAATTTTTTTATTTTTATATTTTAATTCTAAAAGAACCTGAATATTTTTAGTTTCTTTATTTCTCTTATACAAATATTATGACTAAATGTAATATGCGCCAATGTATAATAATTTTTGTAACTGCGTGAATAATTTATAGTTTTCTGTCAAGTCACACCACACACACTCAACTCATTGAAATTTAAATGAAGACATATAAATCGATTATTGTTAATATCAAAAATAAACACTTAAGCTTCAGTTTCACTTGTTCGCAAACGAAGTAAGAAATACAATGGATGAACACGAACGAAAATAGGGTATCGCACATTTGTGATGATAGGTCCGGGATTAAATAAATTCGCTAAATAAATGCAACGGGATGCACACGGCTTTTGGATTAGAATACTTGAATCATACTTAGACCACTTTCCTCAATGAGATATAAGATTACGTGTGGCGCCCCAATACCGTATAATAACATGAATAATATTTCGAAGGGGAGTTTTCGAACTCGTGTCATTTGGAGTAATATTCCAACCAGACAACACGAATTCGTTCCGCTCGACGATTGTTCATCCTGATAATGCGATCTGACATATATTCACAGAAAATTACCCCTAATAAAATGATATTTTAATATTTTTACTTTCACTCTCCGCCAGAGTTACGCTTTAACTCATTAGATGTTATTCAGTAAAAAAAAAACATTTTTTTTCTTCCTGACTTTTAATATTGATTTCTGCGATTTGAATGTTTCGAAAAAATAATCATTCAATAGAAAAATTATATTTTTCAACGGAAATAAAATTTAATAAAACGTGGAATTTATTTCGTTCAGCATTATTTAGCTGATTTCGAAATTTTTTTAATCAAATATAAACTTCCACTTTTTTACTGTTTTTAGATTCAAAATAAGAAAAATTGACTTTATTAACTGATTAATTATTACAGAATAACAAGAAAATTATCAATCCTATATTTTTTATTATATTTTACCGACTGATGAATTCTATACAACTATTTAATTAATTATTTTTATTATTTTTAAAAAGAAAATAAAAAATTGTTTGAAACGATTCGATTATTTTCAAAAAGATCAATAAATTTCTTCTCAAGAATTCAATTATTTTTTTAAAAACGTTGAAGTTTTTTTTTTAATTCAATAATTTATTGCAATTTTAACTTTATTCTTAGAAAGAATTCAAATTTTCTTACAAACAATTAAATTAATTTTATAAATATGAATAAAATTCTTTTTTTAAATTATTTTTGTAAATAATAGTAAGCAGGGCAAAATTTTTTATTATTCTCAACATAATTTTAATACAATTTCTATAAAAATTCCATTTATTTGCAAAAATTCTACGATTATTTGCTCATTAGCATTTAACTATTTTCAACAAGTTTTTAATTAAATTGAGAGAAAAAATTTTATTTTTTTCAAAGATATTTATAACATTTTTGCAAAAACTGAATTATTTTCACAAATAATAATTTAAATTTAAATAATTCTATTATTTTCAGAATTAATAAATGAGTTGAAATTTTAATAAAAATGTTCCAATCAATTTAAATGATTAGAAAAAAAATTTATTTAAAAAATTCTATTAATTTTGTAAAAATAATATTATTTTAAAACATTTTAGTAAAAATCTTCGACAAAATTTAATTATTCTCATAAATAACGAAATTTATTGCAGGAATTCAATTTCAAAAATTAAAACAAAATTCTTTATAACAATTAAATTATTTCCTATAGAACAATAATTATAATTAAATTCCTCGAAAAAGTTCAATTGTTTTCAAAAAGGTAAATAAAATTTTTCTGAAGAATTCAATTATTTTCAAAAATGTGGAAATTTTTGTTACTAATTCAATTATTTATTACAATTTTAATTCAATTCTTCAAGAGAATTAAAATTTTTTCGTAAACAATTAAATTATTTTCATAAATATTAAGAAAATTCTTTGGAGGAATTCAATTATTTTCAGTAAAATTTTAATTTAATTTCTCGAAAGAATTTAAATTTTCTTTGAAACAATTGAATTTAAATGTTAACAAATTTTAATATATTTTTTTCTTTATGTTTATAAAAAATAAGATGCTTCGCAGAAATTCAATTATTTTCGATACAATTTTAATACTATTTCTATAAAGAATCAAATTATTTTCAAAAATTTTGCGAATATTTGCTTTAAAGAATTTAATCATTGTTAGTAAGTTTTTAATTTTTCTTCAAAGTATTTTATTATTTTCAAATATTTTAATAAAATTCTTCCAAAAATTGAATTTTTTTCACAAATAATACATTTGATTTAAATAATTCAATTAATTTCAGAATTAACAAACTTCTTTTCAGGAATTCAATTATTTTTAAAAATTGTAATAAAATTTTTTCAAACAATTTAATTATTTTCATAAATAATTAATGAAATTCAAATTTAATAAAAATATCCCAGTCAATTTAAATAATTTCAAGCATTATTATAAAAATTTATACAAAAAATCGAATTTATTTTGTAAGGAATGAAATCATTTTACAAAATTTTAGTAAAAATCTTCGAAACAATTTAATTTTGTTCATAAATGAGAAAGTTTCTGTGTTAAAAAAACATTTTTTAATAAAATTTTTCTTCACAATATTAAAATTACAGAGAATGTGTAAAATTGTGTTATTATGTAAATTTGTTTAAAATAACAATTTTAGTCTGAGTTTTGTCAAAATCCAATAATTTGAAAAAAGAATAAAAATGTTAAAAAATAATGTTATTAAGAAACATTTGGGATCAATATTTTGTCCTTTTCTGAAAAAGTGTATAACAAAATCTTTCGCAATGTTTTCAAATTAATTTAATGTTTCTTTTTGTTTTTGTTTCAGGTTTCGTCAAAATTAGTTTCCCTATTTTTGAGTTATTACACAAATATATCTTCAAAAGCCGAGGAATTTTGTCCAAAGAAGAAATAAATTATTACACAAATACATCTTCAAAAATCAAGGAATTTTGTCCGAAAAAAAGTTATTACAAAAATACATCTTCAAAAGTCAAGGAATTTCATAAAAGAAAGTTATTACACAAATACATCTTCAAAAATGAAGGAATTATTTTCCAGTAAAGAAATTTGACAAATTGCATAAAATAAGTTTTCCAATTCAATTAATTTAAATATACTTTGAAAAAGAATGGAAGATAAAAACTAAAAGAAAAGGAAAAACGAATGGAAACTAAACGCAATTCTCTAATAGAACTAATCATGTTGAAACGACAAAGTAACAGAGAAAATAGAGAGTCTAATTCGAAGTTAATAATTAGGATTACTCCCGCGACTTAATTTGGGATTTAAATCTATTTAACCTTTACGAATGCGCGAGCAGAGTGAATGCGCGAAATCGCATGAGGCGCACTGAATGGGGCAGGGGACAATAAAGTAAAAAAAAAACTTGAAGTCCCTATATATTGCTTCAACTCCATATATAAAGATATGCACCCCTATGGGATGCTATGAAATAATCATATGGTTAGCTAATGGTGACCCAGGGGTAGTGATTGCCAGTCCAGGCGTGGATTCCCTTCTGCGTATATACAAGGGGCTTGGATACGGCAGTAATAAATAAATTCAATGTATTTGCTCCAACCCCCACAAACATTCAATGATAGATCGCAATCTTGACCCAAGCCGACAGCGATGCTGCACTTGTGCAGACACACCAACTTCCGATTTCCGACTGTCAACTGTTTTTTATTCCAACTTTTTCTATATATACATGGATTTCTTTTCTTTCCAACTTAGATTTCTGTTTTTTCTCTTTTCGTATTTTCATTACCAACAATTTTTTGGAGAATTTATATTTTTTTATTCTTAAATTTAAACCAAGAATCATCAAAATATAAATCATATTATTATTCAAATACTAATTACATCCAAAATATTAAAAAACAAATCTGAATTCAATTTTACGAACTTTAGATTTTTCACCACTACCAACAGTTTTTTGGAGTATTTATATTTTTTTATTCTTAAATTTAAACCAAGAATCATCAAAATATAAATAATTATTATTCAAATACTAATTACATCCAAAATATTAAAAGACAAATCTGAATTCAATTTTATGAACTTTAGATTTTTCACCACTACCAACAATTTTTTGAAGTATTTACATTTTTATATTTTTAAATTTAAACCAAGAATCATCAAAATATAAATCATATTATTATTCAAATACTAATTACATCCAAAATATCAAAAAACAAATCTGAATTCAATTTTACGAACAATAGATTTTATATAAAAAAAACTAGAGCGTCGCACATTCATTTTATTTTTAATGAAAGAAAATAAAAAAAGAGAAAAATATTATAGACAAATAATAAAATTCTTTGCAGAAACTGGAGAATTTATAAATATAATATTATTTTAATGAAACATTTTCGAAAAAATTCAATTATTTTCAAACAAATTGTACAAAAATTCTTCGAAACAATTGAATTATTTATTCAATAATTTTGATAAAATTGTATGCAATTAATTAATTAAATTATTTTAGATTCAAAATTTGATAATTTAAAACAAGTTAAAAAAAGTATAACATTTTTAAAACTAATATGTTCCCTTTTAAAATTTTTAAATTCAATTATTAACAAAATAAATTTGTTTGATAAATTTTTGTTAATTATTTTATAGACAAACTTCAAAACACTAAGATAGATGTTTATACTAATTTAAAAATTTACAACTATTAACGGGAGGGTTCAGCAACATTTTTGACTATATTAAAAAAATAATTTGAATATTCCATTAAATTTTGTTTAAATAGTAATTGTTTTGACGGTAATTTAATGTTTATAAAATAAAAAGGATCAGATTTGCGTAATTTTGCAAAAAAAAATTTGTTTACCAATAATCATAAGTTTTAAAATAAACAAAATTACATATTAATTTTTTACATTAAAAAAATTATTAGAACTAATTTTATTAAAACTTGAATGAAATTTTCAATTCTTTAAAGAAATTTAATTAAAATTAAAGATATTTTAATTGTTATAAAAAATTTTATAAAAACTGTTGTACATAATTCAATTTTTTTTAATGAATTTTATTGAAATTTTTATAAAATAGGTAATTGAACTCCTAGAAAGAATGTTACTATTTATGAAAATAAATTATTTATTTCAAAGACCTTTATTAACAATTTTGACAACAAATATATTTTTAAGAAGAATTGTATTTTTTAAGAAAAAAATGAAATTCTATCGATCAATATTATTATAATTTTTAAATTTATTCGACCTCTTTGGAAGATTTTTATTAAATTTTTTTTAAATATTTAAATTTATTCGAGGAATTTTATTATTAGAAATAACAATTGTATTATTTTAAAGTATTATATTATTTATTAAACAATATTTGAACTGTTTTAAAGAGTTTTTAATAGAATTGTTGAAAATAATTGAACTCTTTCGAGGAATTTAATTATAATTATTATATAGAAAATAATTTAATTCTTATAAAGAATTTTTTTAATTTTTGAAATTGAATTTCTGCAACGAATTTTGTTATTTATGAAAAAAATTAAATTTTTTCGAAGATTTTTACAAAAAATTTTTTAAACAAATTTTACTTTTTACCAAATGAATTCAAATTTTTGGATAAATTTTTATAATAATGTTTGAAGTCACTTAAATCAATCGGAATATTTTTATTAAAATTTAAATTCATTTATTATTCATGAAAATAATTTTTCAAGAAAATTTATTATAATTTTAAAAAATAATTGAATTCTAAGAATTTTATTAAACTTTCTAAAAAAAATTTAATTTTTTGGAACAATTTTATTAAAATTGAAAATATATTAAAATAGTGAAGAATTTTATTGAAATTTTGAAAACAATGAAATTTTTGCGAAGAATTTTATTCAAATTACCAAAAAAAAATTATTTTATTATTAAAAAAAATAATTAAATTGCATGGAGAAAATTTAAAGTTAAATTTCTTTTCCAGTTTATTCATTTCTATAAAAATTCTGAATATACTTCCAATATAAAAAATAATTTTTCCAACTTTTAATTGAAATTCTTTTTTAATTCAATCTTTATCAGAAAGTTCCATGCGATAATATTCATTTATTTAAATTTGTATGGAATATTTTTATTAAAATTTAAATTCATTCATTAATTATAAAAATAATTTCATTGTTTCAAGAAAATTTATTACTATTTTTGAAAATAATTGAAATCCTGCGAAGAGTTTTGTTAATTCTGAAAATAATAATAATTATTATTATTGCAAAAATTTGATTAAAATCTTTGAAAAAATGTAATTCTTTCAAGAAATATAATTAAAAACTTATTGAAAATAATAAAATTCTAATGAGTAAATTTTTGCAAAATTTTTGAAAATAATTTGTAAGAATTTAAATTCTTAGAAAATTCAAATTCTGTTGAGTAATTTAATTTGAATTTTACTGAAAACAATTGGATTCCTCCAATGAATTTTATTAATGTTTATGAAAATAATTTAATTGTTTGCAATAAAATTGAATTTCTTTTTAAGAATTGAGCTAAAATTGTAATAAATAATTGAATTCGTAAAAAAATTTCACATTTTTGAAAATAATTGAATTTAATTAAAAATTGTATTGAAAATACTGTGTTTATTGCAGACGCGCGTTATATTTTTTAGTTCTAAATAAAAATTTATTATTATTCTATTTTTCAATTAGAAAATTAATTTATTTTTCTAGCTGATTCAATTTCTATTAACCTGCTTCTTGGACTAGAAGAATTCCACTTTGAATTCTATTTAATTCTGAATCGTATTTGACTTTGAATATCGTATTTTTTAGATCTTGAAAATTGCCAGAGGCGGTACAACTTTTCAGCTCTCACAATGGATTTTTTAATTATATTATATCCAGAGAGTAATCTCCGATTATCTCAGTACTTCTATTCATCAAGAAGCGAGAGCCATATTATAATGGCGCAGATATCGGTTGAGAGGAAGATGACACCTCTCAGAATATGTACTTCCTGAAACGATTGGGGTTGAATTTTGGGAGAGGGTGGAATCTTATTTTAGGGGGAGAGATAGAGAGAGAGAGAGAGGACACTTGTCACTCGCAGACGGGGGGTCGATTACAGGGGTGGATTCAGGGACGACTCTGTAAATATTGTAACAAGTGTGCCGTCGCCACACTCAACGTGCTTCTGTATTTTCCTCCCTAACAATCGATATCGAAACTCCAAAGTCCTAGACAAAATAAAAATGAAAGTGACAGCTCTCTCCTGTCAGTCCTCGATGTCAATTTCACCGCTTCGTCTCTGTACAATCTGCCTCTTCAAATCTCACCCAGAATATCCTGTAAATATCCAATGTATTTTGCACTGTTACATTGTGTATATATTATTCTAATATTAGTGTCAACATTTATTTGAAATTATTTTCTTTTCATTGCTGAATGTATCAGTAAATGTGCGACTCGCTCTAAAGAAAGGGATATCCAAGAGGCAGATGAATTATAATTTTTGTTCGTGATAGATTACGAATTCTGTTAAATATTACAATTATTATAATTCTAGTATTTCGGATACATATGCTTGTAGATTGAATCTAGTTGTTTTTTCTTTCAAATTAACAAATTTTTTTGATAATCTCTCTCCTTAAATGTTTTAAATTGTCCAGTTAATGAAATTATAATTTCGTTTTTTCAAGATTTAAAAATAACAAAATTTTCTTGTTACAAAATGAATTGTTTTTTAATTTTAAAAAATAAAACTTTAGTTCAAAATAGTGTTACTTTTTTAATTTTTCCAATTTTGAATCGGAAATAATTTCATTCTAGTATACAATTTTATTATAATTTTTGAAAATAATTACATTGTACCAAAGAATTTTAATTCAATTTTTTAAGAGTTCTAAAATTTTTTCAAACAAATTTTATTAAAATGGAATTAAAAATAAATTTATTTTTGCGAAAAATTTCATGACTTATAAAAAAATGACTTAATTCTGTCAAAAAAAAAATTTGTATAAAAATAATAAAATTTTTTTGACAAACTTCATTGAAGCTTCTAAAAAATTGAAATCTTTAGACAAATTATATTAAATTAAAAATATAATAATTTAATTGCGTAGAATTCCATTATTTTTGATAATAATGATTGAATTCTGTTGAAGGATTTTATTTATAAACAATTTTTGTAATAAAAATTATTAAATTCTTTTGAAGAATTTTATTTAAATTTGTTGAAAATTGAATTCTTTTCAAGTATTTTATTGAAGTTTTTAAAAGAATTGAATTTTTTCGACAAATTTTGTTTAAATTGTAAATATAATAAAGTTGTGAAGAATTTTATTAAACTTTCTAAACAAATTTTAATTTTTTGTAACAATTTTATTAAAATTGAAAATATATTAAAAATGTGGATAATTTTCTTAACATTATAAAAAGATGTGAATTCTTTCTACAAATTTTTTTAAATTTCGAAAAAAATTAATTCTTTGGACAAATTTTATTAAAATTGAAAATATATTAAAATTTGTAAAGAATTTTGATGAAATTTAAAAAAGAATTGAATTCTTTCGACAAATTTTGTTTAACTTGAAAATATAATAAAATTGTGAAGAATTTTATTAAAATTTGGAAAATAATAAAAATTTTTCTACAAATTTCATTAAGATAGAAAATATTATAAAAATGTGAAAAATTTTTAATGAAATAAAAACATTGAATTCTTGGGATAAATATTATTAAAAATAATCTCATTTTTTGAAAGAATTTTATTATTTATGAAAATAATAATTAAATTTTGATAAAGAATTTTTGTAATAAAAACTATTGAATTAGAAGTATTTTATTAAAATTTTTTTAAAATTGAACTAGTTTGAAGTATTATATTAAAGTTTAAAAAAAACTGAATTCATTCGACAAATGTTATTAAATTTGGAAATATAACAAAATTGTGAAGAATTTCATTGAAATTTTGAAAAATAATTAAATTTTAACAATTTTATTTAACTTTCCAAAAAAATGAGTTCTTTGAAACAATTTTACTAAAATTGAAAATATAACAAAATTGCGAAGAATTTTATTGAAATTTTGCAAAATAATTGAATTCTAAATTTTTTTTTAAATTTCTAAAAAATTGAATTTTTTGGACAAATTTTATTAAAATTGAAAATAGATATTAAAATAGTGAAGAATTTCATTGAAATTTTAAAAACAATTAAATTTTTGCGAAGAATTTTATTCAAATTTCCCAAAAAAAATTATTTGATTATCAAAAAAAATCAAATCTATCAAATTGTATGGAGAAAATTTAATTCTAAAATTCTTTTTCAAATTAATCATTTTTAAAAATTCCGAATATAATTTTAATATAAACAAATTTTATTTCCAAATTTTAACTGAAATTGTTTTTTAAATCAATATTTATCAGAAAGTTCCATGCAATAATATTTATTTATTTAAATGCAAAAATGTATATTTTATAATGATAATAATTGATTTATGATTATTTTGAAGAAAATAAATATGAATTTTTTTTATTTCAATTAATAGTTGGTTTTAAATAGTGCAAATTCTAAAAAAAAGAGTAGTAGATGACTGTGGAACCTTGTGAACGAAAAATCAGAAAAGAATCTGAAATGACAAATTAATACCTGATTTGATCTGAACAAATTTAATTATTGTCATTCAAACTACATGATTCGTATATTAATGGTATAATCAAATTGAACCAAAAATGAACACACTCGAACGATTCATTTTTGAATGAAAAGCTATAATTTTTTTTCGCGTGAAATATATTTCGTATATATATATATATTTTATTAATGAAATGAAATCAATTTTGCAGGTCTGTTCTCGGAGTGTTGGGGCGAACGAAATAAAGCTTGAAACAAGGTCAAATTGTCCAAGGCCTCGTCGAATTGGTAATTTATTATAATCCTGTGCTTCAACAGCCAGCAAGTCAGGATATTGCTACTCTGAGTTCGTTGACGCGTAATGCATTCACACCGGGATTTCGTCAGTACAGTGCGCCTCTGGCACCCCAAGTATGGGCAGCAGGATATGGTGTGTGGTGTACACGCCAGTGGAAAAGCTGCATCAACGGGATGATTGGGTGATTCTGTGGGGGCTGAAAGAGGGGGGTGGAAATATCCGAATCCGAGAGACTTTACACACATATACACACGCGGTAATCTGTGAATACTAACGACTTGTATAGTTCAAGTGCAAGATTGTTTCAACTGTATATATTGACAGATGGAAAATTTATTATTTCAAATTTTGTTCATTTAATTAATGCCGTACAAGCCTCGGATTTAAATATACGATAACATTTTTGTAACTTTTCAAAGTTTAAATCTGACATCATTTACGAATGTTATTTTGTCAAACAAAATTGATTAAAATTGAATTAAAAATAATTTTATTTTTGCGAAAAATTTCATGACTTATAAAAAAATGACTTAATTCTGGCAAAGAATTTGTTTATAAAAATTATGAAATTTTTTCGACAAATTTCATTACAGTTTCTAAAAAATTTCAATCTTTCGATTTAAATCTTTTTATAAAAATTATGAAATTTTTTCGACAAATTTCATTACAGTTTCTAAAAAATTTCAATCTTTCGATTTAAATCTTTTTATAAAAATTATGAAATTTTTTCGACAAATTTCATTACAGTTTCTAAAAAATTTCAATCTTTAGACAAATTACATTAAATTAAAAAATATAATAATTCAATTGCAAAGAATTCCATTATTTATGAAAATATTCATTGAATTCTGTCGAAGAATTTCATCTATATATACAATTATTAAATTTTTTCGACAAATTTAAATAAAATAGAAAATGTAATAAAAGTGTGAAAAATTTTATTGACAAAAAAATTGTATTCCAGCGATATTATTAAAAATAATTTCATTTTTGCTAAAAATTTTACTATTTATGAAAATAATAATTAAATTTTGAGAAAGAATTTTTGTAATAAAAGTTATTGAATTCTTTCGAAGTATTTCATTAGAATTTTTTAAAAATTGAATTATTTTGAAGTATTTTATTAAAGTTTTTAAAATACTGAATTCTTCGACAAATTTTATTAAAATACTAAATAATAAATAATATATTTTTGTAACTTTTTCTAATTTTAAATCTGACATAATTAAAAAATTTTATTACAACTTTTGAAAATAATTGAATTATTCTAAAGAATTTTACTGATGTTTGTAAAACCATTGAACTCTTTCGTCAAAATTTGTTAAAATTCTATTTGAAATAATTGAATTCTAGTCTTCCAAGAAATTTCATTAAATTTCTGCTAAAAATTATTGAATTCCTGCAAAGAATTTTATTATATTTAAAAATAATTGAAGCGTTTTGTGCAGAAACAGCATAAGTCCATAAATCGAAATTGTTCAGGAATCAATAAAAACTGTTTTCATATAAAATTCTGTATTGTAACCTTCTAAACAATTCAATTGTTTTAAAAAATTTTAATAAAATTCTTCACAAAAATTCAATTATTTTTTTAAAATAATAATTTTTCGCAGGAATTCAATTATTTGAAATAGAATTTTAATAAAATTTGGCGAAACAGTTCAATTATTTAAAAAACTTCAGCAAAATTCTTCGAAATAATTCAATTATTTTCAAAAATTTTGATAAAACTGTTCACAAGAATTCAATTATTTTTGAATTTCATAAAATTCTTTGCAAAAATTCAATAATTTTCTCCAGAGATTTAATTAAATTTCTTGGGAGAATTCAATTATTTTAAGTAGAATTTTAATAAATTTTGACGAAAGAGTTCAATTGTTTTACAAAAATCAGTAAAATTCTTTAGAATAATTCAATTATTTTTAAAAATTGTAATAAAGTTTTTAAATTATATCAGATTTGAAATTAGAAAAGTTACAAAAAATGTTATAGTTACAAATTTGTAAAAATTAAAACAAAAGAATTTTGTTGAATTAATTTTTAGTAATTAATTCAGTTAATCTTCAAAACATTAAATCCGAACTTTATTAATTGTAAAATGCAAAAAATTAATAGTAGAATAAATTGTATATACTAATCGTAAATAAAATAAGCAACAAGAAAATAACCAAATTAATTAAATTCAAATTGCTAATAATAGAATCAAAAATACAATTATTATTCGAAAAAAATTGTTTTTCTAAAAAAATTATTAAAGTTTTAAATAATTTTTTTTTAAATCCTTAAAAATAATTGAGTTTTGAAGAATTCACAGTAGCAATTTTTATAAATAATTAAATTCCCAAATATTTCAAATTGAAATTTTTGAAAATGTCTATTTATGTGGAAGTTTAATTAAATTTAAATAATTATTAAACTTTTGAATAATTTTAGTTAAAAACTCCAGAAAATATTATTGCCTTGGAATCTTATTTTGGTTTATGTAAATTCGGACAAATAGAAATTCTATTAAGTGAAAATTCGATAAAAACCAAGAAACAAGAAAGAAATTAAAATCATTAAGAAATTATGGAATTTATCAAAAAAGAAAAATTTGTAGAAATCCTGGGGAAATTTTAAAAATACTTCTTGTCATGAGAGTAAAAAATGTGACATCAATTAGAGAGTTACTTTAATTTTCCAATAAACTGCAAAGTATGCATTCGTTCTTCGTACAATTTTTCGCTTCTTAAAAATTGTCGATCAAAAAAAAAAACTGTCAATTATCAATGATCGGTGATTGTATTTTTAAATATTCATGTTTTACTACTTCTTCGCGAAAAAAATTAAATGAATAATAATTGAATTATTATTAGCTATAATTATTATTTAATTATTCAATAATTTAATTATTATAATTAAAAAGATTTAATTAGTATTGTAATTTTTGCAGTTATATATTGACTTCTTTTTTAACTACAAAAAATGAAAGAATCTAAATTTACAGGAAAAGCTTAATCAAAGGACTAGGAAGAAACACAGCTACTGAGGCCTTGATGTCGTTGTAAAGTTATATACTATGAAGCTCATCTACAAAAGTTAAACAAGAACATTCCAGGATGGCGTGTAATTAGTACTGCTTGGAACTCGCTAAACGATCGTTATAATGAAACAATAGAAAAGTTCAACAATGAATGGATTTAAAACTGTAAAAGTGGAAACCATCTTATTCATCGTCTACGAGGGCTTAGTTAAACACTCACAATTTCGCCGCTATTTCAAGGATTTTTATTTCAGAATTTTCAAGTATTTATATTCTTCATTGTGAAATAGTTGTTAAATAAGCAACAAACGTCATTAAAGATTCGTCTCGATTTAAAATTATGACTAAAGAAACAATTTATATTTTATTCAAATAATTTCTTTATTATATCAAATACTATAATTTCTCTATTTTTCATTCTAACAAAATGAAATGCAACTTTTTTTTTAAATATCCGTCAAAAGAATTTGAAGAATTTAATTATTTTCCAAATATAATAAAATTCTTCTGATGGATTTTATTATTTTGAATATATTTAATTTGAATACCTAAAATTTTCTATTTTCATAAAATTCTTCAAAACAATTCAATTGTTTTCTAAAAGTTCAATAAATTCTTCGAAACATTTAAATTATTTTCATGAATTGTAAAATTCATTGCAGGAAATCAATTCTTTTCAAAACAATTTTAAAAAAATTCCTCGAAAGAATTGAATTATTTTTAAATATTTACATAAAATTAATTTATATCCTAAAATTTTAATAAATTCTTCGGGACAATTCAATTATTTTTATAAATATAGTAAAATTGTTCGCGAGAATAATTCAATTGTTTCCATAAATGAAACAATTTTTAGAAGGAAAGAATTTATTCTCTTCAAATTTTTTGATAAGATTCTTTGCAAAAATTCAATAATTTTCAATAGAATAATTTTAACACTAAAAATATTTAAAAAGAAATTTTTTTAAAAAAATTAGAATAAAAATCAACAAATAACTTCAAACGGTGAACAGATTACCGGAATACAACGATTATTATTAATATATAGATAGAAGAAGATAGATTGTATCAATAAAAATACAATACAAAAATTTACCATATGATTAAAGAATAAAAATCAGGAATCAGAATTTCTATTTTGATGATATATGCATATTTATAAAGTCGCAAGATTTAATAAAAGAACATAAGCAAAATGAAAAATACAGCCCCATGATATTTGATATGTTTGTTTCTTTTTGAAATGGATTTTTAAATTGCATTGAGGACAATACGGATTAACAAAAGCCACAACTACACTCGATACCTACACTCATATGTATAAAACGTAATCATGTTTGAACATGTAGAATGAATCACTGTCCGAAACCACCTCCACACCACAATTCATTGGAGCCAGGGCCAGCTGATGTTTAAAAGAGCATCTGCCATTTAATCCTAATCCAAACTGCCAGATGATCAGTAGTTACGTAAATATAACCAGAGAACATTAAATGCATAGAATATTTACTTTTTGCTAAATTTCCCGAATTACAAATTCCCTTTTTCTCTATATAATACTTCAACAGCTCTATAAGTGCATGAACATAAAAAATTTATCGTCCGAATTTTATGCGAATTCAAAAAAAAATGTGCCATTCTGAAAAAGTTTTGCTGAAGAAACTAAATGATTAAATGAAATAAAGAAAATTTGAAAATGACATTTTTCAAATGGAAAATAAAAATGTTTGTTTAACAAGTTGACTAAAAAAACTATGTAAAACATCTTCTAGGCGATAATTATTATTAACTATAGAATAATCGAATTATTCTGACCTAACGTAAATTTAGGAATTTTTTATTCAAAATTGTTTTACAGCTTAAATTTTCATTAATTAATTTTGGAATAGTGTCATTAGTGTTTTAGTGAAATTAATTTCCCTAGAATTTTAAAAATAACAAGATCTTTACAGAACAATAAGGTAAAAAAATTTTATTCAAAGTATTAAAAAACATCAAATTATTCAAAATCTTAAGGGAGACTTTGGCTAAATTTTTAACTATATATCAAGGAAACGATTTAATCATCTACCTGAAAATTATTTTTATAGTCATTTTTTGAGAGGAAATCAATGATCAGAAAATATGCTGATAATCCTTTTTGGATTTTTATTTTTCTTAAAAATTTTGAAAACAAACATTTTAAAAAATAAAAAAAAGAAATGCCATATAAAAAATTGAATATCTATGGTATCTTGTAACATTTTCAACCTGAAAATTATGTTTTTTTCAAATACTTCAAAAATTGTAAAAATCAATTTTTTGTAGATACAGAAACATATTTTTTTACAAAATTACGGATCGATTTAAAAATATGTCAATTTTTGAGACAAAGTAAAATCGAAAAAGAATCAGAATATTTTCTGACCATTTAATTTCCTTTGAAAAATTTACAACTACTTTTTGGAAAAATTGACGTTGTAATTTTTGGAAATAATCAAATTTCAAGTGTGTTTACATTGAAATTATTTTAAATATCGATTGACATAAATAACAATAATTTTTTAAATATTTGTATAACAAAAATTATTGAAATTTTGAGTAACATAATATACAGAAATACTCAAGAAAATAGGTTTCTAAAAAATCATTATTAATACGTTTTTGAAAAAAATTGAATTCTCGAAAATAATTTAAAAAATTAAAACAATTGAAGGTTTGTCAAATTTTATTGAAATTATTTTTTAAAATAGTAATTAAATTCGATTATCTTTAAGAATTTTAATATAAATTCAATTATTTTCGACATTAGTTAGGAAATTCTTTTTAAAAAATCACTATTTTCAAAATTTTTAATAAATTTACTTCAGAAAATTCAAATATTCTAAAAAATTCAGATATTATTCTCATAAATAATAAAATTCTTTAGAGCACTTCTATTATTTTCAATACAATTTTAATAAAATTTCTTAATAGATTTTATTTATTTTCAAGAAATTTAATATGATTTCTGTTAGTTATATTTTCTAAAATTTTGATGAAATTCTTTTAAAAAACCAGTATTTTTATCAAATCTGATCAAAAATTCTTCGAAACAATTCAATTATTTTTATAAATTGTAAAACTTATCACAGGATTTCAATGATTTTCAATAAAACTTTAATAAAATGCTAGGGAATAATTCCAGTTTATTCAAATTAATTTTAATAAAATTCTTTAAAAATTCAAATTATTTTTATTTTCAATTACAATTACTTTAAAAAATTGATTATTTATACAAAATTTAATAAATATTCTTTAAAAAAATGTAATTATTTACAAAAACTAAGATAAAATTGTTAATAAGAATTTAATTTTCTATAATTAATTTTAATATATATTTTAATAATTCTACTTAATTTTCAATTTGTACTTAACTTTTCAAGAATCCAATTACTTTCAGTATATCGACAATTGAATTATTTTTGGAAATAATTCAATTCTTGAATAGAATTTTATTAAATTTTTTTTTAATAATTGAATTCCTGCGAAAAAATTTATTATTTCTACAAATAATCATATTTTTGGCAAATTAAAAAAAAATAAGTGGATTTTCGAGAAGAATTTTATTAAAATTATATGTAAAATAATTGAATTCCTCTAAAAAACGTACTATTTACTGATATTGAATTCTTTCGAACAATTTAAATATCATTTTTAAAAACAATTTAATTTTCCCTGAAATTAAATAAATATTGTATGTAAAATAATTGAAATGCAGCGAAAATTTCATTATTTATGAAAATAATTTAATTGAATTTTATAAAATATTTTTTAAATAATTGAACTCCTATGAAAAATTCAATTATTTTTTTTAAATTGTTGAATTTTCTTTAAAAATTTTTCCAAGATTTTTAAACATAATTTAAAATATCCATGAAATCAAATAAAATTGTATATTGAAAATATGATAAAGGCTGATAAGAATTTTATAATTTGTATATATAATTTACAATTTTTGAAAATAATTGAATTATTCTAAAGAATTTTACTGATGTTTGTAAAACAATTGAACTCTTTCGTCAAATTTTGTTAAAATTCTATTTGAAATAATTGAATTTTTCCAAGAAATTTCATTAAATTTCTGCTAAAAATTATTGAATTCCTGCAAAGAATTTTATTATATTTAAAAATAATTGAAGCGTTTTGTGCAGAAACAGCATAAGTCAATAAATCGAAATTGTTTAGGAATCAATAAAAACTGTTTTCATATAAAATTTTGTATTGTAACCTTCAAAACAATTCAATTGTTTTAAAAAATTTTAATAAAATTCTTCACAAAAATTCAATTATTTTTTTTAAATAATAATTTTTCGCAGGAATTCAATTATTTGAAATAGAATTTTAATAAAATTTATCGAAACAGTTCAATTATTTTAAAAACATCAGCAAAATTCTTCGAGATAATTTCATTATTTTCAAAAAATTTGATAAAAATGTTCACAAGAATTCAATTATTTGAAATAGAATTTTAATAAAATTTGGCGAAACAGTTCAATTATTTTCAAGTCTTCAGCAAAATTCTTCGAAATAATTCAATTATTTTCAAAAATTTTGATAAAACTGTTCACAAGAATTAAATTATTTTTGAATTTCATAAAATTCTTTGCAAAAATTCAATAATTTTCTCCAGAAATTTAATTAAATTTCTTGGAAGAATTCAATTATTTCAAGTAGAATTTTAATAAATTTTGACGAAAAAAAGCAATTCAATTATTTTAAAGAATTTTATTAAAAATTTTGTCAAAAATTAAATTATTTTCAGTACAATTTTAATTACATTTTCTCCAAAGAATTCAATTATTGAACAAAATGTCAAAAAAAAATTCTTGAAATAAATTCAATTACTGGACAAAATGTCGATAAAATTCTTGATATAAATTCAATTACTGAACAAAATGTCGATAAAATTCTTGAAATGAATTCAATTATATTCAATTTTTTTTTATAACTACTTTACGAGAATTCAGTGATTTTGAGTATATTGATTTACAAATTTTAAACACTTTAAAAGGAAAATTATAATTTAAAAAGTTATAAATTTCTAATTTATAATTGGAAACAAAAAAGCAAACAGCAACTAACTTCAAACTACGAACAGATTACCGGAATACAAGGATTACTATTAATATATAGAAGATTTTTGAAAAAAAAAATTATTTGAAAATGTTTTGATAAATGGAAAAAATAATAAGAAATTCGTGTCACAGTTTTATAGGAGAATATATACAATTCCAACAGCGATATATTATTAAATATTTCTATGTTAGAAAGAAAATTATTAAGATTCTAAAAAATATATAGATAAGTGTGAATCTAAATATAATGTAAGAAAGAAAACACATGAGTTTAGAAAAAAAAAGAAAAGAAAAATTCACGTGTGCGTTACGCTCGTGCCGTCGCTACGAGGTATATAGAAAGAAATGGTTCAAGTTCCAAGTCGAAGGAGGAAGGGAAGAAAAAACACCATGAGCATGGGGGGTTGAATGAGCGGGTCGGTTCGTAATCTGCTAATGGACTCTTTCCACCCAAATTCACCCTCGCTAGCCCACTCTCTCTCGTCTCTCCTCTCTTCTTAGCCCGAGACCGCCAACCCTCTTCCGTATTTGCGACCCACGCTTATTCAACAAGAGCGAGACGTTCGCACATTTTACCTTCCTCCTCGAGTAGAGCCAAAAAACCGCACCAAAAATATACACTTCAATATATACATATATAGAGAAAAATATCATTCGACATCACAATCTGATTTTCATTCTTAACTCAGAGCTTTCCTAACGAAAATCTTCTTTTAAAAAATGGCTTTCAGTAGTTCATATAATATACATTTCATGTAAAAATTAATCTCTCCATTCCAATACGAATTTCTTGATTCAAGTGTTTTTTTCCCCAATTTTTTTCTATTCAAACTTTAATTTCTTCTTTCGTTCTTTTTGTTACACTTATTTTCTTTTAACTTCGAAAAAGATTTGTAAAAAAAATATTTTTCTATGAATTTTCGCCTTGAAGATGTTTTACGCAGGTATTTTTTTACAGTCAGTTATTTAGAAAAGAAAATTTATTTGAAAAAAAATTGTTCTCTCAATTGATCACACTAGTAAACTTTTCTAAACACAGTTTCCTTGAAAGTATCAAATTGATTCCAAAAATCTGGATCAATTTTTTATTTGATCCACATTTTTGGTATCAATACGTTGCCATTTGATACTTTTGAGTTAACAGTGAAAGTAACGTTTGTCTCATATTTTAAATTAAATTTAAAAAATTCCAAGTCGCAGTAATTTGCCAATATCACCGAATAATGATGATGACAGTTACCAATTTTCTTCTTCCCTGTAGTTTCGCTATATACAAAAGTACTTGCAGAGAATTGTGCTTTTTTTACATGCGGAAAAAGAGTATATACACTTTTGCGAAAAAAAAATGCTTTTTCTCTAGCTCGCAACGGCAAAACTGAATTATCAGATCAAACAGTAATGCCGTTATTAATAAAATGGATTTCTGTTCCTTTAAAGAGGGGAGCTGTCATCTCGGCGTAACCTCGTTTCGTGTAGCTCTGATTTAATCACGTACCGAACCAAAGTGAAGCCCTTTCATTTTCATAATAAGCCATGGCAAGCAAGAGAATATCATCAACCATAATATCTACAGGCATTGTCAACGCAAAGAAGATGCGCTTGTATATTGGAGTACACACTCAATCCCTGGTGACTTGTCAATGGAAGAGCCTCTTTGAATCACTCCGGAAAGGTGCAATTAATGCAAAACAAAATGTTTCACAATTCTCTTTCTCTTCTTTCTTTTTAAATTTTTCTTTTCACACTTTTCTCCATAAAATCGTCAACGTATTTATCAATAGATTATACATTAACGATTTTTTTATCAATTCTCTAATACATCGTAATGAGAATAATTGTAAGAAATTTGGTAAATTCCAGATAATTAATAGCTAATTATTCTGATGAAAATTTTATAATCAAGGTGTCTAACAAGGATTTAAAAAAATTTCCCCATCCATATGATTTTTTACCAGTAAGAAATAAAAGGTTATAAACATTTAGAGTTTATAATTTAGTTTAGTAATAGTAGAAGTTTAATAATGTATTTAGTGATGGTGGAAGGCCCTATCACTGAAGAAAATTTGAACAGCAAAAAATAAAAGATTATAAACATTTAAAGTTTACAGTTTAGTTTAGTAATATATAGTTTTTGTTCTGGTGAAATTTCTTTGGAATGTGATAACGTAGTATAGCAGAGCTTTAAATCTAAGAAAATTTGAACAGCAAGAAATAAAAGATTATAAACATTTAGAGTTTACAGTTGGTTTAGTAATGGTAGAGGGACTTTTCACTAAAGAAAATTTGAACAGCAAGAAAAAAAATATTATAAACATGTAGAGTTTACTTTAGTAATATTATTTTAGTGAAATTTCGTTGAAATGTAATAACATAGAAGCAGCACTTTTCACTTAAGAAAATTTGAACAGCAAGAAATAAAAGATTATAAACATTTAGAATTGACAGTCCAGTTTAGTAATAGTGGAGATTTAATAATGGGTTTCGTAATGGTGGAGGGACTTTTCACTTAAGAAAATTTGAACAGCAAGAAATAAAAGATTATCGACATTCAGAGTTTGCAGTTTATTTTAGTAATATAGTTTTGGTTCTGGTGAAATTTCTTTGGAATGTAATAACGTATAGTAGAGGGTTTTTCAGTTAAGAAAATTTGAACAGCAAGAAATAAAAGATTATAAACATTTAGAGTTTACAGTTGGTTTAGTAATGGTAGAGGGACTTTTCACTAAAGAAAATTTGAACAGCAAGAAATAAAAAATTAGAAACATTTAGAATCTATAGTTCAGTTTAGAAATAGTCGTTTAGTAATGGTAGAGGGGCTTTTCACTAATGAAAATTTGAACAGCAAGAAATAAAAGATTATCGACATTCAGAGTTTGCAGTTTATTTTAGTAATATAGTTTTGGTTCTGGTGAAATTTCTTGGGAATGCAATAACATAGTAGCGGGGCTTTTCAGTTAAGATTTGAACAGCAAGAAATAAAAGATTATAAACATTTAGAGTTTACAATTCAGTTTAGTAATAATTCTTCTTCTGATGAAATTTCTTGAAAATGGTTTCATGAAAACCTTTATTTTAATAAAAATATCTTTAATGTGATTTAACTAATTTACTTTCCATGTAATTTAGTAATTCTTAATAATTCTCGTAATATTTCGAATCATCTGATTTCATTGTAGGTATTTTGAATTTACGCAAGCAGAAGCCTCGCAGTTCTTGACACGATAACACCCCCAAGATGATCGATTTCACGAAATTAATATAGGGACGACTGTTTACACTTTAATTTTTCTATCGTCTCTCATCTGACAATTATCCAGCGATTACTCCTTAAGCCCTGATTGTCAACATCTCCAACAATCTTGGTTGAATTGAATTTTTATCGACAATTTCTTGACATAATCCTATACTGATATTATATTTCTCTATGTTCATTACAGAATTAAGCTCCTGGCCAACACCCTATAAACATTTTTGAATCTCAACAAGTAAATAAAATAAACATTATAGAAAAGAAAAAAAGAAAGTAAAGAAAAGGAAAAAAAGAAAGAAACAAACAAGAACAGAAAGAAAGAAAAAGGGGAAAATACGAAAATAAATTTGAAAAATCTAATTAAAAATCAGGTGTCATTTTTGAAAAGATAACGCATAGATGATTGATCGAGAGATATCAGATTTTGTGCATTTTACACAATGGATCGATATAGAAATAGAAATATATTATACATATCATGCAGAATAATAGTCGCTGAATAAAAACCATGACTAGGTAATTTTCACCTTTTTTTTTTAATCGGCAGGAAATTAATCATGCGCTCCCAGGCGTAACGCTTCGCCACTCATCGATAATGATAACCTGTTTTCAAAACTAATGTAAAGAAAATCACAGGAAAAAAAAATGTGTGAAATCGAGACACCTTTTTGACAATAATGAAAAAGAAAACAGTATTTTAACAGAGAATTTAAATTTTTCGAAATATAATTCGTCAAAAATACGATTATCTTTCAAAAACAATTTTAAGATTATAAAAATTAAATTCTTTCAAATCTGAAATTTATTTAAAATTGATTTGTCAAAACTTTTAATTGTTTCATTTTTTTAAATTATTTTCAAGTATTCTAATTATCATTAAAATAAAATTACTTACAATTTGTCAAAAAATTAAATTTTTCAAGCACTTCTATAATGAATATTTCAAAAAACTCAATAATTTTTGTAAAATAAATATTTAAATACTAATTATTATCTATTTTAATTAAAATTTCAAATAATTTCAATGTAAGAACATTTGAAATTTAATTATTTCCAAAAATTGCAACTGCTGTATTAACAAAAGTAAATTATTTACTAGAATTTTTTAATCAAATTAGTCAAATCATTAATATTTAATCATTTTTAAAGGAAAATATAAATATTAACAGTTTTTTTTAACATTTAAATATTATTATACCCTTTCGGAAGTTAAAATTTTAAAACGAGTCCAATTTAAAACCCTATTAAGTATTAATTTTTTCTTAAAACTTATGTTATAATGCTCCTACAATTCAATTATTTTTCAAAATTTTATTTGAAATTCTTTTTTACATCAATTATTGTTAGAATTCAACGGTAATTGAATTATTTAAATACAAAATTTTGGTAAAATTCAATTATTTTATAAATTTTTAGTTGCAATATTCTTCAAAAACTAAAATACCATTTTAAAATGATTCTTTCTTTTGAGAAAAATTTTTATTTCTTTGATTTTTTAAAATTATTTTCTAAAATTCAACTATTTTCAAAAAATGTTCTTTCAATTCTTGAAATATTTTGTAAAATTTTAACTGAAATTCCGTATCCAATCAATTCTTATCAAAAATTATTCCTAGAATTTAATTGAAATAATTGTAATTCTAATTCTACTTACGAATTTTTTTTTATTTGAGAAAAAAAATTCATCAACTATGAATTGTACGAGAATAAAATTTTTCAAATACAAAAACAATTGATTATTTCTAAAAATAAAACTGTAATTTTACTTACAAATTTTTTTTTAATGTATGAAAAAATTTCTTAGGCTGTTGAAGATTTTGAACAATTAGTAGATATTTTTTTAGTACTTTTGGGTAAAATTTGCTTACTTTATACCTATTTTCCTGTTTTGTGAAAATTCTGTTGTTATAAAAATTCTAGGGGGATTAGTTTTTCTAAAACTCCGATCACTGTATTTAAAAATAATTATCAAACTCTTGGCATGACAATTTAAGCTGTAAAATAATTTTGAATAAAAAAAAAAGTTCTAACTTCTTGTGAGGACAGAATATGTTGATTGTTATAGTTAATAATAATAAATGTAGATACATTGAAAATATTCAAAGGAAATTAAATGAAGTAGTAATACTAAATTAATATTGTGAATACTAAATTAATTTTTTTAATACTAAATTAATTTTGTTAATACTAAACTAACGTTGTTAATACTAAACTAATATTATTAATACAAAACACAACTCTTTGTTTATTTTAAATTTAGAAGCAGACACGGTATTATTAAATAGATCAACTCCATTTTGTGAATGCTCCAAAGATTTCCACCTACGCAAACACCAATGTCTTGTTTTCAGATAAGATTACGACAGTCGAGAGCAAAATTGAGAAAGAAGAAAATAAATGTGAAGTAGAAATATACTGCTGTATTGGTTTAAATGTAACCAAAACTGGCCAAACTCAAAAGGGTTAAGTGGCGTCACGTGGCATTTTGGGGGGTCCCGAAGAAGGAAGTTGCTCCAGGTGTGGCTCGTCTTCCAGAGACCCAGATCGAATCACAGGCATTGCAATAAAAACACTCTGTTTCATGTCACTAGTCAAAACTTGTCGACTTCGCTCAGTCAAATTCAAAAGAGTTTCATATTTATCTTTCTCAGGTGGTCCCAATTACTATTATTAACTTTTTTTTATTCAAATAATTATATAATAAAGAAGTTAATTATGAAATAAAGAAAAAAAAAGACTAGACAATTTAATTATTACTACAACTTCTTTATTTTATAATTAACTTCTGAATAATAATTATTTACTGTTATTAAATTCTTTATAATAATTATTCTGCGGCAACCTAATTAATTGAATGAATATAATTTTACCTTCGGCCGAAATAAACTAATTTTTCAAAATCCTTAAAAATTTTTGTCTAATTTTAATAGAAGCTTATATTAATATTTATTTGATTTTAGTAGAAATCGTAGAAATTTATGGATAATTTTCAACAACAAAAAAATGTCCTCTATACAGTAATTAAAGAATGGAACAAAGGAAATATTCGAGGCCAAAGAGAGAAAGTGATTGCTCTTTATCATGTGAAAAGAGCATTAAACCCTTATTCGATAGTGAAAATAAAACTACTCACCCGACGATGTCCTGTAGGCGAGCGTGGAGGGTTGGTTTTTCGAAAGGCACTTCAGAAATAAGGCTGCAGAGCAACTGTATCGCCCCAGTTGCTACAGATCCGTTTCCGCTTGTGTTGTTAGAAGCTTCCTGAGCTTGAGAGTGATCGTCAAGAGCGGTCATCGCCTAGACGAGAAAAAAATACCAAATTACTTGTGGTTTAGTTTTTCCCTAGCTCTGGAAAGAAAGTTTTTGCAATCACGTTAAAAATTAAAAGAAAAAAATTAAGAGAAAACTAATATACACTTTAGTAATTTTTTCATAACCAAATGGTTAGAAAATCATTTCGACGAAATCGTATATTTTATGTCTTTTTGAAAACTGGAAATTGAAAGTATGTAATCAAATAATTATTTGAAAATAAACGAAATGAAATAATATTTTATTACGTTTATTTTTAATTAATTAATTAATTAATTAATTGTTTTACTATAATTAATTAATTGTTTATTTATTTTTAATCATTGTATTCCGGTAATCTATTCGCAGTTTGGAGTTACTTGCTATTTGACTTTTTTGTTTCCTAGCTTTTTAAAAAATAATTTTTCTTTTTAAATGTTTAAAATATTTAAATTAATGTGAATTCTATTCTACAAAATAAAAGTAAATAAAATTTCAATTAATGTACTGAAAATCATTGAATTCCTATAAAGTATTTATAAAAAAAATTCGAAAAAAAATTTAATTCATTTGAAGAATTTTATCGACATTTTTTTAATCAATTGAATTCCTTCGAGAAAATGTCATAAAAACTGTATTGAAAACACTAATTTAATTCGTAACAAGATTTTTATTAAAATTCATTTTAAAAAAATCAAATTGTTTTTAAGAATTTACATCGATATTCTTAAAAACCGAAGAGTTTTTTTAAAAATAATTTTACTGAAAATTTGGAAATTAATGTTAAATATTAATAGAATTTGATCAAGAATTCAATTAGTTTCATTAATTGTAATAAAATTCTTCGCAAAAAGTCAATTTATAAAAAATAAAAATCTTTATAAAACATTAAATTATTTTTATATAAATAATAAAATTCTTATCAGGCTTTCATTTATTTTCACAATTTTAATGAATTTCTTCGAAAATTTCAATGATTTCTAAAAATTTTGAAAAATTCAATTATTTAAAAAATAATTTTCGCTGAAATTTAATTCTTTTAAATACAATTTTAATTAAATTCAAGAAAAAATTTAATTCTTTTAAAACATCGTTTTTAAATTCTTCGAAAGAATTCAATAATATCAATGAATAAAAAATTTTTCACGCAGGAATTCAATTATTTTAAATACAATTTTAATAAAATTCTTCTCAAAAAATTAACTTGTTTTGTAAAATTTTCCAAAAATTCAACTATTTGTAGAAATAGAAAATTTTTTCGCAGGGATTCAATTAATTAAAAAAGTTTCAATAAAATTCTATTCAATAATTGAACTATTTCCAGAAATAATTCAATTGTCGATATACTGAAAGTAATTGGATTCTTGAAAAGTATTTATTTAACAAATTGAATATTAACTAGAATTATTTAAATATATTAAAATTATTCATAGAAAAAATTAAATATAAAACATAAAAATTAAATTCTTCAGAGTTTTTGTAAATAATTACATTTTTTTAAAAGAATATTTATTAAATTTCGTATAAATAATTCATTTTTTAAAAGTAATTTTAATTAAAAATGAAAATAATTAAAATTTTCAAAGAATTTTATTAAAAGCTTTTAAGGGAATTTGAATCATTATGACGTCACAATTTGAGCAAAGCATGTGTTCTAATATTGTTTCGTCATAATGGTTCAAATACCCTTAAGAACAATTGCATTGCTTAGAAACATTTTTTATTCAAATTTTTAAAAATAATTGAACCTGCTATAAAAAAATTTAATAAAATTATTTTGAATATAAATGAATTTTTTCTTACAGAAATTTTTTTAAAATTTGTAATGATCGTCGATAATTTACGCGCGTAAAAATGCGTGAAAAACGAGCCGACCTCGAAAATATCGAATTCGCACGCACAGAAAACGTCGACCTCAAAAGTGCGCGCGAAGGAACGCAAAAACAGTAGACGCCGCGCAGCCGTCAAGGTCACTCCCGCCGCGACGTAGAGACGAGTCGCCGAGCGCCCCTCCACCACGCGACCGACCAATCACGCGCTACTCGTTGGCGTAGCGCGTGTATAAAAGAAGCGGTCGCAGAACGAGAAGTCGCACTTCGCCAGAGCGGTTTTACCCTCTCGCAAGATGCCTGACACCGACGAGCGGTTTGACCCTCGCAAGGATTTCGCCACCGAGGTTTGACCCGGGTAGGAGTCTTACTCCGAGACGGCGAGGAGTTTTACTCCGCGACGACGACGACGATGAAGAAGAAGATGTCCGCAGAAGAGAATCAGCCCTTTTCAGGGCTACATTAACGTAAAAGAATTCCGGACTACAGCATCGAGGGATTTAACATTAACGAGGAGAGAATTTAACTCTCTCATTTCATACGTCCGTTTTCGTCGGTAATGTCGCGGCCGTGACCGCGAGTAATCGTTTCTTCGCACTTTTCGTTTTATTCCGTTTTATCGTATTTATCGTTTAAAAACATAATTCGTCGTTTTATAAATAATTTTTCGCATACCGTTTATCGTAGTGTAATTTCCGTCAATCGTATTATTATTGTTTTAGTTTATTATATTTTGTCGCATGTAATATTTGATTTCATTTATTAAACCGTTGTTTTATTTACGTTGAATTTGTAGTGTTTGTAAACTTTCATTTTTCTATCACGAACCCTGATCCGGCGAGCTAATCCGCAACTTCAAATTCCATTACATTCATTACAGATTTCTGGCGCCCGAACAGGGACTTGAAGAGTAATTTTGCTAATAATCATTATAGATTTATGGCACCCGAGTACACGGACGTGTATTAATTTACTTTTCGGTCATAAAATATTTTCGTTAGTATCATTCAAATAATTTTTTATTATCGTCGGTTATTTAAAACGTTTTTTTATTTCACGTGTCGTTTCCCTTTATCCGTAAGTATCGTTTTCAGAAAAGATTCTGTACGTTTAAACTGGTTTGTTTGCTCGTTTAAAGGACGATTCATAAATCTTTGATTAGATTTTTATTAATTCGCCAATCGCTGTCGTTACTCGTGTTATAATGTCATATAGTTATTATTAAATGTTTAGTATGTTCGTATTTGTCGATTCTTTTAATTTAAAAGAAAAATAACCCGTCGTAGTCGCGTCGAAGATATTATCCGTACCATCGTTTCGTAATTTACAGTATCGTCGTTTGTAATTGTTATCCGTATCGTCGTTCGTAATCGTAAACCGTATCGTCGTTAGTAATCGTAAACCGTACCGTCGTGTCGTAATCGTTTTCAGTTTTTAGAAAATAACTAAATCAAGGTTTTACCTGTTTATGTTAACTAATCGTCGGGTATTTCCGTTATTCCGTATCCGTATGTCGTTTCGTCGAGAGAAAATGTTAGTCGCGTTTAGTCGTAAAGACTTGCGCATACCCAGGCTACATTTAATTCTGAAAAATTTATCTATCGAATTATTTTATTTACATCGCGCCGGAAATGTAAATAACTTCGTGTAATCGACCTGTCGTAGTGTGGATGGCGCTGTCGTAGGGTGACTAGAGTCTTTCATCTGGCGTTGCGTATCCATAGACGTTTAGGCGATTCGTATAGTCATTGTTTTCGCGCTCTATTTCTTTTTTTTATATATAGATCCATTTCGTTATCGTTTTGTCCTTATGATTTTCTAGTAGCTATTATCGTCGGCTTTAGTTTTCGCGCACAGAATTCGTCCGTTACTATTAATCATGACGACCTGTTCGAATCCGTTATCGTTGTCGTATCCGTAAATCGTATCACATAAAATGTCTTATCGTCGAAAAGAAGACATTCTTATAACGTTCGTCGTTCGTTAATTCACGTCATTCTCAATGAACCCGTTCCGTCGTTATCGTTACGTTGTACGATTGTTTAGTAGCATTTATCATCGGTCATACGTCGGACCGCATCGAAATCGCTTGTTACTATTAATCGCTTACAATTTGCCCGAATCCGTACGCGAGATATCCGTTTCACTGAAATGTGTGCTAACGTCGTAAGCCACATTCATTTCGTCCGTACGTTCCCGTTTCTAAACCGTTTTAAATCGCCACGTTAGTCGATCCGTTTAATAACAAGTATCGTCGGTCCTTGATCTGACCGCACCGATTTCGTATGTTATTATTCGTCGTTTGTAATCTGTTCGAAACACGCAATTCGAGAAACATGTCTAATCGTCGAAAGACTGTTTCTATTCGTTCCGTCGTTTGTAATTTTACGTTTGAGTCAGATCACTGTAGCGAAACACATCTGTACTATCCGATCCGAATAAAACACGCTTGTTTTATTATCCCGTCGTCGAAAATTGTTTAATATGTTATTCGTTAGTTTACTTTGTAATCCGTTCTATTAACTATTATCTAGTTCGAGTTACCGTCGTTCGAAGATATCCCGAAGTTAAAACTGTTCGTTTGTTTTAGTCAATTTTATTGTAATGTATAGTCGTCGTAAAATTGTTTTATTCATATCTCAATAACGTTATTTAAAACAATTAAAACTCCGTAGCCGTAGAGATATTTCGAAAGTGCAATCGTTTGTTCGTCACGATGAATCGTATCGTTTGATTATGTTACGCAATATTTCATAATCACATTTTGTATTTTACGTATATTTTCTATTTAACCTTGTTCTACGTTAATAGAAAAATTTGTATTTCGTTTTATCCGCTTAACTTGTCCGATTCGATACCGACATTTAATTTTTAATTAATTATAATTCTCAACTTTTTTGTATTAGATATTTTCGAATTAAAATCGCTCGCATCGGCTACATCATAAGGTATATTCGTGCTCCGTTACCATTTATATCCGTACTTTATGTGGTTACGCGTTTAGTTAATTGAATACTGTTTATCATTTCGTCGTTGTAAAAGTCGAGACCTGAAGAAGATGCCGCCAACGCAGAGAAGTCGAATATGTCCGCCGAACAGTTGTTTTGAAGGTCATCACCAGAAAAGTCAATTCAGTTGTTACGTACGTCGAGAGTCAGTTTAGTCAAAGATGTCCAGTTCAAATACGTCGAATTAAGGAGCTGTGATATCCAGTCCACGTCAGTCGAGTCTCAGTCCTGTGTGAAGTTATTCGGATCACTGTAGTATCAACCGAAACTTCACTTATACTATCGATGTCACCGTCATCCGTATCGTTACCAGTCGCTGTTCAGATGAGCTTTCCTGTTCAGTAGTTTGAAGTCGTACACAGATGTCAGTTTTAACACCGTTTTCCTGCAAGCAGACCGTCATTGACTTTGGATTTTCGACTACGTCCACAAGATGACTCCAGCACAAGCATCGTTCGCAAGTTTGGTCCGACTTATTGTTTTAATCCGTTCATCGATTTAATGTTTTGTACTACGTTTTCGATATTTCACGTTTTTTTTTTATCTACGAATTGAACCCGTTTTGTTTTTTTTACGCTCCACGATTTTATGTATCTACGTTTCCGATTTTTTTTTTTTGTTATTTACACCCGTCGAATTTAATCGCTTTTTATTATCAACGAGACAGAAAACTTAAAAGTAAGTTTTCTTCCTTTACGAAAGGGGGGTGTAATGATCGTCGATAATTTACGCGCGTAAAAATGCGTGAAAAACGAGCCGACCTCGAAAATATCGAATTCGCACGCACAGAAAACGTCGACCTCAAAAGTGCGCGCGAAGGAACGCAAAAACAGTAGACGCCGCGCAGCCGTCAAGGTCACTCCCGCCGCGACGTAGAGACGAGTCGCCGAGCGCCCCTCCACCACGCGACCGACCAATCACGCGCTACTCGTTGGCGTAGCGCGTGTATAAAAGAAGCGGTCGCAGAACGAGAAGTCGCACTTCGCCAGAGCGGTTTTACCCTCTCGCAAGATGCCTGACACCGACGAGCGGTTTGACCCTCGCAAGGATTTCGCCACCGAGGTTTGACCCGGGTAGGAGTCTTACTCCGAGACGGCGAGGAGTTTTACTCCGCGACGACGACGACGATGAAGAAGAAGATGTCCGCAGAAGAGAATCAGCCCTTTTCAGGGCTACATTGACGTAAAAGAATTCCGGACTACAGCATCGAGGGATTTAACATTAACGAGGAGAGAATTTAACTCTCTCATTTCATACGTCCGTTTTCGTCGGTAATGTCGCGGCCGTGACCGCGAGTAATCGTTTCTTCGCACTTTTCGTTTTATTCCGTTTTATCGTATTTATCGTTTAAAAACATAATTCGTCGTTTTATAAATAATTTTTCGCATACCGTTTATCGTAGTGTAATTTCCGTCAATCGTATTATTATTGTTTTAGTTTATTATATTTTGTCGCATGTAATATTTGATTTCATTTATTAAACCGTTGTTTTATTTACGTTGAATTTGTAGTGTTTGTAAACTTTCATTTTTCTATCACGAACCCTGATCCGGCGAGCTAATCCGCAACTTCAAATTCCATTACATTCATTACAAATTGTATTGAAAATAATTCAATTCCTTTGAAGGATTTTACTATTTTTGAAAATAATTGAATTCTTCTGGAGGATTTTACAATCCAAAAAAGTAATTGAATTGTTTCGAAAAATTTTATCTGAATTTATATTAATAATTGAATTTTTTTTTAATGAATTTATTAAAAATTTTGAAAATAGTAATTTTTTTAAAAAGAATTTCTTAAAAATTGTCGAAAATAATTGAATTTATATTAAAATTCTTGAAAATAATCGACTTTAATTAATATTTTTTTAAAATATTTGTATTCTTTCGAGAAATATTTTATTACAATTTTTAAAAATAATTGAACCTGTTAAAGAAATCTTATTAAAATTATCTTAAAAGTAATTGCATTTTTCTCTAGAAATTTTATTAAAATTGTATTGAAAATAATTGAAATCCTGTGATAAGTTTTACAATTTATAAAAATAATTGAATTGTTTCGAAGAATTTTTGATCAGATTTTGATAAAAATAATGTTTTTATAAAAGAGTTTCATCAAAATTTTCAAAAATAATTAAATTTATATTTTATATTAAATTTCTTAAAAATAATTGAAACTTTTTAAGAAATTAAAGAAATTAAAAAGTAATTAATTATTTCAGGAATTTAAATTTAATTTCCAAAATAATTGAGAGAATTAATTATTGTCAATTTGAAAGGTAAACAATTACATTAAATTAATGAATTTAAAATATTTTTTTAAATTCATTTTTTGTATACTATTTTTTCTTGTATCAATTTTTCTTCCATATCTGTGAATTAGGTTTTATTTCAATTTTTACGACTCGTTCTCTTAATGATGTCTTTCAATTTTATCGGCATACGGTTTAACAGTAAACCGAGCAATGACCCTTCGGTTTTTTTTCTCTCATTTTTGAAATTGTAAATTTGCTCACCGAGTTGGCATAGAAAGTTTATTCGATTTGAGGGAAAGTACCCCTTATTTAAAGCAATACTATCTCTGTTCAATGATCCATGAGTCGCTTTCTCTTTTCGGATTTAATAATAGGGTTGTTGCACGAATTCAAAACAGCGTCAATAAAGAAATTCGAGTCACAATAAAAAAAAGTAAAACGAAATAGTAAAAAAAATTAGTATTTAGAAGTAAATGTACAAAAATAAAAAAAAGCACAAAAATATCGCCGGGACAATAAATTTGGTAATTTTAAAGTTTACATTTAATTTACTTTATAAAATTAATTATAGAAAAGTGTAAAATTAATTACAAAGAAAAATTAATTATAGAAAATAATGAAATTATGGAACATAAAATTATTACAGAAAATACTTTGTTAAAATTAATTATAGAAAGTATTTTACAAAATTAATTATAGAAAATGAAGTTATTTTCCAACAAATATTACAAAATTGGATTAGTAATTATTGGGTTTATAGAAACAATATTTAACAGATGACAATAAACTATTTACTTTCAATAAATTTTAACTTCAATTGAAATTAAATTGAATTTAATTTTACTACTAAAATGACAAGTGATAATAAATTTTAATTCATAATTAATTTTAAAAAATGAAGAAATTGAAAGCTAAATTTTTAACTGAATCGAGATTTAAAATAGATCCACGATGTTCTATGATTAACAAGAAAAAAAAAAGATAAATAGATATAAAAAAGAATTAAGAAGAAGATTAAAAAGAAATTTCGAAAATAAAAATAAAGACTCGATCTTTCAAATAGACTTAACAAGCGCCAATAACAAAAATATAAAATAGTCAAACTGAAAAGCTTGTATTAAATAAAGTCGCACGTATATATATATAAGTATATCTCACACGTTTACTCTTGCTTTCTTTTTCAGTGCTACCCAAAGGATTCTAGTGTGTGTGTGACGTCACTAAAAGCTCTCTCGCCGCTAATGCATTTGATGGGGGGAAATCGGGAGAATCAGGGCCGCACATACCAAGTGTGAACAGTGAGCTCGTGATTTTGTCTGCTTTTAAGGCCACAAGTTTACGAGTCACAAAAGAAAAGAAACAAAAAAAAAAAAAAAAGAAATGAAAAAAAGTAAAGAGCTAGAACAGATTTCTTTTGTCAGAGATTTTCAAGATTATAATATGCCGTCAACTTGACGAAAAAGAACTTGTTGCAACTTAAGATCAAAATTTTACATTTCAAAAAGAAAATCTAAAAATATTTTTCATTTCTCAAAAATTTTGCAAATTTACAAAACTAGTTTTTGTAAATTCTTTTCGAAAATTTTTAATATTTCAGCTAGTTGACAATAAATTTCCTATTATGAAAGAAAGTAAAATGTAAAAATACAAGTATACAAAATTATTAAATACCTCAAGTCGATGAATAATTAGATCCAGCAAGACGAGAACTTTGTTGCTAAGTAGAACGGCTTCAATATTGTTAATGTTGTCAATTATTCCAATCTTATAGACTCGCAAAATCGAAACAAGACTCCTGAAATGATTTATAATTTATGGTTAAAGTACTTTATTTATAAAATAATATTTGAAATTTTTACGTTTTATTTCTTTTATAGCAATTTACACGATTTTTGTTCAAATTTCAATTGGTTATTGTTATTGATCTCTGTATTAATTATCTTTTTATCTGGCGTTAAATTGTACTGAAGAGCAAACGCTCATAAAAATTCTATTAAAGTATTAATTGAAATTTTAACAAGTAATAATTTTAATATTAAAAATATTATTGATATTTACAAGTTGTAATTGATATCGAGAAAATTAATTGCTTACTTGTTCGGCAGTGTATTTGGCGAACTTTGAGAGTTTAAACCCAGTGTTAGCAGATTTGTCAGAATATCGAAGCCACCCAACTGGAGAAATGCCTTTTGCTCCGAAGAACACTGAAAAAAAGAACATAAAGTTTTATTTTTTAATTTAATTTAATATTTATTGCATTATCCTTTTTAATAAAAAATTTACAGTTATAATATTTAGCATTAATTTAATATTAAACATTCACCATTTGACATTTTACATTTAACAAAACAGTTCCTAAAGTTCCGAATGTTCCAAACTTCAAATGAACAAAATGTGTTCATTTCTTCTTCAAGATTAAATTTAATTACAATAATTTTGCGTCGAGTATAAAAAGAAATAATAATTAAGTTTCTAAATGTTTAATCTAGATTTTTAATTTTTATTTCAATCAGTAATTTGTGAAAGTATTGACAATAACAGAATTTTTACAAGATAGAGAAATAAGTAAAGTAAGAAAATTTTACCCAAAGTATTAAAAAAATATCCATTCATTGTTCAAAATCTTAAACAGCTTAATGAATTTTTTTTCACACATTAAAAAAAAATTCGTAAGTAGAATTAAAGTTCCAATTTTTAGAAGTAATCAATAATTAAAATTAAAATTCTCGTAAAATTTTTTTATAAGAATTGACTTAAAAAAGAATGAATTGAAATTTTAGAAAATATTTCAAGAATTGAAAGAATTGCATTTATAATTTTTAGAAATTATTAAATTTCAAACGGTTTTGCGTTGAAAGTATTTTGAAAATTTAATTCCTGGTATACAAATAAATAACAATAAGTATTTAAATATTTATTAAACAAAAATGAACAAAGTTTGAAAAAATTTATTTAGAAATTCTGAAAAATTTAGGTTTTTTAAAAATTCCACTTGAAAAAGATCTATTTTCAATTTTTTTGAAAATAGTTGAACTCTCGAAAATCATTTAAAGTTGGAAAAATAGGAAATTTTCTCAAATTTCATTCAAATCAATTTTATATTTCAAAGAATTTTATTTTCTTCCTTTAAAAAATAATTTTCTAATATTATTGTATTTTTTTTAAGAATTATTCTAATTAAAAATTTGGAAAACAATTAAATTTTACAAAACTTTTCTATTTGTAACTGATTAAACATTCTGATTCCCTCTAAAACTTTTGTATTTAAATAATTAAGAATTAAGAGAAAAATAAATTTTAAAAGATTTTTAAATTGAAATGGTTTTAAATTTTAAACCCCTGAAAAAGTATAATATTCAAATGTTTAATCAAACTGAAAATTATTAAAAAAAAAAAAAATTATTTTATTTTAAAAATTATTAATGTTTTGAAATTTTTTTTGAAAAATTGAAATATATAATTGATTTTTGGAAAAATTGCAACTACAATTGTAAGAAATAATTAAATTTCAAAAGGTTTTATATTTAAATTATTTGAAATTCCAGTTAAAATAAATAACATCAAGTTTTTAACTATTTGTTTTACAAAAAGTGATTAATTTTGAAAAATTTGATTTAGAAGTTTAGAAAAAATGTGGTTTTTAAAAAAATTACAATTGAAGTTTCTTTGAATATAGTTAAATTATTTCAGAAAATAAATTTTATATTACAAAGAATTTTTTTCCTTTAAAAAATAATGTTAAAGTATTATTTTATTTTTTGAAGAATTGTTACTAAAAATTTTAGAAAATAATTAATTTTTACAAAAAATTTTATATTTAAATAATTCAAATATCGTTGAATTCTAATGAGAATTAAGAGAGAATCAAATTTTTAAAAATAATTGAATATTAGAAGCGCTATAAAAGGAATTTAAAAACATAATTTAATTTCAAAAGTTTTTTAAATTCAAATATTTTTAATATTTTGGAAAAATTGCAGTTCTAATTTTTGGAAGTAATATAATTTCAAATTTTTATTACAATGAAGTTATATGAAATTTCTATTAAAATAAATAACAATAAGTTTTTAAATACTTGTTTAACGAAGATTATTGAAGTTTTAAACAATTTAATGTAGAAATTATAAAAAACGATTTTCGAAAAATAGTATTTTAAATTTTTTTGAAGATAATTGAATTCTCAAAAATAATTTAGAAATAGAAATAGTTAAAAGTTAACTAATTCTAAAATAAATAAATTCCGCATTTATTAATTCATTAAGAATTATGAAAGAATCATTAAATTTCAAAAAGAAAATTTTGTTAGTTATGAATAACATTTTAATTGATATTAATAATTTTTAATTAACATTTAATGAAATATATTCTATACTTACAATTTTCGACAAAGAACGATTAAGTTCTCCCAAATTTCTCTCAAGACTCGCAATGACGCTACTGCTCCACGAAGATTTCGCATGATTTTGACAAAGTTTCTCCAAATCCTTTAGATTGCGCTTGAATTTAATTTTATTTCCCAAATCTGAAGAAAATGGTGTATTCTCTTTTTTAAACGTTTCCTCCCATTCTTGTCCACGAACAGCCATGCGTTGTTTAATTTTTCGACTCCGACGCTTTAATGCCTTTTGCTTTTCTTTCGCCGCCTTACTCTCATTTGCACTGTTATTATTTTTCAATGGCGTTTGTATATCACGTATTTGAGTTATATTAAAACGTTGCAATTCATCGCGACAAGGCTCTCTACCATCGTGCATTTTTCTCACCGCTTCCAGGTGAGATTTCTCCTTTAAATGACTCAAGAGATAAACTTCATTTGGAATCTGTGAAGGAGTAACGAATTTTTTTAAACTAAATAAATATTACAACTAAATAAGTTTTTTTAAACTTATTAAATATGAACAAATTAAATATCAAAATCAATATAAATAAAAGCGTATGAATAAATTAAATATAAATGTAAATAAATATATATAAGTAAATTAATTAAATATAAATAAATTCGTATAGATAAATTAAATACGAATAAAAATAAATTGGTATAAATAAATTAAAAATTAATCCTTTTTTTAGTCTTCGAAAAAAGGATAAATTTTAAGAGACTACTTTTTCAATTATTTTTTATACTAGAACATTAAAATAACTTGTCGCATTAAAAAAAAATTGTAAACGCTTTTAAAAATCCCCTTTATAAAAAAAGAAAAAAAACATTCGTTTTGTCAGAAGAGTTAGAAACGTAATGTTGAAAAATCTATTTGAGGGAATAGTAGAATCAACTGCTACCAGGGAGCAGCAGTTTACGGACTCTTTAAAATTGAAGATATTCTACTTTACATCCTGAATTTCAAAAATTCAATTCAATTCTTTCGCAATTTTCAATGAAGAATCTGAATTAAGGAAAATAAAGTTTTCCTAATCCTAAGCATCTTTTCAAACAAAATGAATAATATTTTTTCATATACTATTAACTTTGTTTAAATTTATTTACAAGGGTAATAAGAAAATTAAATTTACCAGTGTTGCACAAAGAGAACATTGCTTTTGAGCAGGATATGACTTTAGAGTTGGAGGAACTTCTTCTGATCTCAATATTGATAGTTCCACAGCTCTTTGACGTATGTGTTCTATATTCTCCACATGTCTTCTAGCCGACTCTTGTTGTTTTTGAGCAATTTTCTTTTGTAACTCTTCTTGATTTGCTAGTTGAGCAGCGTGTAGAGCTGACAAGCGTTCTTCTCTGTCTCTCGCCTTTTCTCTAGCAAGTTCCTAAAGAAAAAAAATTATTCTGTGTCATTTAAGATTATTAACGATAATATTAACTACAACAATTGTTACGAGCGGAAGGCGATATTGAATTTCTTATTGTTATGCAACTTAAAAAATATTTTATTTTCAAATATAAATTTTCAAATACCTTCAAGATAAAAATTTATAAAATTCACTTATTAGGTGCAAAATTAATTATTATTGTTTATATTTTCCAAGATTTTTAATAAAATTCTTCACAAAAATTCAATTATTTTCAATAAAATTTCGCGAAAGTTTTAATTTTTTTCTTTATTCGTTATAAAATGTTTTAAAAGAATCCAATTATTATCTAAAATTTTAATAAATCCTTCAAAACAATTAAATGATTTTTGTAAATAGTAAAATCTTTGTACAAATTTAATTATTTTTATTAAAACAATTCTAATTAAATTCCTCGAGAGAATTCTGGTTTTTAAAAAACTTTAATACAATTCAAATAACTAAATTCAATAATATTCTAAAAGCTTTGCAAAAATTCAATTATTTTCAATAAAATTTCGCGAAAGTGAAGTTTGATATTTTTCTTAATTCGCAATAAAATGTTTTAAAAGAATTCAATTATTTCATAAAACTGTAATAAATCATTTGAAACAATTCAATTATTTTTAGAAATAATAAAATCTTTTCATAAATTAAATTATTTTTAAAACAATTTTAATTAAATTCCTCATAAGAAAAGTTTTAAAAAAAAATTTAGTACATTTCAAATAAATTCAATTATTTTCTAAAATCTTAATAAATTCATCGAAACAATTCAATTATTTTTATAAATAGTATAATTTTTTGAAAAAGTCAGTTATTTTTATAAATAGTGAAATTCTTTACAGGAAATCAATTATTGTCAAAACAATTGTAATTGAATTTCAAGGAAGAAATCAAATATTTTAAAATAATTTAATAAAATTCCATTATATCCTAAAATTTTAATAAGTTCTTCCAAATTCTACATAAAATTCACTTTCAACAATAATTTTAAATTCTCTAAAAATAATTTTTTCTGAAAATATTTTTAAAAATTCTATATAAAAATTAAATTACTTTTAATGCATTTTATAAATATATTCGTGAAAGTAATTGAAAGAATTCAATTATTATCAAAAAATTATAATATTCTTTACAGAAATGGAATAATTTTCGAAAAAACTTTAATTGAATTTCTTAAAAGAATTTAATTATTTTCAAATATTTATATAAAATTTTTAAAACAATTCATTCCTAATATTTCAATATATTATTCGAAACATTTAAATTATTTCTATAAATTGTAAAATTCTTTACAGAAACTCAATTCTTTTTAAAACAATTTTAATACATTTCCTCTAAAGAATTTAATTATTTTTAAATATTTACATAAAATTCAATTATTTTCTAAAATTTTAATAAATTTTTCGGAACAATTCAATTGCTTTTATAATTATAGTAAAATTGTTCACGAGAATTCAATTATTTTCATAAATAAAAAATTTCTTCGAAAGGAATTCAATTATTCTCTTCAAATTTTTTGATAAGATTCTTTGGAAAAATTGAAAGACTTTCAATACATTTAGTTTCAAATTTTAAATATTTAAAAAGAAAAATTTTTTAAAGTTAGGAATCAAAAAAGCAATCAACAATTAATTTTAATACAGATATTCCTTATTGTACTTTTTCATGATCATTAATTTGTATTAACAAGATAAGAAAAAAAGTTAATATTTTTTATGGATATCCAAAAAAGTATACTTAACAAAAAAGTATTACTCATCGAGCTTTAAAATTATTTTTATAATAATTATTACCTGACGTTCTTTTTCCCTTTCCAATTGCATTTTTCCAACCCGTTCTTCGCGTTCACGCCGGGCTTCTCTCATTTTTTGTATTCGCAATTGTCTTTCTGCCTCGAGAGCTCGTCTTCGCTCCTCTGCAGCTGCTTCTTTTGCTGCTTTTTCCTCCTGGCGACGTTGACGCTCTTCTTGTATACTCTATAAAATTTTGATAATTAATTTTCAAATCTCAAGAGAAGATAATTCAATATCCCGTCGTAAAATAATTTCAAATTTTACAAAAATACATAATTTTACCTTAATATCCCTTCCCAAAAATAAGTTAACTTTAATAGACACGTCAGTGAAGTTCGCAACGTTTATAATTAACGATTTATACCAAAAAAACATTTTTCTATTTAATAAAAATGTTTCTATCAATAAATAAATTTTATTAAGTATTTAAATAATTGCAATATACATTTAAATAGAAAAATATTTTTTTACTTCCTTTTTTTGGTATAATTAATATTTACCTGCAAGCGTTCCTCTTGTTCCTGACACAATGCCATAAAATCGTGCCGCTTATTTTGCGCCTCGAGTTCATTAATAAAGGCAATTTCCTTTAATTTAGAATCTTCGTCGTGCGCCTTTCTCACTACTTCCAAAAGATGTTGAGTTCTATTCTCTTCAGCTCGCTTCAGTTTCATTTCCAATCGAATTCTCTTGTCTTCAATTAATTGTGTTTTTGCACTCTTCACGTCCTCAACTTTATTTAAAAGTTCCCTTAGTCGCTGTGATTTTTCCATCAACAATTTTTGCCGTTTATGCTGAGCGCAAGCCTGTTTTGTTTGGAAGCGTCGGAGAGTTTCCGCTAAAGATCTCTTTCTGGACGGAGATGAAAGTTTCTGATGAAGCTCTAAAGCACGGCCAGGATGACGAGCGTCCAGTGCTTGTAATTGAGCTAAAGTGTCCATTTGTTCGGCCCAGGACATTCCTTCCAACATGTTTTCATATCTGGTCAAAAATAATAGTTATTAATTAAATTTTCTTTAGTTATTATAATTTATTAGATATTTACAAATTATTGTAATTTAATCTATGGATTTTCATTGATGTGAAACAATTATGTAGCTTTAGGAAATAAATTCGATTACATTTTTTATTTTAAATGTCAGCTTCTTTTAAAAATTCCAAATTTTTAAAAATCCAGTTATTAACTAATTATTATTATTATTCATTTTTTTCTACAACTTTAATCAAATTCTTCTAAACAATTCAATTATTTATAAAAATTTTAATAAATTTCTTCGCAAGAATTCAATTAATTTCAAAAATAATAAAATTCAACACAGAATTTAAATTATTTTTAATTTAATTTTTAAAAAATCCTGCAAAGGATTCCATCTTTTGAAAAAATTTGAATAAGATTTTGAGAAAGAACTCAATTACGTTCAATAGAGCTTCAATAAAATTTTTCATGGGAATTCAATTATTTTTAAAAACTGTAACAATATTCTAGGAATAATTCTATTATAATCAGAAATTTTGATAACATTTTTTATAAGAATCTAATTATTTTCAGAACAAATTTTGATAAAATTCTTCACAGGAATTTAATTAATTTTTATAAATAATAAAATCCTTCAGAGTAATTCCATTATTTTATATACAATTATAATAAATTCATTAGATGAATTTAATTGTTTTCAATAAAATTTTAATTGCATGCCTCGAAAGAATTTCATTATTTTAATAATTTTTAATATCATCTTAATTGAATTCCATTTAGAGATTTTAATTAAAATTATTTTCAAAACCTTCCATATAGTTCTTTAAAATAATTTAATTATTTGGAAACATAATTTATGAAATTTTTCACAAAAATTAATTAATTTCATATATAATAAATAGTTTGGAGAGTTTTTCGCAGGAATCAATTATTTTCATAACTAATAAAATTCTTTAGAGGAATTAGATTATTTTCAATACAATTTTCATTGAAATGTCTCGAGAGAATTTAATCATTTTCAAAAACTCATTAAGTTCTTTAAAATAATTTAATTATTTTCGTAATTTTTTTTAATTCGTCAGATGAATTCAATTATTTTAAATAAGTTTATAGTAAAATTCATTAGAGGAATTTAATTATTTTCAATATAAGATTCATTGAACTCCTGGAAAGAATTTAATTATTTTCAAAATTTTCAACACAATTTTAATAGAATTCTCTCGAAAAATTTTAATATTTTCAAAAACATCCATAAAGTTCTTTAAAATAATAAATTCTTTAGAGGAATTTAATTATTTTAAATTAAATTTTAATTGAATTCCATAAAAGAATTTAATTATTACCAAATTTTTAATAACATTTTAATTAAATTCTTTTGTCAGAATTGAATTATCATTGTCAAAAACATCCATTAATTTCTTTAAAATAATTCAATTTTTTTGTAAAATTTTGATAAAATTCATCACAAGAATTCAATTATTTTCATAAATAATAAATTTCTTAGCAAGAATTCAATTATTTTCAGTAGATACCATTTGTATAAAATTTCTCAAAAAGAATTCAATTAATTTTCAAAACTTGCAATTTTTTAAAAATGTTATTAAAAATTACTGTATCATTTTCAAAAAAGTTTAAACATTTTCAAAGTTTTAGTATGTAAGCTCTAGTTCTTCAGAAAATTTAAATTCCCACAAAAATTCAATTATTTCCTAAAAATTTCAATAAAATTCTTCGCAGGAATAGAATTATTTCCGAAAATTTTGGTAAAATTTTTTACTAAAAATTGTTTGTTTTCAATACGATAATTTTAAAATTCCAAGTAGTTTAACTGACAAATTAAGAAACAATAAGTAAACTTATACTAACAGACTGCCAGAATAATTATAATGTTTAATAATATAGAAGATTATTAATTTAATTAACAAACATAATCGAATTGACTTTGTCACTTCCTTAAAGCTACTATTTTTCTACCTTTTCTTAATGAATTAGCAAAAGCGATACCCGCGTTTATAAAATGTCTTTTCTAAAATTTTTCTTTTCTAAATTTCTTTTCAATATATTCCCTAAGTACTCACCTATCCTCTAAACTAATATTGTCATTAATCGGACCAATTGAAATATCCTCTTCTATTTCCAAAGCCATTTCACCATCCATCTCATCAGTTTCAGTGTCGACATCAATTTCAGTAGACTCCAATTCCATAATTTGCCTCTGTAATGATGCCTCCTCATCACAAAGTTGTTGAGATCTTTGAGTGTCTGCCTCTTCTGTTTTTCGCTCCTCCTCTAAAATAATTCTCTCTCTTTCTGCCTGAGCTGCCATAAATTGTTGTATTCTTTTCTCCAGAAGTTCGGCTTCATTTTTAAAAATAGCCGCTATTACGGACGTTGAATTTGTGTCATTAATATTCGGTATATCTCTTTGGTCTAATTTTTCATTACCACAAATTCTCTTGACATTTGAATTCACATTGTCATTTGCAATTTTCAGTTTTAATTCTTTTGTCTCGTCATTCTTTGTGCCGATACTTTTACTCTTTCGTTGTCTTTGATTTCCATCGGGTGTAAATGATTTTTTATTCTTCTCTGGAGAATTGTCTAAACAAAGTGCCGGCAATGAAATAGCAGTGCTTGGTTTATGAAAACGTGTCGACATATTGAGATTATTTGAACTTCCTCTTCTGTAACGACTTCGCACTGTTTGCCATCCGTCGCCGTCTTCTTTCATTTTTGTATTTTGTTTTGGTAGGACCTCGACAGAGGCACTGATGTCCTCAGCTCCTTTGCTTGAATTATGATCTTGTTTCTAAAAACATATTGTAATTAATATAATAAAATATAAAATAATAATAATAATAAAATCACAAAAAAACAAAATATTAAAAATTTTTACATGAAATAATTGAACTGAAATTAATATAAACCATTTCGCTGATTATTCTAAAATTATTCCCAATTTCCAAACGAATTAATTTCCAAATTTTTCAGTTTTAATTTTTGAAATAAAATTTTTTTAAAATAACATTATTTATTTTTTTACAAGAACAAGAATTTATTTCAATCTAAAACCTTTTGAAATTTAATAGTTTCTAAAAATTGCAATTGCTATTCTTTCCAAATTGAATTTCGTTTTAGACTTTTTAAATGAAATATCTAATTCAAATGTTTAACAAATCCCTAGAAAATTAAAAAATTAATATTAACTGAAACTTAATGATAAATATTCATACATTATTATATTTTACAGTAATTCAAATTTCAAAGTTTTTAATTTAAATATTCGAAAACCTTCTGACATTGAATTATTTCTAAAAATTCCTACTACAACGCTTCTGAATTTAATTATTTTCAAATATTTATTTACAGCTCTTCAAAAATACGATTAAACTTAAAAATAATTTTTAAAGGGAAAAATTCAATTATTTTTTATCTAATTTTTATATAAAATCAAATAATTTTTTTTGAAAAAGAAAATTAACAATCTTTCAAAATAATCAAAATCTTTCATTTAAAAAGTCTAAAAAGAAATTCAATTTGGAAAGAATAGCAATTGTAATTTTTAGAAACTATTTAAATATTAATACAGTTGAACAACGATTAAAATTACCAAAGATTTCATTTTAAAATATTATAAAATATAATTATTTCAAATAAATTACATCTTTTTAAAAAGTGTCACAAGAATTAACTTTTTTAAATACAAAAATAAAGAATTGATAAAATAATAAATATAAATAATATAATAATAAATAATAAATTCCAGGAAATATCCTGGAATTAAATTACTAAAAAAAATTTATCTAAATTTTTGAAAATTATTTATTTCATTCGAAGAATTTTAATAAAAATTTTAAGAATAATTACATTTTTCGAGAAATTTGTTTAAAATCCTATTAAAAATAATAACAATCGTGCAAATAATTTCATTATTTAAAAAAATAATTGAATTTTAACGAAGAATTTTATTTAAAAATTTCCATGTAATTGAATTCTAGCTAAGAATTTCATAATACTATAAACATTTTTTTTCTTTTTTTTTAAATTCTTATAATAATTTTTCTTTCAAAAAATTGTCTTCAAAATTATATTTTATATAACTGATTTTATAACAATATTTTAAATCCCCAATATTTATTATTTATGAAAATAAAGTTGAGTTCCTCTGAAAATTTTTATTAATTGATGAAAATAATTTCATTCTTTTGAGAAATTTTATAAAAAAATTTTTAAAACCATATTGAAATAATAATGAAAATAATTAAATTCTTGCAAAATAAAAGAGAAGTAATTAAATTATTTTTAAATTAAAAACTTTATAATTGTAATTAAAAATTTTATTTTTGAATTTGATTAAAATTGTTTTGAAACACTTGAATTCTTTCCAGAATTTTATTATACAATTTTTTTTTTAATAATTGAACTCTTTTAAGAAATTTTATCAAAATTGGAGCTACTGAAAGTACTGGGATTTCTGAGAAGAAGAATTTTATAAAAATACTCGAATTGATGCAAAGAATTTTATTAAATATTTTAATAACAATTAAAGTGTTTCGAAGAATTTTATGGAAATTTGTAAAAAAAAATGATTGAATTCTTGTGAAGAATTTGGAAAAAATTGTATTCAAAGTAATTTAATTCATATAAAGAATTTTATTATTTAGGAAAATATTTGAATTTTTGTGCAAAATTTAATTACTTATTTGTAAGAAATAATTAAATTATTGAATCATTTTTCATATTAAAATTTAAAAACATAACTCAAATATTTCGAACAATTAAATTAAAATTATATTCTATAGAAATATTTGAATTCTTAGGCTGAATTGAATGTTTGTGAAAACAATTTCAATTCTTATGAATAAATTATAACAAAATTGTTGAAACTAATTAACTTCATTCGAAAAAATTGTATTAAAATATTTTAATTTATTTCTTTCGATAAATGTTTTTGATAATTGTATTTTAAATAATTGAATTCCTGTCAAAGTTGTATTTCGTTAATTGAATTTTTGCAAAGAATTTTATTACAATTTTTTAAAACTAATTTTTTCCTTTTGAAATGTTTTAACGAAAATAATTGCATTTATGCGAAAAATTTCATTATTTCGAAAAATAGTTGAAATTTTTAGTTTAATTAGTTTTTTAATGCTTTTAAATAAGTAAATTCTTTTAAAGAATTGTATTCAAATTTTTTGAATTGTTTCTAAATGAAATTTTAGTAAAATTTCTGAGAATAATTTTTTTATTACAACTATCAGCGGTTTTAAAGTATTGTCAATTTCGCAATAAAATAAAAAGCTTTTAGTGTCAAAAATCCAAAAATAGTATCTAAATAGTACGAAATCGTTCAAAAAAAAGTAGTAAATAGTTTTTAGAAGATGAGTTCAAAATTAGAAAATTGGAAAAAATAACATTGCAAACTGGTTTTTTTTACCAGTTTTCAGATAACTTATTTATCGATTTATGGAAAATTATTTGAAAACTTATTTTCTAACAGGGAAATTAAATAAATACCTGATTGTTCGGTTGAGACTGTAATGGTCTTCTAATCATGACAGAAGTTCCCTGTCGCATTGGAGCAGCACTCGTTGATTCCCTAGCACATAAAGTGGTTTTACTTCGAAACATTCTCGGTCTTTCGGGAAGATTTCGTGCTGTCTTTGCCGTTGATGGTCGACCTTTTGAAACAGTCGAATAAGCTGGTTGTACTACTGGATTAACTTTAGGTCGAGTTCTATTCATTGCCGTACTCGGAGCAGAAGCAGAAGTAGTAGTAGTAGTACTCGACTGATTGGAAACTTTACTTCTCACAGTGTCCCGAGTGTGAAAAGTTGACTGCTTTTTAACAATCGGTTTAAAATATCTCTTCGATAATAAATTTGAATTCTCTCTAGATAAATTCTTTTCCGCAATTTTCTTTTCAACCGAGCCAAAGTCATTTGTAATATTTCTATTTTCATTTTCATTGCAATATTCTACGTACGAGAGATTAATTTCATTCTTTATTGTCTCTACATTACTTCTGTTGGTGCAATTTCCCTTTTCGTTCACTGCACTCTTAGTACTGTCAGTGTTTGTTTTAGAATTTTGATTTGAATTTAATACTTTTGAATGATTCTTTCCATCAGTGGTATTATTTTCACTTTGATGATTCGAAATATTTTCGTTTCCAATATTCGTAGTTGGCTTTTTCAGTGTTGTATTGCATACAATTTTCATGTGAGTTTTCTCATTGTTTGTCGATTCGGAATTTTTCTTGACAACATATTTTCGTGTTTCTTTCGGTTTGTTATCGATAAATTCATTGTGAGATGTTTTGTCAGGTTCCTCTTGTATGGAATTAATTTTACCATCACTTGAAACAGATCTACTGTCAAATGAAGTTTCAATTGGACTTTTACAAGCAGAACCCGTAGGACTGGATCTTTGGAGGGGACTTGTTGACTTTGGTGTGGAATTCCATAAGCGACAGGGTGAAGTTTTTCTAATTTCCCATGCTAATGGTGTGCGTCTCAATGGTGGCACTGTACTTTCATAGGCCCATTTTACCTTGAACCATTCTATCAAATTATGGAAATCGCGTACATAATTCTCTAGAACTAGTATTACTTCTTTACATTCTGATATATTTTCATCCTCTTCGCAGGTTTGATAAATACCATCAATGGCTCGTTGTAAATTGCCGAATAAAAACGCCCAATATCGGGCATGTAATTCTGAAATAAATAAATTAATTAAACAGGCTTGTCACAAACATTTAATCTTAATCTTCCCAGATCCTAAAGAATATTCTGATATTCTTAAAATTGTTGATTTCCTTTAAAAATGATTAAAAAATTTTTTTTCTATCAGGGTTGCCACGCTTTTGCTCCATTCAAATTCCCTGACTTTTCCAGGTTTTCCAGGTTAAAAAACGAAATTTTTCCAGGTTTTTAAGACAATATTTTTTTATTTTATTAAATTGAATAACTCTCTGATTTTCAGTCAAAACTTTTACATTTTTTATTCAATTATTCATTTCTAAAATGTTCAATTAAATTTCATCTTAACATCAATGTGATTTTAATAATTTTTTAAAAAGATTTTTTTTCAGAATTATCAAATTAATTTGTTTACAATTCAATTTTATGTGAAATTTCGATTATTAGAAAATTCTTCAGTTAGATATTATATATGTATTAGAAAATAAAAAAAAATAATAATAATAATATTAATTGAAAGAAAATTCAATTAAACTTTTTGAAAAAATTCTAAAGAATTGTTGATTAAAAATATGAATAATTCAAATTTTCAAAGATTTTAATTTAAATCCTTTTAAAATTCAATTATTTCTAAAACTTCATTGTATATTGCTTTCAATATTCAAAGGATATATTCTAAATTTTATTTGAAAATAATTTTTAAATCCATATTTAATAGAAAACACTCCTAAAACTCAATTATTTAAATAACAAAATTATAATAGACAAATGCATATTTCTTGAAATTGAATTTTCATAAACAATTTTATCAACAAATTATTTAATAATAAATTGACGCGTCTAGAAAAATTTTAATAAAATCTTTGAAGAATAATTTCATTTCCCGATAAATTTAATTAATTGTAGAAAATTGTATTAAAAATAAGTGAATGTCATTAAAGAATTTTATTAAAATTCCTAAATTGAAGAATTGAAGAATTTTATTGAAATTCCTAAAAATAATTGAATTTTTAAAAGCATTTTACTAAAATTCTTGGAAAAAATTAAATTTTGCAAAATCTTATTAAAAATCTGGAAAATAATTGAATTTTATTAAAATTCCTGAAAATAATTGAATTTTGTAAAGCATTTTATTAAAATTATTGGAAAAAATTAAATTTGGCAAAGAATCTTATTAACAATCTTGAAAATAATTGAATTCCATTGAAGAATTTTATTGAAATTCCTAAAAATAATTGAATTTTTTAAAGGATTTTATTAAAATTCTTGGAAAAAATTAAATTTTTCAAAATCTTATTAAATGTCTTGAGAATAATTGAATTTTATTAAAATTCCTGAAAATAATTGAATTTTGTAAAGCATTTTATTAAAATTACTGGAAAAAATTAAATTTGGCAAAGAATCTTATTAACAATCTTGAAAATAATTGAATTCCATTGAAGAATTTTATTGAAATTCCTAAAAATAATTGAATTTTTAAAAGCATTTTATTAAAATTCTTGGAAAAAATTAAATTTTGCAAAATCTTATTAAAAGTCTTGAGAATAATTGAATTTTATTAAAATTCCTGAAAATAATTGAATTTTGTAAAGCATTTTATTAAAATTACTGGAAAAAATTAAATTTGGCAAAGAATCTTATTAACAATCTTGAAAATAATTGAATTCCATTGAAGAATTTTATTGAAATTCCTAAAAATAATTGAATTTTTAAAAGCATTTTATTAAAATTCTTGGAAAAAATTTTATTTTTTTCAAAATCTTATTAAAAGTCTTGAGAATAATTGAATTTTATTAAAATTCCTGAAAATAATTGAATTTTGTAAAGCATTTAATTAAAATATCTTTTGAAACAAATTGATTTTTGCAAAAAATTTTATTACAATTTCTGAAAGCAATTGAATTTTGACAAATTTTTTTGAATAATTAAATTCTTTTGGAAAATTTCATTAAAGTAGTTGATAATAGAAATTATTGAATAGAGAAAAGTTTTTTAAAGTAGATGAAATTTTGTCATGAATTTTATTAAAAATTTTGAAATAAATTGATTTTTTACAAATACATTTGTAATTGCTTCAAAATTTAATAATTTTTAGTGTTTTTGTCTAAAATTTTTCTGTAAATCCATTATTTTGGATAATCAATTAAATATGTATTATATAAAATTTAACTAATTTCAGAAGAATTTGAATAATTTAAATTTTTAAAAAATCAACGTGCTTTAAGATTTCTAATGAAATTCAGTTAAAATCGAAATTTTCTAAAATTGTAAATTGAAACCTTTTGAAATCGATCAACTTATAAAAATTATAAACGCAGTTCTTCTAAAATTGAATAATTATGTTTGAAATATTTTAGTATTCAAATTCAGATTTTTAAGAATAATATATAAAATAACTTTAGAAAACAACAATTTTCCAGGATTTAGATCAAAATTCCCTGACTTTTCCAGGTTTTTTCAAGATTTATAAAATTCCCTGACATTTCCAGGTTTTCCAGGTTTCCAGGTTGCGTGGCAACCCTGACTATTTCATTTATTTACGATTTTCTTTAATTGGAAAATTATTCGAAAACATTAATAACTTCTTTTTTAAATACATAATCAATATTTTATATTATAAGAATAATATTACTGTAACTTCTTCAAAATTATCTTCATCATTTCAATTCAACTGTTATTTTCTAAAATTTCTTCTTTAAATTAATTATTTTTTGAAATATTTGAAAAAGCTCTTTGACAATTTTCAAATCCATTTGTTTACAATTCGGTTTTACGAAATTTCATCGATTATTACAAAATTCTTCAATTAAATATATATTAGAAAATAAAAACTACAAATAATTTCAAAAATTCAAATATTCAATTAAACCTTTTTAAAAAAAATTAATTCTACAGAATTGTTAGTTAAAAGTTTTAGGAAAAATTCAGATTTTCAAAGGATTTAATTTGAAACCTTTAACTTTTCAATATACAAAGATTTTTCTAAGAATTCATGCTTTTAATATTCAATTATTATCAAGAATTTTAGCTGAAATTCATTATTAAACCAATTTTTATTAAAAAATTCTACGAGAATTCAATTACTTAAATACAAAATCGATTATTCGGAGATTCTTCAAGACATTGAACATTAGGAAAAGAAAACTTTCAATAATTTTTAAAAAATTCTGTTAGGAGCCTTTGAACCATTATTATCATAATATTGGTTTTAATACCTTTGAAATATTTCAAGAAAAATTAATTCTACAGCATTGTTAGTTAATAATACGAAAAATTCAGATTTTCAAAGATTTTAATTTGACACTTGTTCAAAATTAAATTATTTCTTGGAAATTCACGCTATAATATTCTTAAATTTCAATTTTTTTAAATTCAAACTGAAATTCATTTTTGAATCAATTTTTATTAAAAAATTCTACGAGAATTCAATTATTTAACTACAAAAATCAAAATTAAATTATTTCTTGAAAATTCACGCTATAATATTCTTAAATTTCAATTTTTAAAAAATCAAACTGAAATTCATTTTTGAATCATTTTTTATTAGAAAATTCTACGAGAATTCAGTTATTAAACTACAAGAATAAATGATTTACGAAATAATGAAGTTTCTCTTAAAATTGAATTCTCATAAAGAATTTTATCCACCAATTTATAAATAATTAAATTCTTGCAAAGAATTTTATTGAAATTATTCCAAAAAAAATCTAAATATTTTAAATAAATTTTTGAAAATAATTAAATTCTTTCGAGGAATACAATTAAAATCCTATTCATTTAAAAATTTTTATTATTTTTTAAAACAATTGAATTCCCGCGAAAAATTATATTATAATTGTATTAAAATTAATTGAATTTCTACTTAGAATTTTATTATTTATAAAAAAATTCATAAATAGTTAAATATTAATAAAATTTTTAATATTTATAAAAATAATTAAATTGAGAAAAATTTTTGAAAATAATAGAAAATTTGGCAAGAATTTTATTATTTATTAAAATAATTGAATTTCAGCAAAAATTTTTTGTATTTATCAAAATAATTGAATTTCTGCAAAGAATTTTATTATTTACAAAAAGAATTGAATTATTGCGAAAAAATATATTTAAAAATTCGTAAATAATTGTATTTCAGTAGAATTTTGATTATTTATAAAAATTATTAAACGTTTGAGTAGAATTTTATTTAAATTTTTGAAAATAATTGAAAATTTGCCATAAATTTTATTACTTTTGAAAATCATTTGTAACTATTCTTCAAAATTAGAATATTTGTGTTTTTAACTAAAATTCTTTTATAAAACCATTATTTTTAATTAAATATACAAATTAATAATAATTAATTAAATACACATTAACAAATTCACCTGATTTTAGAAGAATTTGAATTATTAAATTTTTTTTGAAATTTCTGATAAGTTTAACTTTTAATGAAAATCTCTGTCTCTTCCCTGATCAATTCTACTTTACCTGACCTATGACAACCCTATTAATATACAAATTTATCCCAGGAAAATGATAATTATTCTTACCCGATTTTTTGTCTCGTCCAGTAGAGGCCGATCTTACTCGTGCGTTAGATTTTACAGATCGTTTCGTAGAACTCGACAAAGTTGCTCTGGGAACACTTGGAGGTTTACGGGTAATTTTTTCCGAGTTATTTGTGCCAACTGGTACATTGAAAGCTATTAAATTTCTAGCAGCTCGACCTTCTTCCTGTATTAATAATCTTACGTCTTCCATTTTCAAATCCTTAAAATTTAAACAATTTGAACAAAGTGGAAATGTTTACAAAACACTTTTCTGTATTTCAAAGTTACGATTTATTTACATTATTAAATTTAATTGACTTTAAATTTTCCATCAGACACAATTTAACTAATGAAGAGAACCTTCTTTTCAGTGAATTTAAAAAAGTTAATTACATACTATTGTTTACTATTATTTTTGCATTACGACAAACCAAAATATGATAAACATATTTGAGGTTATGTAAACAAAACACAAACTACAAGAATAATGTTTAGTAGAAATAGTACGAAATAATTTTTTATTATATAGAAAAAAGGTTCCTATTTATTATAAAACAAATAATATTTGAATGTTTCTATATTTTTAAAAATACTCGTCCAACTTGCAAAATATTGCCACTGCTAATTATTATTACCATCAGATAAATTGGAGAAAAAGATTAACAACTTACTATTATGAATCTGCAGAGGAAAAAATTTGAGATGACGCCAGTAAACTAATTATTCTCGTAAAAGAAATATTGAATATTTGCATTTTGATTACAAACGATGACCATGATGACATTTTGTAGATTAATAAGGATTTGAGCAAAATAGAAATACGCCCCTGGGCCCCTTGTTCCCCTGGCCAATCAAGTGAATCAAGTTGGTGTTCATTTTTAGGTTATGTTTCCATTTATTTCAAAAATTTAAACCCTCTTGTATCAGTGAATTTGTTTTAATTATAGAGAAAAATACTTTTGAGAATATTAAATTTAGAAGCATAAATATAATAACGATTTTCTAAATAATCGTAATGAAAATGGAAAATCATGAAAATAACGGAAGACAATTTGATTAAAGTAGTAAATGCGACAGTAGCGCCGTTACCGCTGGCTGAGGAATAAAATAGAACCTATAACATCAGATTTTACACACATTTGCGTGTGGGAATTGAATTAATAAGACCAATTTCAAGGTATTTTTGGAAATTTCTTACCGGCCATTCAGCCGTGTGTGACAGATATTATAAGTGAATCGGTGACTAAAGTGATTTTTACTGAGATTTAAGAAATACGAGTTGAAGGGGCACCGGAGACGAACTTTCGGGGTGACGCGGGCAGATTTTCTCAAAAAACGTATGTATTCCCTTGTAAACTTCAACTCTATATCAAGAAGCGCATCAAGATTATCTCGAATACAACTTTCTTTTTCTTGGAACATCTTTATGAATGAAATCAAATTGGTACCATATTATACATTTTTTTTCCATTCCGCTATAACCAATTTTTGCTCGCGAAGAGGTTGGAATAGTCTCCTCTTTCATTCTCAGATTTTTCTCAATTCAATGTGTTGCGTTCACTTCTCGATGCGTTCTTCTTTCAGAATTTATTTCATACTACTTTCTCTTTGGCATTATTGTAAATATATAAACACGATAAATATTTTTTCATCCAGTAATTTTTTTTTTTTTGAAATAAGAATTGTAATTTTGTGAATTATTGCTATTTTGTGATTTTTTTTGGTATTCACTGCGGTGAAAAAAGAAATATTTATCCGCTTTGTCTAATATATGCTAGAAAAATATTTTTTATTCTCCAAGTTATCTATTTCTCTTATTATCTTAATAATTGTAAAATGGTTTTTTATGTAAACTATGCAAATTATAATTGCGGTGATACTTTTTTGTATTTATTATGAGATTATATTCAAATCACGTGATATTTTAATTTAATAAAGAATAACTTTGTTGTCAATTGACATTATTGATTATCAAAAGTTAGTGATAGTTTTCACTATAATGTTATTTGTAGAATAGAAAGAATTTTTTTTTTGCCTGAAAATTTTCCATTTTTGAAAATTATGAATTATTTATTGCAATTTAGTATTTAAAATCTGGTAGGGGAAGTTGGTAGAAATCTGTAGACAATAATATTTGATAATTGATTGTTTTTGTTGTGATGTAAATTGTTAAGTATATGAAGATTATTTTACTTGACAGTTAATAAAAATGGCTGGATTGCCGCGAAGGATTATTAAAGAAACACAAAGACTCATGCAAGAGCCAGTGCCTGGAATTAGTGCTGTACCAGATGAGACCAACGCTAGATATTTTCATGTAATTGTCACGGGGCCTGAAGATTCACCTTTTGAGGGAGGACTATTTAAACTCGAGTTATTCTTACCAGAAGACTACCCAATGTCCGCACCAAAAGTTAGATTTATAACAAAAATTTATCATCCAAATATCGACAGGTACAAGTCTTTGAAATACAGATTATTTATGTTTATTATTATTACAGGCTTCTCACTAATCTACTGAAGCCTAATATTTAATACCTTTTTTTTACGATTAGCCACTATTTTGATACTTTTTTTTCCATATTTGTGACATTAAAAGCTACTTTTTCCATTTTATTGAGAATTCGCTCTCCTAGCGAGTTGTAATAAAAAAAATTATTATCAGAAATTTTACTAAAATTTCATTTAGAAACAATTCAAAAAATTTGAATACAATTCTTGAGAATAATTCACTTATTTTAAAGAATTAAAAAACTAATTTAACAAAATATTTCAACTATTTTTAGAAATAATGAAATTTTTCGCACAGATGCAATTATTTTCGTAAAAACATTTCAAAAGAAAACAATTGTTTTTACAAAATTGTAATAAAATTCTTTGCAAAAGTTCAATTAATATAATAAAACTTTGACACGAATTGAATTAGAACTTTTTACGAAAGAAATGAATTGAAATATTTTAATACAATTTTTTCTCAAAAGAAATTAATTATTTTCAAAAATTTTGATGTAATTTGTTTATAAGAATTAAATTATGTATTTGCACGAAAATTAAGTTCATACCAAGAATTCAATTATTTTCAATACAAGTTTAACTTAATTTTTCGAAATAATTGAATTATTGCTTTAAATCTTAATATCATGATTCAACTATAATTCAATTCTTTTTACAAATCATTAAGGTTCACACAGAAGATCAATTATTTTTATAAATAATAAAATTCTTCAAATGAATTAAATTAGTTTGAATATAATTTTAATTGAATTCCTCAAAAGAATTAATTATTTTTATAAATTTGCATAAAATTATTTAAATATAATACAATTATGATTAAAAAGATACAATTTTTAGAAAATTTCTTTAAAAAAATTAATTATTTTAAAAAATTGTAATAAAATTTTGGGGAGAATTCAAGTGTCTTAAAAAAATTTAATTACATTCAAAAATAAATTTTTTAATTAAAATTAAATTAATATTAAAAAGTTTTTTTTTTAAATTTGATTAAGTTCTTCTTGAGAATTAAAAAATAAATGAAATGAAAATTTAATTAAATTACTCGTAAAAATTCAATTATTTTTTAATATATTAATTAAATTCTTAGCAAGATTTCAACTATTTTAATAAATTATACAATTTTTCGCAGGTATTTAATTATTTTAAATAATTTTATCAAAATTCTTCGCAAAAATTTTATTACTTTGCAAAATTTTAACAAAATTATCTATGAGAATTGAATTATTTTCATAATTTATTAATAATAATTTATGAAATTCTTCGCTGGAATTTAATTATTTTCTTAAATAATAAAATTCTTCATAGGAATTCAATTATTTTTGTAAATAATAAAATTCTTCATAGGAATTCAATTACATAAAATACCATTTTTAAGTAAATTTTTCGATAGAAAAATGATGAAAAAATATATTAAAAAAGAAAGAAAAGAAAATTATTTGAAACATGTTAGAAAGATTCGTTGAAAGAAATTAATTATTTTCAAAACTTTTTTACAAAATTTTTTGGTAAGAATTCAATTATTTTCAAAAACTTTTCATAAAATTCCTTATATGAATTAAATTATTTTTAATACAATTTAAAGTATTGAATTGTTTAAAAGAATTTGATTATTTCTAAAATGATTAATAAAATTCTTTACAAGAATTCAACTATTTTTACAAATAATAAAGTTGTTCTCAGGAATTCAAGTAAAAAAATAGAATTCGTCAAAGAATTGAATTATTTTCATAATAATAATAAAATGTTTTGCAGGAGTTCAATTATTTGTAAAACATTTTTAAAGGAATCTGGAAAAATGTAATTGTTTTTTAAAATGTTATTAAAATTCTTTAAAAAAACGATTTTAAGAAGTTATCAATTGTCTTATGAGTTAATTATTTTTATATTTAAATAATTGAATTCTCGTAGAACTTTCTAATAACAATTGATTTAATATTGAATTTCAGTTAAAAAATTTAGATAATAATTGTAAACGGAATAAAAGTAAATGCAGATTAAAATTTTTGTAATTTTTATTAATCGACTAAAACGAGTTTTTTTATTGTTAAAATGTACTTTCTCGATAGGTACTTTTTTACGTCTGAAAGCTAGTTTTTTATATTTTTCAATAATTAATTATTAAGTGCAAAGCCTGATATTATTTATTTTATTTACGATCTATTATATTATTTTAATGTATTCTATAAATATTTATTGACAATTGAAATACAATAATAAACGTTCTTTTAATTTCACAGGCTGGGTAGAATCTGTTTAGACATTTTGAAAGACAAATGGAGTCCAGCTCTTCAAATTAGGACAGTACTTCTATCGATACAAGCGTTGTTGAGCGCACCAAATCCTGATGATCCATTAGCTAATGACGTAGCTGAATTGTGGAAAATAAACGAAAGCGAAGCGATACGTAATGCCAAAGAATGGACTCGTAGATACGCCATGGAAAACTGATCTCAGTATCAAAAGATTAACTATCGCGCGACAAAATGTCATCATAATTTTTTCTACTGTCAAATAATCTACGCCAGTTGCACCCATGTCCACAGTTTTTCCATCAAATGAAGAAAATAAAAAAAAACAAACAAAAAAAAAACAACGCAAGAAACGAAAGTTGTAACACCAGACCTGCTGGGACTGTATTTTCTATATATTATCAAAAGCGAAGACGTTTCTAATTCAATCGTATAAAATGTATATACGATTGCGCAAGACTTACAAGAATATATTTTCAATAGTGGTGAAAAAGAAAACACGGGAAATAAAAAAAACAAGGCCGATGATTTGAAACATTTAGAAAAGAAATAATGATAATAATAATAATAATCATCATATAATTATTATCATTATTAAAAATAATACCTCTAAGCTCGAGCTCGTATGATCCTTTTTGCTGTTACACTACGAATATTCCGCTTGCCGGCGTTCTTCTGACATTAGGATATAAAATTGTACATAATTTATTTTTCGGTAATTCAAGCACTATTCTATATTATAATTTTAGAATTTGGTAGAATATACACTCAATTATCGAAAAATCAGGTACAGCTAAACAGTCTTTTATCTTTTATGAGAGGAAACGAGAGAAAAAAAAATATGAAAATACATTGAAAAACGTGTAAATCATATATACATTCACAATTTAACTGCATTTATTAATTTTCACTTCCAATTTTTATCATTATATAATCACGCCGCTTAAGAAAACAACAAAAAAAAAATCTTGAGCATGAGACGTCGAACAAGTTGATAATTTATTAAATGTAGGAATTTTATTATAAATCACGATTATTAATCATTAAGTTGAAAACTGTATTATCAAATTTACACGAAACCAGAGATTTTTCAAAAAAAAAAAACTGTTTCGTTAAAGAACGGTTTTAAATAATTTTTTTTTAATGGAATGCTGGACGTAATTCCAATTAAATGAAAAAACTCGAATACATGTACATTTAATAAAATGATAATTTTAAAAAAGTATTAAATATGAATTGTTTAGCTGTGGGGATGTGTAATTAAGTTTTTGAAATGTTTGGAGCGACCTAAAAGGCTTTCTGTCTACATTTAATCACCTTGTGCCTTTCCCAAGCAAGATCGGAATTTCAGAAAGTAGCTGCGCTTCACATCAGGGAAAGACAAAGGTAAACAAAAAAAAAGTAAATAAATAAAAATGCACTTAAATTTAAAATCAAATTCAATTTTTTACTTTTTTCACAAATGAGCCACCAAAGTTCCCGTTTTTCCTTTAATAGCGTTTTCACAAAAAATTCTTGATTTTGTATTTCCCTGATTTCCAGACCAAAAAAAAATTGTTTCTTTTTCCCTAATCTCTACAAAGAAAAAAAATTTAAGGTATCTTTGATTAGATTCTAAAAAAATCATCAGTTTTAAAAGTAAAAATTTAGTTTAAATCTTAAAAAGTGTCTAATAAATATAAAAATAATATTAATTAATACAGTGAACTTTCACAAAAACATTTTTAAAAATTACAATAAAATTCATTAAAAAAGAATTTAGATTTTTGGGAAATTAAAAAAAATTTCAACAGAATTTGGAGAAATTACAATTATCAAAATTTTTAAATTAATAAAATTCAATTATTATAAATAAAATTTGCCGGAAATTTTAATTATTTACAATATTTTTAAATCGTTAATAAAATTATTCTAAAATTCAAATATTTCAATTATTACCATGATTTTTAAGTCGTTTATAAAATTATTTAAAAATTCAAATATTTTTAATAGAATTCTTGAAAATTTTAATTATTTATAAAAATTTTCATTTTTTAGTAAGATTCTTTAAAAAAAATTTAATTTCTTTTAATAATTTTTGGAGAATTTCAATTATTTCAATTAAAAACATAAACAAATTTTTTACTTTTGTAGAATTTAAAGAAATTTATATTATTACCGTTATTTTCATTTATTAATAAAATTCTTTAAACCTTTAATTGTTTTTAATAGAATTTGCAGAAATTTCAATTATCATCAAGATATTAAAAATCGTTTATCAAATTGTTTAAAAATTCAAAGATTAAAAATTTTAATTATTTATAAAAAATTTTATTTTTTAGTAAGATTCTTTAAAGAAGTTTAATTTCATTTAATAATTTTTGGAGAATTTCAATTAAATACATAACAAAATTATTTACTTTTGTAGAATTCAAAGAAATTTATATTATTAACAATATTTTCCATTAATTAATGAAATTCCTAAAACAGCAATTATTTTTTAACAAAATTTGTAGAAATTCCATTTATTAATTATATTTTTAAATTGTTTTAAAAATAAATTTTAAATTTAAATTTTTGCTAATTTCAATTTTTCTAATGGTTTGTTTGAAATATTATTTGCTCTAAAAATTCAATTCTCTTTAATAAAAATAAAATATTAATGAATACCTAGAAAAACTTTTTTTTTAATTTTAAATAAATTTTATCGAAATTTCCATTTTTAATGAAAATTTAAAATAATTTTTATTATTTACAGAATTAATTAAAAATTAGAGCATTTTGTTATGTAATTATAAAAAGCATTTTGTCTGATAAAAAAATTCAAGAATTTAAAGTTTTTAAAATAATTCTTATTGAATACCTAAATCCATCAATTTTTGTAGTAATTCTAGAAATTTTGTCATTCTGTCAGTACTTTTCATAGAATTCCTTGATATCCCTGATTTTTTCCTGATATTCCTGACCTACAACAAGAAAATAAATATAAATACATATTTGAAAAATTAAACTATTCTCTGAATTTGTCTTCCTTTCAAATTAGAAAATTAAAAAAAAATGTAAATTCTCTTGTTATGTTTGGTCAAAATCGTTCAGCTCTAATTAAAAAGAAAGAAAATCTCTTTTCAATGAGAATAACATTATTAAAATTAAAAAAAAGTATTCCTTTATTCGTTATTAAGAAAACTTAATAAAATTTATCAAACTATTAAATTTAATTTATTAATTTATTAGATTAAATTAAAATTAAATACTTAATTTTCGAATTATAATTTTCAAACAAACAAATGAAGTTAAATACAGGATTTTTTTGTTCATTAAAAATTATAATTATATTCTTTGATCGCAAAATTTATCATTCAAAAAAAATTAATATTACAATATACAATAATATAATCACGAAATGAGTTCAAAATTACAGTTTATTGTTTTTTTTATGGACTAGTACACATCGCTTAGTTATTATTGTAACTTATAACATTGATAAAGACAATCATGGTAACACACCATGAATTTTTGAAGCTACAGCGCAAGCTCTATTATTAAGGTTTAATTGTCGCACAAGTGGGCATTCAAAACATTTTCTCTAACTTTCTTTCTTTTACTTAATTTTACAATCAAAATTTCCTCTTAATTTGTCGATAATAAACTGTCATTAATAATAATAATAATAATAAACAACTTTCTTTAATACAAAAAAAATCAAGAAATTTGTATAAGAAATTCTTAATGACTTTTTCCATTTGGGAAAAAAAAGAAATTCAAAAATCATTTCATTATTCGACTGTCTGTATACAAAAACTGTAGTAAAAACTTTGCAATATAATTTACTTATATAAAATCAGATGAAAACATAATTAAAAAAATTTGTTTTCATTTCTTTTTTTTCTTTTGTATAAAATAAAAATGATTGTAATGAAAAATTGTTGCAATATTCATTGTTATAAATGAAGTAATAAGAACTTCATTAGAATATTAAATTTTTTTTCATATAATAATAGAGAATAAAAATGTTTCTCAAAGGCAAAATGTTTGCTTTTTTTTCTAATATGTTTTGTTTTTTTTTCGAAGCTATTTAAAATACAAAATATGACATATATTCTTTTGTTTTTTAAATATTAAGAATTATGATGATCACGTAAGATTTACTAAAACGATAGATTTTTTCGCATTTGCGGACTCACTTGTTAAAATAGGGTTAAACATTTTTCAGTCGGAGTGGCTTGCGATGGCTGAGTATGTACTTTTTTTTTATTTATAATATATATTATTTCATTCTTAGCATAGTGACTAGATAAGTTTTAGCCACCCAACTATACAACTTGTTTGATCCCATATATTTTACTTATTACATTCCAATGCTCATCGAATATATTATTTATATACTGTGTGTGTGTGTGGGTGTGGATAAATTTTCCATGCCAAAGTTCATTTATAAATATTATTACGTATAGTTGACTAATTCTTTTTATTTTTTTTCTCTCTCTTCTTTGAGCCTATTTTTTTTATCCAATATCATTTGATCATATTTTTTTTATAGATAATGTACAATTGATTTTATTTTTCATCTTATTAATCCTTTCGTATGTACACAGGATGTGTGTAAACTCTTAAACATTTTCTTTTTTAAATTCTATATTCTGTGATATGCAATAAGTTTTATTTTTCTTCTCTTTTACATTGTTCCATTCGACGGAAACAATGAAACTCTCAAATTGTATTCGAAGATTACACACAAGTGGAAAAAATCAAAAAGAAATTGTATACAGTTAATTACAAATTTAATAAAAATCCTTTAGTTCGAAATTATTTGAAAATTCAACAATTTTTCCTCAAAGGTGAAAATTGACTTAAGAGAAAAATTTTCGAATTATTTACATAAAAGTGAAAATTTGATCTTCGGCTGAACTTCGAATAAAATTCCATTAATTTCATTAAAAGAATTAATTTAACATTAAATTATTAAAAATATTCTTTCAAAATTCAAATATTTTTTACTTATTTTGTAAAATTGTAATAAAATTCTTCAAAGATTCAATTACTTGTAATAGAATTTTTGAAAGTTTCAATTATTTCTAAAAAAATTAAATTCAAAATTGTAGAATTTAGACAATTTTTCAATTGCTAAAAAATGTCTTATAAAATTCTGTTATTTTTTAAAATAAAATTTCTAAACTTTTAATAAATTTTTTAAAATATTGAACTTTTTTAATAAAATTTTGAAAAAATTCTTAAAAATTCAATTACTTGTAATAGAGTTTTTCAAAATCTCAATTATTAATATTATCAATAAAATTATTCGCTCTAAATAATGAAACTCTCAAAATTGTATTCGAAGATGAAGAAATTGAAAAAAGTAAAAAAAATTATACACAAGATAATAAGAAATTTGATAAACTTAATTATTAATAAGCAAGCAAATTAAAAATTTTGTGAAAATCTTAAACCTCAGTTTGAAATTAATTAAAAATCAAATTTTTTTCCCTTAGTTAAAAATTTACTTGAGAATTAATTCGCGAGTTATTAACTCGAAAGTGAAAATAAAATAACAAATGATATTTGAAATCATTCAAATAAAATTTGACGAGTTCTTCGATTACTAGCTTTCTTAATTATTTCCTAGTATTAAGATAAATCTTCTTCTCCTCATAAATTTGGAAAAGAAATCAAACAAAAATATCCACACTGGATAGCATTTTTGATAAAAAATATTTAGTACATTTCTTAGTAAAATAAATTGTTATGTTATTTTTTTAACTAAGTAAATAGAAAGCTTTCTTGTGAAGAAGAAAAAAAAATTGATTTTAATAATTTCGCCGTCTTTAAAACAGAAAAAAGAACTTAATCTTATTAACTATGAGACTCATTTAAATGTTTTGAAACAATCACAGAAGAGTCCGACTACTTTCAAAAATTCGGATTTACATCACTTATCGTCGAGTAAAATGAACAATTTTTATCAATACGTAGAATTAATGTTTCGCTTCTTCATTTTTCCTGCTCTCTCTGAGAATGTTTCGAAAATGAAAAATTTTTTTCCTTCAAAATTGCCTTAAAAATTGGTAGTATTTTTTTTAGAATGAGAATATTGTACACATATATTTATAAAAGCGTGAGAAATATCTAGAGATCCAAATTTAAAGTATATGTTACAATATTATAAAGGCACTACACGTCAGCTGAAAATTAAATTTTTAGTTTCGAATTACGAATGTAATTTCAAAATTTAACTTGAATTTAATTTGTAATTTGAATTTAATTTAAATTTTATTTTTAATTTAATTTCAATTTAATTAAATTTAATTACATCTTAAATTCTGCTAATAACAAAATTTCAGAAAAAGACATAGAAAATTTTTGATTTTAGTTCGAATTAGCCGACGTGATAGTTTTAATGATGATCTTTTTGGATCGCCATCTGTTTAATTATTTGAAGCTTATTAATTTACAAGGTTTATTTTTCAGGCCTTAAACAGTCTTATGTCCTAGAGTTGAAAGTGAAAAAAGTTATGTTGAGAAGATATAAGACTCGTTATGCGTCTTTTTTTTCCATTTTGTCACGATGTACTTTGGCATTGAAATTTTATCAAACAAAATCTAGGATCTTACTATCCGAACCTTTTTTTTTTGCATACTTGATATTCAAAGCAGAATAGCTTAGAATGTTTCCATTAAAAATATATTAAAATTATAATATATTGGTAGAAGATTGCAAGTATTTACAAATATTTTGAAAGAGCGTTTTTCGAAAATTGTTTTGAGAAAAAAAAGCTGCACTCTTCTTAGAAAACACAACAAATTCTTTTATTTTCAATTTATCTGAATTTCGAAAAGAAAGAAATAAGTTTTTCCAATACTTCCTTAAGGAGTCGATAACATTTTTCAGTTTTTTGATAAAATTTAATGACAATGATTTCGAAATGAGAATTTTGTTAATCTAGTTCCAATTCAGTTAGATTGGAAATAAAAATTTTGAATTTCGTTGTTAAACATGCAGTCCGATAGGTGACAATTAGACTTTTCGTTAAGAGGCTTACAATATTGATAATAAAAAATTAATAAATGTACGATTTATTCAGGTACTGACGATGTTTGCCAGTACTTGTCACAATATTACTCTTGACTCGATTTCAAATAAAAAACAATGAAGAAAAAATAAAATATGTAGTCGTGTTCGCTTTCATTTGTTTTCTATCTGACATCGACGTTGACACAAGACTTCATTATTCTTATAGTTTAGAGATAAAAAAAAGAATTAAACAAAGGAATGTATTAACAAAACCTGCAAAAATTAGAAAGAGAGATGATTAGAAAAAGTTATAATTATATATATATAATGATAATTAATAAGAAAATTGTAATTTACTTTACAGTTCCAGCCCTGCCCTGTTACGTTAGTAAAGAGCTTTTGTGCTATTTATAATCATGTGCATTGCATCGTCTACCTCATCTTCCTTGGCGCAAGTAACTTAAAGCGACTCTTAACGGCAGTTATTTGTAGTGAACATAGTGCTTGTACTTCAGACAGAAAACACTCTATTTTCTCAAAGAGTGAACGCCTTTATACATTTTTTTTTCTTCTTCTTTAATATCATAAACAAAAATATTAGCTTCGATTTGAGAAAAAAATTCATTCAACAATAAGTGTATCTAAATTACAATTTGGAATGCATCATGATTGAAATTCACAAAATAGAGAGAGAGAGCGAAATTTCTTCTGTAAAACAATTGCAAAAACACTTTTTAGCTTTATAAATATACCTATAGAAGCACAAGTACGCATGAAAAAATATTTATATTATTGCTGCCGTAAGATGTCACGTTATTTATTTTTTGTTTTGATAAAACTTTTTTTTTTATAACTTTGTCACTTAATAAATAATCGGTGAATAAATATATTTAGTTTGAAAGTGACTATAGACCAGACCATAGTCTATTTAATTGTAAGCAAGAGATGATTGTAATAAGTGGGACATGGGGCGTTCCAAATTGAAATACAAAACAACTCACGTGGAACAACTTGTACAATGAAGTTATATATAGAATACGGTAGTGGATGGCAGATGTATTGTCTGTTCACTATCGTTTTGGCCAGGTAAACGCTTATATGTACACCGGAGATTCCTGGCCAGTTAACAGCCTAAACATTGATGTCGGCATCGTCTTCATCAAAATCTGGAAGAAAAAATCATTATTGTCAACAATGTCATAATATTTAAGAAACAATATTTTTGAGAAAGTACATTCAAACATTTTCAATTTAAACACAGGGTTGCGGAAAAAATTTATTTTTCTCTAACTTTTCCATGATTTTGAGATGAAATTCTGATTTTTTCTCTGACTCTAAAGAATATTATGCGATTCACTTCAAAAATTATTAGGCATTCAAAAAAATGTTATAAAATTTATTTACCAATTTCTTTAATTGTAAAATGATTGGAAAACATTTTCATTTTTAAATAAGTATTTAATTATTATTTTTTCGTAGGGATTAAAATTTTCCAAAACATTCAAAATCAAACTTTTTTGAAATTCAACAACTTATAAGAATATTATTATAAAACATGAAGAAATTGATTGCTTTGAGTCTTTGACTCGCAGTGATTGATATTTTCATGTTTTATAATAATTAAAAATGACGGAGTGATAAAATCATTGTTTTATATTATAATATTATTATCACTTCTTCAAAATTATTTTCATCATTTCAATTCAACTGTTATTTTCTAAAATTTTTAACTAAAATTCTTCTTTAAATCAATTTTTTTTTTAATTTTGAAAACGCTCTTTGACAATTTTTGAATTTACTTGCTTACATTTCAATTTTACGAAATTTCATCGATGATTTAAAAATTCTTCAATTAAATGTATATTAGAAATTAAAAACTACAAATAATTTCGAAAATTAAAAATTCAATTAAACGTTTTCAAAAAAATTAATTCTACAGAAACTGTTAGTTGAAAATAAAAAAAATTCAGATTTTCAAAGAATTCAATTTGAAATATTTTCAAAATATAAATATTTCTAAGAATTCTTGCTTGTAATTCTTAATTATTAACAATTTTAGCTGAAATTCATTTTAAATAATCGAGTTTGTTAACTCAATTAAAATAGTACTGAAAATTAGGAAAATAATTCAACTCTTTGGGGAAATTCAATTAAAATTGTATTAAAAATAATTAAATTCGTCTGAAGAATTAAAAAAATTAATGAACATAGAATTGGATTTCTGCAAAGAATTTTAATATTTACGAAAACAATTGAATTATTGCGAAGAAATATGAAAACTTTGTGAATAATCGAATTTCAGTGAAATTTTTATTATTTATAAAAATAATTATACGTTTGAGAAGAATTTTATTTATTTATTTTTTAAATAATTGAATTGAGGGAAATTTTCGTAAATAGTTCATTTTGGTGAATTTTTTTTGTTATTTATAAAAATAATTACATTTTCTAGTAGAACTTTATTAAATTTTTTGTAAATAATTGAATTCTTATGAAAAATTTCATTAAAATAGTGAATTTTGAAAAATTACTCAATTGAGGAACATTTTTGAAAATAATTAAAATTTTACCAAGAATATTATTCAAATAGTCGAAAATAATTGAATTTTGAAGAAGAAATTTATTATTTATAAAGATAAGTGAAATTTTGACGAGGATTTTTTTTCTAAATAATTGAATTTCTGCGAAGATTTTTTTACTTTTGAGAATAATTGAATTTCTACAATCGTTTGTAACTTTTCCAAAAGTCAATTCTTCTCTAAATCCATTATTTTTATCAATTAATTAAACATATTCACATATAGAAAATATTCATAAATTTTGTAAAAGTATTTCACATTGTTGGGAAAAAATGTAACAGACCAAACATTTGACATAAAAAATACTAAACAGTGAAAAAAATGAAATTTAGTAAAATTATATTAAAATTTGACTAAAATTCTTATATTTGATATAATTATACTAAATTTCACATACGTTTTTTTTAATGTTTAGTATTTTTTATATCAAAATTTTGCTGTATCGTATTTTTTTCCCCAAATGGTAAAATACTGTTACAAAATTTAATATAATTTTCTCTCCGTCTTGAAAAATTGAACTGATTTCAGAAGAATTTTAATTTTTTACCCAAATTGTAAAATATTGTTACAAAATTTAAGATAATTTTCTCTCCGTCTTGAAAAATTTAAATAATTTCAGAAGAATTTTAATATTAAACATTTTTCAAAAATTTAAGTCCTTGAGAATTTCAAATTAAAAACTTTTCAAGTTGATCAATTTATGAAAAAATTCAAACGCAACTTTTTAAATTCAACTCATTTTAAAATATTTATGTAAAATTATTCTTCCAATAATTTATAATTTTAAAAAGAAATTTTAGACAGAAATAGAAAAAATTGAATGTTTTGTATATTATAGAATTCGTGGTATTTTCATAGTTTATGAAACAAACAAAACAGTAAAAACAAATAAACAATTTTACTCATGAATTCTAAACATTTAATTTTTTCCAGTCGTTTTAATAAAACTTCCTGATTTTTTCCTAATTTCCCCGATCTATTGCAACCCAGTAGTAAAAAATAAATTAGAGAATCTCAAATTTGTTTCCTCAGTACTTTAAAGAAGAAAGAAGAGAAATAGAAATCGAGAAAAATAAATGAAAAATGAATTTTGACTTGAAATTGAAAATATAGAAAAAAAATGGAAGAAACATGTTTTTCTTGTATGAATGAATAAAATTATACCTCGCCGACGGATGTTGCCAAAAGATTGACAATCTTTTCGTGCGGTACTGCGACAACACTCTGGTTATTTATCTCAATAATTCTATGACCAACTCGAACACCACCTCGTTCGGCGATACCTCCTCTTAGTAAACTACATATAACTCCATTCTGTACACTAAATCCTAACTGATATTTTGTGTCTGGTCTCTTGATTTTGACTTCAACAACAGGCGCGCACGGCACGACAGTCAACTTAACGACAGTTTGGTTCTTGGAATTTTTGATGTACGTTTGACACGTGGAAAGAGGCAAACCGACCAGCGAGACCCCATTGATTGCAATTATTTGATCGCCGATGTTTAGCTGCCCGCAGCGAGCGGCCGCACCAGCCGGTGCCAAATTTGCTATCACCACTGTCGGTAGCATCGAACCCCAACCAGATTCCACTATCACTACGCCTAGAATTTCACCTTTTGCCTTTGGTACCACCACCTATTTTTCAAAATACAATTCTCATTAATATAAATTAATCTTTCTTCACTATCAACTATATTTAATAGATATAGTTTTATTTCTACCTCTTTCTGCATTTCCTTTTTCGCAAACATTTGAAGTTCATCGCCAAAAATTTCCTGTGAATTGAGCACCTCTTGATAATCCATTTCCTTGACAAAACTATGATCTTCAATCCCGTTGGCCTTGAGAAATTCCATGTACGCCACTTGAAATGCTTGTCCAATACTTTGTGCAATAAACTGAGCTTCCTCACTTTCAAAAACGTGACAAATCATTTTTGGAGTTCTATTAATTTTTGGTGCTTCCTCCATTTCGTGCGGTACAAATCGTCTTCGCGCCATGAGAACAACCAAATCACCAATGTCAGCTATATACGATATTGTTCTCAGTGCATGATCCATCATTATCTCCTTTAAATCCGTATTCAATACCATTATCTTCTCCGTCGATATGAATAGATCAACTTCCGTACTCGGTTGCGTCTCTCCATCGGGCGCCTGCGAATTCAAACAATTTCATCAACACAAAATTCAAATAATTTATTCAATACAATTTCAAATAATTTAATCCATTTAAATTCAAATCATTTAATCAATACAAATTCAAACAATTTAATCCATTTAAATTCAAATAATTTAGTAACACAAATTCAAATAATTTAATCAATACAAATTAAAATAAATTCACATAAATTCAAATAATATAATCTATATAAATTCAAAAAATGTAATCAATATAATTAATAATATTTGGCAGTATAGCATTCAAAATGATTTCTCTCGAAGAATACTCACCAGAGCCTATGAAAGAGCAGCGTGAAAGATAAAACAAATATTTCATTAAGTAATTGCGATATTTCAGAAATAATATTTCTCTACCACGTATATAGAAATATGCTAATTTTAGAAAAAAAAAATCAAAAATTACACCAATAAAGAGAAAAGTAATAAAAATGAACTCGAGAAAAATGGAAATTATCTAAACCTGAGAGTTTGTCTGAATGAATCAACAATGACACAGAATTTCAAATCTCTGATCAATTCTTAATAGCAGATCATGCCATTCAAAAAGTGAAAGAGAGGAAAATAGAAAATAAGAAAATTTCGAGTAGTATGTTTGTTTTTTACAACCAATTGTCATATTTTTGGGTATAATCTCTCATACAAAAAAAAAATAAAACAAAGAAAAAAAAACAGGCTTCGCACTCATTTACTAAAACCTACCATTTACTGCTTTTTTCACGTTATGCTACTATTTGGGAAATTTTTTTTAGATTTCAGCCACTAAGAGATATTATTTCTGTTTGCTTTTGTTGAGAATTTCTAATTCTTTAAATTCGCTAATACTAGAAATCAAAAAAATTATTCTAAAAAATTAAAATAAAAAAATTTCTCTCAAAAATTTTAATCAAATAATTATTTAAAACGATGAAATTATTTTCATTATCTGGTATGTTAATAAAATTTCACAAAATAATTCAATTACTATTTAAAAAAAAATTGTTAAAATTCTTCTAAATTTCAATAATTTTCATAAATAGTAAAATTTTCCCTGAAATTCAATTAATTTTGAAAAGCATTTTCAAAAGAATTTCGAGAAAGTCAATTATTTAGCCAAAGTTTTATACAATTCTTCACAATAATTCAATTACTTTCACTAATAATAATATTTTTCATGAAAATTTAATTAAAAAAAAAATTGTTTGATAAAATTCTAAGCAATAATTCAGTTATTTTCATAAATAATAAAACTAATCGAAGTCTTTGGATTGTTTTTTATGCTATTTTTAATTAATTAATCAATAAATCCAATTATTTTAACAAATAAGGTTTTTCTACAAGAATTCAATTATTTAAAATAGAATCTTCATAATATTTATTACATTTCGAAAAAATTAATTATTTAAAAGAATGTTTATAAAATTATTATGAGGAATTTAATTCATTTTAAAAGTAACAAAATTTTTACAGAAATTCAATTCTCTTTAACAGTATCAATAAAATTTTTCGCAATAATTCCATTTTCTAAATAAATAATAAAATTCTTTTCTGCAATTCAATTATTTTTGATCTAGTAATTTTAAATACAATTTTAATGAAATATTTTTGAAATAATTCAAATATTCTTTTAGATTTTAATAAAGATTCTTCCCAAGAATTCAATTATTTACAAAAATAATTCTTCGAAAGAATTAATTTTTTAAAGATAAATAACAAAATTATTCCCGAAAATTTAATTATTTTTAGGTATTTTTATAAAATTGCTTGCAAAATTAAAATATTTTCAGAAATAACAATATCTGAGTAGCAACATGTTAGTAAAGTCAGGTAAATGTCAGGAAAGAAAATTTTTCGACGCAGGGAAATTTAGAAAATTGAGATTTTTTTACTTATTTTCGAAAATCACGTCTTTTTTAACTTTTCATCCAAATATTGCAGCAAAATACCAAATTTTTAGTAATATTAAATGCAACTCATTTTGATTATTAAAGTGCGAAAAATAACTATTTAAACAAATCTTGCAAAAATTATATTTTTGAATCATTTTTTGATTTAAATTTTTAGAATTTACAATTCAACAGATTTCAAATCATTGCAATTTTGTAAAATTTAATTAAAAATAAATAATTTTAAAAAAATATTTTGTTACATTTTATGAAAAATGTTAATTGCAAATTTTTAAAATAATTAAATTTTATTTTCTTTAAATTTAGTATTTTCATTCCCTTAATTAAATATTTCCAAAATTTAAATACACACAAAAAATTAATAACATTATAGAATTATTTTTAACATTTTGAAAAAAAATAATGCTCAAAATGTTTCATTCAATTTTAAAATTCATCAAAAATTTAATTAATTTTTTAAATAATCGAAAAGCTCTATTCAGAAATTCAATTTTTATAGAAAAATTACATCAAAAATATTTTTAAAAACCACTTAATTCATAGAATTTTTTATCGCAATTTTTACTTTTTTCGACTTATTAAAATTTGACTATTTTTATTTTTTTAAAATATTGTACCTTAATTAACATGAGCAAAAATCATAGAAAGTTACAATTATTATTAAAAAAAATTGAATTTTCGTATTTAGTTAATTGAATTCTCGAAGAACATTCGGAAAATTATTTAAATTAATAGAGTTAGATATGAAGATTAATTGGAAATTATAGAAAATAATTGAATTCAGGGAAGAGTAATTAAAATTTAATTAATTAATTGAAATTTTTCGAAATTATTAAATTTCATAAGTTTTACTGACTTTTCGTAAATTTTAATATTTTTCTGTGAAAAGAATTTTGTCAGAGAGAAAAAAATGTGAATGTCAGTAAATTGTGAGGAAAATGTCAGGGAAATTAAAAAACTAAAACTTGTAACCACTCTGAATAAAAAAAAAATTCAATAATTATTTTTAAAAACTTTTTGCAATTTAATAATTTTAAATATTATTTCTAAAATAATAATTAATAATAATAATCTTGTTTATTATTATTATTATTATTATTATACTTATTGATATTTATTTTATTTGAAATTTCAATTAATTTCAATAGATGAACATTCGAAATTTGATTATTTCTAAAAATTAATTCAACTGGAATTTTTTCAAGAATGATAAAAATATTTCAATTACAAAAGCTTCTAAAAAATTATTTCTTAAAAATTCTGTTCGTAATTCAATGATTTTTTTAATATTATTTTTAACATTATATATTATATTTAATATTTTTAATATTATTAGTAAAATAATAATAATATTAAATACTATTATTTTTAATATTTTTAAAAAATTAATAATTTCCAAACAGAATTCATTTACATTTAAAAATTTTTTGTACAAATTTTTGTTAGAAATGCATTTTTTTCTATCAATGTCAGAAAAATTTCTCAGGAATTTGAATAATATGAGTCAAAAGAAATTGATTATTTAAATTTTTTTTACAAAATTCTTCATGAGAATGAAATTGTTTTTCAATAAATACTTCAATTCTTTCTTGAAAAATAAAATTCGCTGCAGGAAGGCAATTTATTAGTAGAAGAAAAAAGAAATAAATATTTTCGGTAAAAATTCAGAGAAAAAGTCAGGAAAATAAAAAATGGAATTTTTGTCAACTTTGTGAAGTGTCTAAAACAATTTTTTTGGAGTCGTAAAGTTTAATTTTTCGATTACTACTTTTATACTACTTTTTTTTTTTAGTTTGAAAGCTACTTTTATATTTGAGATAAATTATCGAGTGCGAAGTCTGGAAAAAATGATAAATTTGAGAAATAATAAAAAAAGCAAAAAAAAGAAAAAAAAGAAAAATGTTTGGGTGATGATTGGGTGAGGCCGACCTTTATTTTAGTGACGGCCTCTTCCACCATGTGCTTCTTTAGGCGTTTTCGCCGTTTGCGACCCCCTTCCTCTTCCACCTCAACCGACCCGAGAAATTGAAGTCTGAAAACTGTCGTGGACCCGGTGGTGGAGCCCACCGAACCACTGATTGGGGCCAGCTTAGGCTGAGCCCCAACTGTCTGTGTTTGTGTTTCCGGTTGGCCGCCACCGGAGGCGGAAGCACTGCCTATTAGTTCCTCGCTTGAGTCGCATTCATCTTCCTCAAGGCTTCCTTGTGACGCAACGCTGCAGCGCTCATACCCTTGGGTCGCCCCATAGTTTAAGAGCGTAGCCTGCATCGACCCTGGCCCATCCTTTGGTTACGAACGCGCCAAACAAACAAACAAACAAAGGCTCTGCTAGTCACATTGCCACGCCACCACCAACGGAACAAGGCAAAAAAACAAAAAAAAAAAAACAGCAAAAAATCCCAACTCCAACTTTTTTTTTTTTCTCTTTCTCTGTCATTTTCATCCGAGCTGCTAATACATTCCACACATATTGATTAATTTTATCCAAAACACCTCCAAGTACCACAAAAACTAAAATTTGCAATCAATTTGAATTTTCTGAAAAAAAGAAAAAAAAGTTATGCAAAATCGAAATGTTTTTATACTTTATATTGAATATTTTTAATAATAAAGATAAAAGAACTAAAACTATCACCCATCTATTGTCAAAAAAATTTAAAAATCAATTTACTATCTAATAAAATTTGACACCCATTTAATTTTGAAAATTTATATTTAAATATTTTTTCATTCTATACAAAAACCATAAAACACTTGCTGATAAATCTGAAACTAATTTTAGAAACTTTAAAGTTAAATACTTTTTTTTTTTAACAAAAAAATTTAAATCTTTCTGATTACACTAAAACTGTCAACCCCTATTGTTAATTACAAAAACTTTTTTCTTAATTAAATAAAATTTATTAACTAAAAAATATTAATTAATAATTGATTGTCAATTTATTTTTTCCGAAATATGTAATTAACGAAAAATATGATTATCTTTTATAAAAAAAATTTAAATGTAATAAAACTAAATTCTTTCAAATATAATTAAAATTAAATTTGACAAAAATTTTAGCAGCTTCAATTTTTTAAAATTATTTTCGGGAATTCAAATTACATTAAAAATTATTTTAATTGCAATTTTTCAAAAACGTAAATTTTTGTTCTTTATACAGTAAATTATTCAAAAATTCAATTTATGTTTGTTAAACAAATATTTAAAAACTTATTGTTACTTATTTTAATTAAAATTTTTAATAATTTCAATATAAGAACATTTGAAATTTATTTGTCAAAATTAAATAGTTGTAGAATTCTTTACTCGGTAAAAGATAATATAAAATGTCAAAAAGAAATTCAAAAATCCTCCGTAAAATTTAATTAAAAATCCTACTAAAAATTATTTGAACTGGAATTTTTTCAAAAATGCTAAAAATATTAAAATTTTTTAAAAAGCTTTCGAAAAATTATTTCTTAAAATTCCTGTTATTACGTTTTTAATATTCAATTATTTTTCAGAGTTCTATTTTTTTAAATCCATTCTTATTAGTATTTAACGATAACTGTATTATTTATGGCTATAAATGTTTTTAAATTTAATTATTTTGACGAATTATTTTCAGTAACGATTCCCAAAAAATTCAATAGTGCTTAAAATTAATTTTTGAAAGTGAGAAGATTAAATTCTTTGAAATATTAAATTTATTTTAATGCGATTTGGGGAAATTTTCTACTTTTTCAATTTATTAATATTATTTTCAGAAAATCAACTATTTTCAAAAAATGTTCATTCCGACTTTCTAACTCTTACAGAATTCAATTATTTTTCAAAATTTTAACTGATATTATTTTTTAAATCAATTCTTATTAGAATTCAACGATAATTGAATTTTTTTAATGCAGAATTTTTGTAAAATTTAATCATTTTTTAATAGTTTCACTGAATTTTTTTGTAAAATCAATTTTCAAATTAGAATTCAACGATTTAATTATTTAAATTATTTAAATGCAAATTTTCTTGTGAAATTTAATTAGCAATTAAAAATGATTTTTTCTTTTGCATTAAATTTTGTTATTAATCAAGCAATCTAATTTTTAGAAATCCCTACAAAAGTTTTTAATTAAAATTTTATTCAAGCTTTCATTGTATTTTACTGTTTTTATATCTAAATTCTAAACAAATGAAATTAATCAATTCTTCTAATAGAAATTAAATGCCTAACTAGTAGAAGAAAAAAAAGTATATTAAATTAGATATTCAGTGATCATACAAATAAAATTTTTTGTTATATTTAAACACTTAAATTATTAATAAAATTAGAAATTAATTTTAATTTTTAATATTGTCTGCTTTTATTCTAATGGATAAAAACAATTTCTGAAAACAATGTTTTAATTTTGGAAAAACAAAACGTTAAATTCACAGGAATATTTTATATTTCAAAGACATCAATTATATGTTCAAATTATTTATTTATTTTGTTGAGTATATACGTCAAGATTGCTAAACATTTTTTTTATAAGTAACCTGAAAATAATGTAAAATGTTATGAATTTAAAAGCTAAAAAATTCATTTGTTTATCACTTGTTTCACAATGCTGAGGTTATACATGGTGCTGATAAAATTTGATTAATAACAAAATTTAATGCAAAAGAAAAAATCATTTTTAATTGCCTTATCGGAAATGCCTTCGAATTCTTCCAGTGTCGGACAGTGTTATTTTTCAAACTTTTAGTTAAAATTCATCAAAACATACAATAGTAGGTATATTTAAACATTATTTTTTTAAAGTGAGAAAATTTCCTTTCTTTCAAGTTTATTTTTGACAATTCAAGTATTTTCAAAAATTTAAATTATGATTTCTTTAAAATCTCATTTTTCAGAATTTTTAAATGAATTTTTCAAAACATTGAATTACTTTCGTTTAATATTTATTTTTTCACTTAAATTAATATTTCAAATAATTTCAATGTATAAAATCTTTTGAAATTTAATTATTTCTAAAACTTACAATGACAAAACTCTTCGATAAAATTCAACTAAGATTTATTTATAATTTTTTAATGAAATTGATAAAAAATTTAATTATTTTTTAAAGGAAAAAAATAGATTAATAATTTTTGTGATTAAAATGTTAAAAGTATTTCAATTTAAAAACCTTTTACAATTTAATTATTTTTAAAATTCCTATTCTTATTCTTTTGATATTCAATTATTTTTTAAATTTTTAGTTACAATTCACAAAAAAATACAACGATATTTTAATGTGAGAAAAAAAAATTCTCTTAAATATGAAATTTGAGATAATTTTCTTTTCTTCAATTTTTAAAATTATTTCCTTGATTTCAACTATTTTGAAAAATTTGAAATTACATCCTTTTTAGAATACTTTATTGATATTTTTTAATTTGAGAAATAAAATTTATAGACTATTTAAGATTTTCAATAATTTGATATTTTTTTAATACTTTGGATATAATTTCCTTAATTTACTTATTTCCCACTTCTTTGAAATGTGAAACTAACTATTTTTAAATAATAATACTTTTTTGTTTAAAATCAAAATTAAATTTTGAAAAACTGAATTTCAGCTTCATAGAAAAAATACTTAACTTTAAAATTTAATTTCCAAAATTAAGTCAGCGACAATTTCAGTTTCATTTCTATTTTTTATTTTTTACATCTTTTTAAATAACTTCGAATCAGCAAAAATAACAAACGTAATTTCCGGACTCTTTTTTTGTGAAGTCACATAAATATACATTACACTACATGCATACTTATTATTTATTATTCATTAACAAAATATTTAGAATAAAAAATATAAATTAAAAAAAAAATGTATTCCAGTAAATAAAATATTCAATAAAAATAACATTTTAAATTTAACCCTGATTAGCAGCTCAGAAATAATTAACAGAAAAATACAATTCAATAAGCAGCTGCGATTTGCGATAAATATATATGTTTAAAAAATTGACAGCGAATAATTTAATTTAAATATTTTCTTGATTAAAAGAGTAAATCAACAACAATAAATAATTCAACAAGGCACCAATAAAATTCAAAATTTATCGTCTTAGCAATAAAATGTAATTTAATAAAAAATACTTTCTTTTTTCGTTATTTAGATAATCTAATCAAGCAGAGGATATTAGGAGGGAAGCAAGCTTTTTGGAATAATGAAGAGAGGACGAGAAACGGTGTTTTTTCCCTTAACATTCGAAAAAGAAGATATATCCATAAAATTCAAGCACAAGTCATATATTATAAAAAGTTTAATGCAGCAAGCAATATTTTATAATATAATTTCATTAAAATGAAGAGCTAAATATTTTTAAGTCTATTAGAGCTTTCAAAAATATTCATGACACTAAAAGAAGCTACGAAATTTTTTTTTGCGTTCCCTTTGATCAATAAAAGAAAAAAAAATAATATCAACTGCGGCAAAAATTCAAAAGCTGGCAAATTTTTCCAATAACTTTTAAATTATTGGATGTGAAAAACAAATAGAATTTCCTTGAAATATTTTTTCTGCAAGCTGTGCAAATCTATATTGAGGCCTTCTGCATGAAAATGAATAAAAATATACCAGCAAGCCAGGTGCCCTGATAAAAATATACGAATTCTGCTTTCATAAAGCAAAAAATAATGACCTGAATTTTCACAAAAAAAAAATAAATAAATAAATTTCCAAAATTATACTTCCTATAAATTTTTTGTCTAAAACCCCTTCATTGATTTATGGGATATAAAACCTTCAGATCAGATCTTAACGCAAATATAAATTTATTGCTTTATAAAGTGAGATTAGTAATTCTTATTTTTATTTCCAATGTCGTATGTATGTTAATCTCTCCTATAATAAAAAAAAGATCGCATCAAGAGAACAATAATTCTAAGGTGAAAAAGTATTTACTCTTATTTTAATTTATATATCTGAATTTTTTTTTATGATAAAAAAAATAATTTTTCATATTATTTATGACGTTCTCTGAAGAAAAAGGGCCATAGAAGTAAACGCAATGTAGTATTCAGTCTATTATTATTATTATTATTATGAAAATTACAAAATTTTATGTTTTTAAATATTAACTTCAATTAAAAAAATTCCACTTGATAATAAATTAAAATTACTGGAAAGAATTTAACTTTTTTAAAAAATTCTATTAAAAATCTTTATAAGAATTAAATAATATAATTTTTTCAAGAAATCAAATTATTTCCAATACATTTGTAAGAAAATTTTTCTATTGAATTGAATTATTTTTAAAGATGTTATAAAATAATTTTATGAAAGAATAAATTATTGTTAGAAATTCCGATAAAATTAATTTTTAAAAGTTTAATTATTTTTGACGATAGGAAAAAATTGTTAATAGAATTCCTTTATTGTATTTTGAATTTAAATCAAATTCTTTGGATGAATTAAATTATTCCTTTACAAAAATAAAACTAAATTATTTTCATAAATAATTAAATTCATCCCAAGATTTTAATTATGTTTAATAAAATTTCAATTAAATAAAAAAAATATTTTTATTCAAAATAATTGAATTATTTTTTAAAATTTTATTAAAATGATCCAAAAATATCAAATAATTTACAGAAACTAATGAAATTCTTCTTGTCAATTCTAATATTTTCATAAATAATAAAATTTCTCGCAGAAATTCAATTCAATTCAGGTTCTCAGTTAATTAATTAATTCCCAATTGATTAGTTTCTTTTAAATGGAATTCTTGGAATCAATAATGAATTAATTTTATGAGTAGTAAAATTTAAGTATTTTTATAAATATTAAAATTCTGCGTAGGAATATTTAACTGCTGTTAATATAATTTTAAGAAAATAAATCGAGAGAATTGAATTATTTTCAGAAATGATTTAATTGTTGCTAATAGAATTTTTATAAAATAAATCGAAAGAATTTAATTTTTCTCAGAAATGATTTCAACAAAATCATTAACAAGAATTTAAATTATTTTTGACAATTTTTTTAAAATTTGTTAACAAATTTTAATAGAAGTCTTTAAACGATTTATTAATATTAATCGTTATAAAAATTGTGTTATTTTTTATTAAAATTAATATTTTCATGAAAATTAATATTTTTATAAAAATGAATGTGTTTATAAAAAAAAACACAATTTTTTGAAGGATTTAAATTATTTTCCATACAATTTAAATAAACTTTTCAATCATTTTCATTATAAAAATAAAATTCAAACGAAGAAGAAAATGATTTTTAATAGAATTTAAATTAAATTTCTCGAATTAAATAAATAATTTCCAAGAATTCTTTATTTAACTTGTTTGAAACAATTTAGTTGTTACAAAAAAATTAAACAATTATTTCTGTACAAGAATTCAATTATTTCAGAATCAAATTAATAAGTTACAAAAGTTATAACTTTTTTAAACAAGAATTTTTACTTTTAAAATTTAAGAAAAAAAATTTATTAACGTAAAAATTATGAAAAAGATAATAATTTGTAAATTTTTCTTTAAAAAAAAAAGAAAGTGTCACAAAACTTATTCTCCTAATCTGATTTAGTAAAAATCTGAACTAATTAGAACTGTAAACAATATGAGATTTTTAATAATTTTTAAATTCTTTTTGTTCTCTTTTTGTTTCTGAGGCCCCTTTTTCAGAGAGTGTCACTGAGTGTCATTGTGTTGTATTTTTTTTCTCGTAATTAAGTAAATTTGATAGTAAATTTCAATTAAAGTCAATTTTACAGTAAATTTCTATTGCGAAAATTTGACAGTAAATTTGTATTGCGAAAATTTGATAGTAAACTTCTATCGATTAAATTTGATAGTAAATCTTTATTAAATTCAATTTTACAGTAAATTTCGATTGCAAAAATTTAACAGTAAACTTCTATCGAGTAAATTTGATAGTAAATCTTTCGTAAATTCAATTTGACAGTGAATTTCGATTGAAAAAATTTGATACTAAATTTCTATTGTGAAAATTTGATATTTAATAACTTTCCATTGAGTAAATTAGACAGTAGAATTTTTTTTCAATTTGATAGTAAATTTCTGTTGTTAAAATTTGATAGTAAATTTAATAGTGAATTTAATAGTAAATTTCGATAGTGAATTTAATAGTAAATTTCGATAGTGAATTTAATAGTAAATTTCGATAGTGAATTTAATAGTAAATTTGATAGTGAATTTAATAGTAAATTTCGATAGAGTAAATTTGATAGTTTTCCACTAAATAAATTCGACAATAAATTTCAATCGAATAAATTTAATTAAAAAAAAAATAAAAGAAAAAAAAATTTAACGCAAAATAAAGAATTTCTCTCATATATTCTCGTGTGCAATTACGCTTTCAACATATCGTGAATTATTAATTAGAAAAAAAAGAACATCTACGAAGAGAAGTAAAAAAGAGATAATTATATAATATGTACCAGGCAAATAAACAAAAACAAATAGATATATAGCTAGATAGATAGATAAATAGATATAATATATAATAGATAGACCGACAAACAGACAGACACATCAAACGTTACACTGAGAAGATGACAGTGTTCAGTGGTCGGGTGGTGTTTAGTGATGTGAGGAAGGGGGGCGCTACACTGAAACATTCAGGCCTCTTTACACAACGGCCACTTGACAATGATCTCTGAATTAATCATTAATAAATATATAATTAATTCAAAAAAATAAAATAAAATTTCCAAAACAAAAATTACTATGAAAATTTCCATATTATAAATAAAGAAAATGTCATTTTTATCAAACAATACCTTCCTCTATGTGCTTCCACATTCAATAATAAGAATACAAAAATAATGAGTATTGTTCAATAACGTAACATTTCGTTTTTGTCTATTTATACGTGCCTCTTATATTGTAATAAAAAATATTAATAATATTAGAATGTTAATGTCGAAATCAGTCTAAAATTTCTTTTTCTTTTAAAAGTTCAAATTTGGTTTTCTAAAAATTCCTTTTTCTTTTATTTTAAAACCTCCCGAGAATGACAGACTGATTCCGTCAATAATAATGGATGAGAGTGCCGGAAAGAAAACGATGCTTAACTTATCTCAAGGAAATTCGAAATTAAACCGACAAGCTAATTAGTTGCTTTTTACAATTTCGAATAAACCATTTTCCACTATTTTGAACTAACAACTTTTTAATATTCCGCAAATGAACTATTTTTCTTTTCAAAAAATTGTTTTCCACTATTTTGATTTTTTTAATTAACTATTTTTATCTATTTTTTGAATTAATTATCTTCAATGAATCATTTTTGAAAATAATGAATGATTATAATTATTCATTTTGAAAATAATGAATAATTATTTTAAATGAATCATCTCGAGAAGTGTCAATTTTTTGTAAATAAAATATTCAGGGAAAAATATTTTTTCTCCCACAGCCGGTGAAAAACAATAATTTACAATATATTTTTATTCTTTCCTATTTTCGGAAATGTTTTTTTCTTTCCTTGAGGCAATTTGTTCAGCACGTGCTTATAAATCTTTCCTGCTAAAACTCTCAGGTTCAACTATCAATTCTCTAATGATCTTGTATACACCTTATCTTTCTGAGGAATTCAAGATGCGCCGTGTAACGCACATATTACAGATGGAGAATTATCTCAGAGAGATAAGATTTTCTTTTCTTTTTTTATTCCAAATTTGTAAACATTAATTATTATCGTGGCTCCAAAAATACTATTAAACATTATCATATAAATGTTTTCCATAAATGAAACAGCAAATTAAACTGATTTAGAAGCAATCCATAGCATGCCACTATAATAAGTGTTTCGACTTTCAATCGAATGTTACTGGGATTTGTATTCAAATATACTAAAAAAGGAAAAAAAAATAATTCAATTATACATAATTTACCAGAACATTAAAATGAAATAGTCAGAACAAAAATTAACGAATAATCTAAATATTCTCTTCGACAAAAGTGAAATAATGCGAAAATCAGAAATATTCTTTCAAATAAATCAAAATTCGAAAATAATTATTCTTTCGAATATTCAACATTTCAAAAAAATACTTTTTTAAAGAAATAAAAATTTGAAAATTATTTTTTCGAATATTTAATATTTTGAAATTAATAACAATTAAAAAAACTTAAGAAATATTCATTTAAAAAATTAAACAGTTTTAAACAAATTAAAAATGTTCTTTCAAAGAAATAAATATTAAAAAAATATTTTTTCAAATAAATAGAAAGAAATTCTTCCAATGAAATGAAAATGAAAAAGAATATTCTTTTCAATAAACAAAAATTTAAAAATGTTCTTTCAAAGAAATAAAAATTCGAAAAATATTTTACCAAATAAATAGAAAACAATTTCTCCAATGAAATGAAAATTAAAAGAATATTCTTTCAAATAAACAAACATTCAAAAACTATTTTTTCATAGAGGTAAAATTTTTAAAAATATTCTTTCAAACAAATAGAAAACAAAATTCTTCCAGTCAAATCGAAATTCAAAAAATATTTTTTCAAAGAAATAAAAATTAAATTCTTTTAAATAAAATCGAAAAAAAATTCTTTCAATTCAATAAAATTTTTTTTTAAATGTTTTCAAATAAAAGAATAAATAGAAAAAAATTCTTCGACTGAAATAAAAATTAAAAAGATTACTCGTTCAAATAAATAAAAATTGAAAAATAGATATTTTGTCAAATACTTAATATTTTCAAATACGAAAAAAAAGTTGTTTCAAAGAAATGAAAATTTAAAAAAATATTCTTTCAAATAAATAGAAAAAATAATTCTTCCAATGAAATCGAAATTAAAAAAATATTTTTTCAAAGAAATAAAAATTCACCAAATATTCTTTTAAATAAAATCGAAAAAAATTCTTTCAATTCAATGAAAAATTTTTAAAAATGCTTTCGAAGAAAACAATAAATAGCTAAAAAAATTCTTTTCGACTGAAACAAAAATAAAAAAGATTATTCTTTCAAATAAATAAAAATTAAAAAATAGAATACGAAAAAATACGAAAAAAATACAAAAAAAAAATTCTTTCAAAGAAACAAAAATTTAAAAAAACATTCTTTCAAAAGAATAAAAATTTTTAAAATATTCTTTTTTTTGGGGAATTATTCGCTACATTAGAGTCATTTTAGTTAATGACGAATACCTGAGTGAACTAATTTTTTTCGTGCGTTATCTTGAAGAGAAATTTTTTAAAGAGAATTTATCATAATATGTATGTACGTTCATTACTTGTGCTATAATATGTAAAATTATTTTTGTCAGAGAATTATCGAGAGAGGAAATATTTTCGAGAGAGAGAGAGAGACAGAGAGAGAAAATTACCTTTATCCTGGAGACGGCCTCTTCCGCCTGGCACATGCGAGTCGATTTTGTTGGTTGTCCTTCGCACACCAATTGCGTTGATCCAAGATATCTCGCTCGAAAGAGAACACCCTCGATTAGAACTGATGGATCGTTCAGCAGGGCTGAAATTGTCATTGAGACATGCCATTTTGAATTAGAAGATTGATCAACTAAAGTGCCAAATACAGCGAAATAATCTGCGGAGCAGTGAAGTGCTCTTATCGTCGAAACGGGTACAGTTTCCAAAAATTTTTCATCTTCATTATTATTCTCCTTATTACTACAACTAATCACTAAATTCGGATCACTTATGATAAAATCCAGATCGTCACTTTTTTCCGATTTCATTTTCTCTTTATTTCACTTCACCTCATCGAATAATCACTTGAAACAAAATAATAACTTTTTCTATTTTTTTTTACTTTTGATTCTTTACACTTTTATTTCTATTTCTATTTCTATTTTTATGTTTACGTATTTATTCCTCTTTTTAATTTTTCTATTCTTGACTTTATTCAATTTTTAATTTTTCATTGACCATTTGTAACAATTTCACTGACTAGAAAACTAGAATTTCTTTTAATTACAAAGAAGCTGTAGATCTGTCTGTTGGAGAAATTTGACAGTAACTGAATTACGATACTGATAAAAAAAATCTTTTTACAATCAAAGAAAAGATAAAATCATGTTCACAATATTCGTGTCGATGAAATAAAAAAAAAATAGAGTAAATTTACTCAAAGATTCGAGAGACGATTTGTAAATAAATTGAAAATAGAAATTTATTAATGCCTTGAACTGTTTGCGTCTTCTTTGACACTAGTTGACGTTACGATATTATAGTGCAGAGTAAAGCACTGCTCCGCAGACATAGTTAATTCAACAATTATTAAGTCATTTATTCCCTCATGAGTATGTAATTACTTTCGTGTTTACGAGAATGCGAGTCGATATTAACACGCACATTCCAATGGAAAGAGAAAGGCTGATTATTATTTTCAAATTAAAGGAAAAATAAGTATACGTGAGAGAGAGGGAATAAAAGTTATATAATTCGAGAAGAAAAAAAATTTACCCACCACGTGTTAGTCGATGGACGCAAATACATGCACCAGGTCCAAATTGAAGCAGCGTTTAAAGAAGATTAAAAATACAATTAGTATTCTCATTTTCAACAGGTCATGCTTCTGAAATTCACCAATTCTATACATTAAACTTTTACAAATTTACCTAAGAGCTATTATCTCAAAATTTGATTATTCACAATTGTGTTAATTGTGCTCTGCCTATTTCTTTTTCTACTTATTTTCCCTTAAATACCAGAATGGAAATTTTGTTAGTAATCAAAACCACTAGACATGCATTCGGAAAAAATTTCTTTTCGTCCTTCAATTTCTTAATTTCACATGAATTTTGCGTCAACGTTTTAGATAAAATAATTAATAACATTAAGAGAATAAATAAAAAAATTTTCAATGAAAAAATAATACAAAAGAATAAATAACTTAGAATTAAATTAATTAAATTATTTAAAATATTAACTATAATAAACTATGAAATTAATAATTAAATAATTAATACTTAATAAAAAAAAACTTTAATTTAGTATTTAAATATGAATTAATTACAACTCATTTCAATAAATTAAAATGAGACAAAACCATAAAGAAGTTAATTTTTGCATTTAAATTCTAAATCGCCTCTGAATTAATTCATTTCTCATTAAATTTACGAAAAAAATAATAGAAAAACATATTATTTAAAGAATAAAATAATAAGAGAATAATACAAATAAATTAGAATTTTCTTTCTCAAATTAAAAAAAAATCCATAAGTAAAGTTACAGTTAAATTTTTTTTGAAATAATAAATAATTTATTTTCGTATTTAAATTTAATGAATTAAATTGTCATTCAACTATTTGATAAAAATTGATTTGAAAAAGTCACAATTGAAATAGAAAATATTTAAAGAATTGTTTTAGAAATAATTAAGGTTCAAAGAGACTTAACATTGAAGGTACTTTGAAACTTTAATTTCTAATAGACAAAAATTTTTAAAAAATGTATTCAAATACGTAGTAACCAAAAATGAATGAAACATAAAAATTTTAATTAGAAATTTTGAAAAATGTAACAAATCGTAATTAAAATTTGTGAAAAATAATTAAATTCTGGAAAATAACTTTTTAATGAACTGGAAAAATAGAAATTCTTCTCAAATAATTGACTTTTGGAATAAAATTTTAATTGTGATGTTTAGAAATATTTCGAATAAATAACAATTTATTTGTATTAAAAAAATATTTGTTTAATAAAAACTATTTTGAAGTTTGGAATAATTTAATGTAGAAACACTAAAAAAAATTGTAATTAATTTTTTTTTTTGCAAATAATTGAATCGCAGAAAATAATTTTAAAAAATTGAAGCAGTTAAAAATTTCCTCAAATTTCATTAAAATAAATTTTTTATTCAAAAGGATTTAATTTTATTACATTTCAAAATTCTTTTGAAATATAATCGTATTTTTGAAGAATTATATTTCAAAATTATGCAGAATTAATTCATTCAACATTTACCATTAAAAAAAAATATATACAAGCAGTTAGTGGATTTTTAAAAATATTCTGTTCAATACCCTAAATAAAAGCAATTATTGTAAAAAAAGAAGCAAAAATTCAAGAACCAATTAGATTTGCAATCCCCAAAAAGAAAAAATTGACATTACCTTCTTTGTTTCTGCTCTTCTTCTTCCCCTCCTTATCCTGAAAAAACAGCAATATCGTCAATTTTGCATATAGTCAACAAAATAATTTTTTTTCTCTATTTATGAATATATCCAATAAAAAAACCCATCATGATTTTTGTATTAAAATTTGAAACATTTCAAAATTCAAATATATTCAAAATCGAACGACAGTATAAATTTAACATTTATAAAGTGAAATTAATTCAAATATTTAATAATCTCGATGGATTCATATTTTATATAAGTTTACAAAAAAAAAAAAAACATACAGTCGTGCAACATACATTCATGAAAAACTTTGTCCCCGTAAAAATAAAAGGGAAAAAAAATTATATTACTCTCAAAGTCCAAAATAATCGAATTGAATTTAAATTTCTAACACTTTTTTTTTGTTTATAAAACTATAAATTATATTCATTTGAAATTTAATTCCTGTAGTTTACATTAATTTCCAATAATTTGGACTCGACGTAAATGATAAACATTATAATATTAATTCAATTAATTTAATCAATTCATTTTTGAAACGATAAAGTCAACTTTTTTCTATTACGGAAGAAAAAAAATTGTTTGTAAAAAAAGTTTCAAATTAAGAATTTTACTACCTTTTTTTACGATTCTTTTGTTTTTAAATGCTGAATAAAACTCATGCAATCGATACCAAAGGATTTAACGTGTATAACAAGTTATTTCAACGATTAGACTTTATAATGGTATAATGGAAAATTATAAATTTGCAATATTTCTCTATTTGCACAATAAACAGTTTCTTTTAAATGTTATATAAATATTAAAAAGTTTGGTTTATTTTTTTTATTCTTATTAGAAAATCTTGCTTGAAAATAATTTATAATATAATTTATATTATCACTAAAAAAGAAAAATTTTCTTAGATAGTAAGTTTTGGCTTTTAATTTTCAATGGACGTCAACTTTTTTAATAATTAAATATATTTTTTACCCAATGCTATAAATTTATTATTTTACTATTTTCGACAATCATTTTATGTATTACAAATAATATCATTAAATTCTTGATAATTATAGTTGATTAATTAATTCAATATGTATAAAAATTAATTTTTTCTCACAGAGTTATTAAAAATATTTTGCTATTAATTTCCCTGATTTCCAGAAAAAATATTAATTTCTTTCCTTACTCTGCTGAAAGTTTTAATTCTATAAATTTTTATAAAATTCAATTATTCTCTAAATTCGGAGTTAGAATGATTAAAAAAAGTTATTCAAATAAATAATTCTTTTCTTTATAATCGATTCTTTCATTTTATGTCAAAAAATTGTAATTGCTATTTTTCAAAAATCTCGTTTTTTCAGAAGATAATTGATTTTTTTTAAAGAAATTTATTTAAATTTTTGAAAATAGGTAATTGAATTATTGAAGAAGTTTCATTAGAATTGTGTAGAAAGTAAATGAATTTCTGCGAAGAATTTATGAATTTATGAAAATAATTCAATTCTCATAAGAAATTTTAACAAAAATTTTTAAAATAATTGAATCCTTGCAAACAATTTTATTAAAAATTTATGAAATTAAAAAATTTTGTCGAAAATAATTGAATTCTTATGAGAAATTTTATCAAAATTTAAAAATTAATTGAATTCTTGCAAACAATTTTATTAAAATTTTTGAAATTAAAAAATTGTGTAAAAAGTAATTAAATTTCTGCGAAGAATTTATGAATTTATGAAAATAATTTAATTCTCATGAGAAATTTAAGCAAAAATTTTTTTAAATAATCGAATTCTTGCAAACAATTTTATTAAAATTTTTGAAATTAAAAAATTGTGTCGAAAGTAATTGAATTTCTGCGAAGAATTGATTAATTTATGAAAATAATTCAATTCTCATGAGAAATTTGATCATAAATTTTAAAATAATTGAATTCTTGCAAACAATTTTATTAAAATTGTTGAAATGAAAAAATAATAAGTAATGAGTGATTTTAAAAATTTTCAAATATGAAAATTATTCAATTCTAAAAAATAATTGAATTATTAAATAATAAGTAGATAAATAAATTCAATTACTTAAATACAAAACTTGAGAAGTCATTGAATAATTGAATGTTTCTGAAAATTGAATTTTTTTACAATTTTCTAAAATAATTTAAATTTTCCAAGGAATTTTATTAATATATAGAAAATAATTTTAAAAATTCGATATTTTGTAAATAATTAAATTCTTTTAAAAAATTTCTTTAAGTTTATTTAAATAAATGGTCGTCCTTGAATAATTTTAATTGAAAATTTAAAAAATAATTAAATTAAACAAAGAATTTTTTTTAATTTTTGAAAAAAATCGAGTCTGTTAATAATTATAATTTAAAATTTGACGGTTCAAGTTTATTAAAATTTTATTGCAAATAATTGAATTTCTTCGAGAAGAATTTTATTATTTATATAAAATAATTTAATTCTTGCTATGGATTTGAACTATTTATGAAAATAATTGAAATGTTTGGAAGGATTTATTAAAATTTTAGAAAATAATTGGATTCTTTTGACAATTTTTATAAAAAAAAAAGTTGAATTTTTTCGAAACATATTAAGGGGATCTGAACCAATATGACGTCATAGTTTTAAAACTTATGCTTCACATAAATTGTGACGTCGTAATAGTTCAAATGCCCTTAATAAAAATTGAATTTTTTCGAAACATATTAATAAAAATAAAAATTGAATTGTTTCATGAAATTCTATTAAAGTTGTATTAAAAATAATTGAATTTTTCCAAAGAAATTTACTATTTACATAATTGAATAGATCTGCAGGATTTATTTAAAGTTTAGAAAATAATTGAATTTATTAGAAAAAATTTATAACCAATTAAGAAAAAATTTGAATTCTTTCATGAAATTTTGTGGAAAAAAATTGAATGTTATTAAAAAAGTTAGTCCCGCAGTATTTAAATGTCTTCATTCAATCGAAGCAAGATAAAAAAAAGTAGACTTTATAAACTAAGTGATTGGCAAAAAAAAAAAAAAGGAATGTAGTGTTGGATGTTCAAAATTAGTATTGTGAGTGTGTGAAATAAAATGAAAAAAAAACATGACATTGTTTTGTTGTTTTGTTTGGCATTGCAGACTATAAGGTAAAACTCTATTCTACAAGCCATAGTCAGAGGCAGAGGCAGAGGCTAACAACCATAGCATTTGAAGGGGCACCTTTTTCACCTTACTGCTGGATTCCTGGTGGCTCTGGGGAGGTGAGGGAGAGTTTTTAATCGGGGTCTTCTGTGGACTCGACGTAGGTTGTGTAGGGGAAGATATTTCGCGTTCCGAAGGAGATGATTGAATGACTGTTACTACGGGAGGTGGGGAAATAGAGGCCGAAGTTGATGGCAACGGTTCGGATTGTGCAATTGGTTCTAAAGGAGTGACACTTAGGGTTTTGGGAGGCGTTTGCTTTGGAGTTGCAATTTTTGCACTCATTGATGGTAACATTGTCCTAGTCTTAGGTTTCCTCCACCCCTGTGCAACATCAAGTCATTATTAGTCGTTAGAGCGTTATACATTGAGTAACACACGTTTTGCTGGCTAATTATTATTATTATTATTATTATTATAATTATGTATAAAGGATCGAAAAATTAATCTCTAACAATTAGCTAAGATTCTGCTATAGTCGACAGTGTGTTTTGTTTTTTTTTCATAGAAAAAAAAGTAGAAAAAATTGTTTCTTTTCTGTAGACTAAGCAGCATCTTAGAAGGGAAAAAATTTTTTAAATTTACCTTGTCATCGTAAAATCCTTGATCGTCTGTTCGTTGTTGACCAAGTAGACGATCCGTTTCGAGATCAGTGTCAGCCTCTTCTTCGTCGACGCCTTCTTCGCCAACCTCCAGTTCTCTTTCCTCGAGACCCCTTCTTATTTCCGAATCTTCGCTGTTAGTTTCCGTGCAGACTCTCCGTCTGCCATCGAGTAAACTATATCTTAGTTAGATGCACTTGTAGTACTAAATTCTGTCATTTTTACCGCAAGTATTCCAAAACTCATGTTGATAAATTTCAAGACCCGTTAATAGATTTAGGCTTCACATTCATTAATTGATTTTAAGAAAAGTAGCAAAAAATGGTTTTTAGACTGAAAAAGATAGCTATCGAAATTTAACGACTAAAAAAAATTCGATACAAGTCGATTCACGAAAATTATACAAATTTTATTCTGTACATACAACTATACGTAGGTATTTAATTATATAATATATAATTTTTATATAAAATTTCGACTGAAATACATTATTAAATCTTTTATTACTGGAAAGTTCTACGAGAATTCAATTATTTAAATACAAAAATAATAAACTGATAGAATATTCATTACTTATTAAAATTGAATACTTGTAGAAAATTTTTGAAAATAATTGAATCCTTTCCAAGAATTTTAATAAAATTTTTTAAAATAATTCCAAAAATTATATTAAAAATAATTTAAATTATCTAAAGAATTTTATTTTTCAAGAAAATAATTCAATTCTCGCAACGAATTCTATTAATTTCTTTTTAAATTGAATTCCAAGAAAAATATTATTTGTAAAAATATTTGAATTCTTGCGAAGAATTTTATAAAAATTTTTGGAAATAATTAAATTCTTTCAAGAAATTCATTTAAAATTCCATTGAAAATAATTAAAACCCTGCGAAAAATTATATTATTCATATGAAAATACTTGAATTTCTGTAAAAAATTGTATTATTTGCAAAAATAATTGAATTCTTATGAAGAATTTTATTAATGTTTCTGGAAACAATTGATCTTTTTGAATTATTTTATTTTATTAAAACTTAAAAAAATAATTCAATTATTTAGAATAATTTAAATACAAATTTTTTTTAAATCATTAAAATTATGGAATTTTATCGAAAAATTTTATTTTAAATTATCAAGAATGATTGAAATTAATTTAAGAAATTTTATCGAAATTTCTAAAAATAATTGATTGTTTTGAAAAATTTCGTTAAAACATTTTTTTAAATAATTCAATTTAATAAAAAAATGTATTAAAATTGTATTGGAAATAATTGAATTCTTTAAAAAACTTATATTATTTTGGTATTATAATAATTAAATTGTTATGAATAATTTTAATAACATTTTTTAAGAAGTCAAATTTCTTCCAGGAATTAATTACAATCGCATTGAAAATAATTTAATTCTTTCCAGTAATTTTGTTAAATTTCTAAGTAGAATTTTTATATTTATTAAAATAATTTAATATTTACAAGATTATTATTAGATACTTAAAAAAAAAAGAATTAGATTCTTTTGATATAATTTTTTAAAGTAGAAGATATTGAAAGTAATTGCATTTTAGTAAAACATTTCATTATTTGTGAAAATAATTGAATTCTTAAGGAAAAATTGTTCCAGAAATCAAGAATAAGAAAGTACATGTTCAAAATAGTATGGTATTGAAATCAAAAACTTATATTTTTAAAAATAAATGTATTGTTGAAAAATTTTATTAAAATACTATTAAAAATAATTGAATTCCTTCGATGAGTTTTATTATTTAAAAAAATAATTGAGTTCTGCCGAAGAATTTTATCCGAATTCTTAAAAATAATTATATTTTATTAATATTTAAAAAATTGTATTCTTTAGATAAATGTTACTACAATTAAATTAAAAATAATTGCGTTCCTTTAAAGAATTTTATTATTAATGAAAATACATGAATTCTTGCAAAGAATTTTAATAAAAATTTTTTGTTAAAGATTATAATTAAATACTTTATTGTTGAAGTTTATTAAAATTGTTCTTAACATGATTGAATTCCTATAAAAAAGCTTTAAAAATAAAAAAAATTTTTACAGAATCCTTCAGTGAATTTGTATTAAAAAATTGACATAATACATTTTTTATAAACAAATTGAGTCATTTTTTAAGTTTTAAAGAAAGTAATTTAATATTATACAAGAATTTTCTCGAAAATTTGGAAAATAATTTAATTTTTAAAGTAAATTTTACAGACAATCTTAGAAATAATTGAATTTTTGAGATAAAATCACTTTAGAATTATTTTTAAGAGAATTGAATGTTTTCAAAGACTTTACTAAGTAATTGAATTGTTTCCTTGGATTTAATGCAAATTTTAGAAAATAATTGAATTCTTTCGTGAAATTTTAATACAACTGTATTGAAAATAATTAAATTTCTGCGAACACTTTTACTATTTATGAAAATAATTGAATTCTCTCGAAAAATGTTATTGTCTATGTAATTAATTGAATTCCTACGAAGAGTTATTTTAGAATTTTTGGAAAATATAAACACTAATAATTCAATATTTACTTAATAAGTGAATTTTTCAAATTTTGATTCAGAATTTATCAAAAAATTTTGTAATTTGTGTTAGAATAAAAGTGAATGTCATGTTCCGCCCCCTAGCACGCGTAATTTCTGCTAGTTTTTGAAAATAATTGAATCGTATCAAAGAATTTTATTAAAATATTTTTAAGTTTTTTAAAGAATGTTATTAAAATTTTTTAGGATACTTTCTTTATTTAAATTATTGGCGAGTTTAAAGTAGTGCAAATTGTCAATAAAAAGGACAAAATGGCACAAATCTGAAAAAAGGTGTTCAAATAGTAGATAATCTTAAAAAAAGTATTAAAAAGTAGATTTTAGTAGATGAATGTGAGGCCTGTACTTTGTATCTTTTTTGCAGTTTCAATTTTTTTTAAACACCACGCGTTTTGGAATACTCTAAACGGTGTGAAACTTACCTTGGAATCCAAATGGGGCTCACACTCGACTCCAAATGATCCTCAGAGGGTGATTTAGCGGGTAGTATTTTAGTTCTCTGTAGTGCCATTTTAATATCCTTGATAGCAGCTTCAACCTCGCCTCCAATTTCTAAATTAACACTCTGCCTTCCCTGAGGTGCTGGAGGTGGTGGAGTTGCCAATGGATCTAGACCATCTAATTGCAATTCACTAGTGTCATATGAATTCTCTTTTTTCACGAATAAATCCGGTGACGCTGTTTTAAGTGTATGTAAAATATCTTTAGTAACATTTAAACTGACATCCTTTCCTGTGTCATTGTCAGTGCCTAGCATGTCGTTTCGTGTTCTTTGGATTATTTCCTTTTCAATTTCATTGATTTGCCGTTTCATTAGCATTACAGTGGGATTGTTGTTATCTGTATCGCTCGCGTGTCCACTGGAGAGACCATCTTCAAGAACAGGCATACTGGTATATATCCTTAGGGAATCGGAATTATTTCCTAAATCTCCCACTGATCCAAGTAATCCACTAGCGGGCAACAATTCATTGTCCATCATCATAAGGGACATTTCACTATCTAGATCACCACAATTGCTATCGCAGTCTGTCGTTTCTGGACTTAGGGTAAAATTTCGAGAATGTCCAACTTGTAATCCAACTTCCGTTTCTCCCAAATCTTCACTGCTTCCAGTGCCCATCGATAAATCCAGGAAATTACTTTCATGTTCGATGGTCTGAAAAGAAAAGAAAAATTAGTCCTTTCAATTTTTATTACGAAAAAAAAGGTTCTTTGTTATTCCGAATTTTTAGAAAAATTTCATATTTAACGTACCGTTTGAGGATAGTCCGATTTTTGCTTTTTCGGAGATTCGTGAACTAATACTTCCTCGTTAGGAAGTCCGCTTGCTAACCGTTGACCAACATAGGAACTACCGCCTTGTCTTCTCAGTTCATAATCAAGATCCTGTGAATAAATACGTAAATAATTATACAAACTAATTAATACTAACTATCTCTTGTAAAAACTACAAATTTTAGTAGTTTTATTCTGTTATTTTTTAAATAAAATAAACATTTATTAAAAAAATAAATTTTCTTTTTTCCCCTATAGGATAAATTTAATTTTTACTCTTTTTAAAGTTTTGAACAAAATTGAGTAATTTAAAAAGAAAGAGAACTCACTTGAAAAGCAAAAGAGTCTGTATTATTTTCCTTTTCTTCCGATGGAGGTGGACACTTGAAGAATTCCTCGAGAACTTTTCGAGTCTCGGAGAATTCGTACAAATAATCGAATGTACTGCCTCCTGGTGAAACAAGACTGCTAATTGTTTCCGATGGTAAGACTGATGTATTCAAAGGATCCTCATCCTTATCATCGACTTCTGTTTTATTTAAAGGCGTTAAAGAATTTGTATTTTGATCCTCTGAATGCATAACAGTCGACTCTATCACAGATTCTTGTATATTTAAACTCTCATTGCAATTATCTTCTTTCTGTAAAAGAAAACGAAAGAGACATTCAATTTTTCTATTGCATTAATTTTAATTTTGATAAAATTCTTTTCAAAATTTTCAATAAAATTCCTTCAAAAATTCAGACAAAATTCTTTGAAACAATTTAATTATTTTTATCAATTGTAAAATCCTCCGCAAAGAATTCAATTATTTTTATAAGTAAGCCAATTCTTCGCAAGATTAAAATATTTTTATAAATAATGAAAAGTGTCGAAGGAATTCAATTATTTTTAAGACAAATTTGATAAAATTTGCAGAAAAAAATCAATTACATTCAAGATAATTTTAATTTAATTACTCTAACAGATTCAATTATTTATAAAAATTGTAATAAATTTTTTCTAAACAATTCAATTGTTCTCAAAAGCATTTAATAAAATTCTTTGTAAATTTCAATTATTTTAAAATTCTTAATTAAAATTATTTTAATAAGTTACATTATTTTTACGAAATTGAATTTTTTTCTAAATTTATAGTTTCAATTCTTCAAAAAATACAGTATTTAATAATCATTTTTTAAAATTACTTATTTTTTGAAATTCAACTATTTTTCAAATTTCGTTAATTTTTTATTCATAAATATTTGAATACTTATTGCATTTTATTTATCCACCAGGAATTAAAATTTCGAAACACCTTCAAAGTAAAACCTTTTGAAATTTAATTATTTCTAAAAATTACAACAGCAATTTTTCCAATTCTTCAAATATTTATTTTAAATTTGAACTGAAATTCTTCTTCAAATCAATTCTTATTAGAATTCATCATTAATTAAATTGTCTAAATACAGAATTTTATTTAACACTTAATGGAAATCTTTTAAAATTAAATTATTTCTCAAAATTAGAACTACAATTCTTTTAATTCTTCAAATATTTTCTAAAATTTTAACTAAAATTCTTTTTCAAATCAATTCTTATTAAAAATTTGTACGAGCATGCAATTATGAAAATATAGATAAGTGTTCAAATAATTGATTATTTCTAAACATTCTAACTAAAATTCTAATTTTCGATTCCTTTTTAATTTGAGAAAGAAAATTCATAGACATTTATTTTTTATTTTTAGAATGAAAACATGAAAAATACGAAAAACACACAAAGAGAAAAAATACAAATGATTTGAACATATAGAAAATTTTATAAAATTATATAATAGAAAAATTCAGTTATATTTAGAAATATGAAAAAATACCTCTTTCTGATTAGGCGTGTTTGGTAATACTCTTTGTGGAAAACCTGGTCTTGGTGTCATGTAAACAGAAGGTGACGATAAAAGGGTTGGTAATCGTGGATTTTCACGAACTCCATAACGTCGAGGACTTTCGGAATATTGTGCAATTGGTAATTCGCCAATAACTCTGGTAACTTTGTGATTGCGTTCAGGAGAAGGAGAATGTGCTTCGCAATCACTTGCTGGTGTTACAACCTGTAAATTAATTTTAAATATTAGAAATAAAAAAAAAATTAAATGTAAATTTAAATCTGTACATTGAGTCAATGCAAATTTAAATAAAATTTCATTCAAGTGAATAAGAAAAATTTAATATACAAAAACTTCAAGAAACGAAGTTTGGGGAAAGAAAAAATATAAGAAACCTATGAAACTGAAAAAGAAAACTAATTAAAAAACTAAGAAAGAAATAAGAAAGCTAAGAAATAACAGAGTTTGCCATAAAAATTTAATTTAGTTTTCCCCTGACTTTTCGTTGACTTTCAGACGAAGCTTTGATTTCTTCCCTGACCCTGAAGAATATTCTGATTTACTCCAAAAATTATAAAATACTCATAAAAATGTTCTATTACATTTATTTACGAATTTCCTTGATTGTAAAAAAAAATAATTGAAATTCTGCGATAAGTTTTGTTATTTTTGAAAATAATTAATTTCTTGTAAAGAATTTTATTCAAAATTCTCTTTAATAATTGAATTTCTTAGAATTTTTCAAAACTTATTGAAAATAATTAAATCCCATCGATAAATTTCGTAAAAAATTGAAAATAATTTAAATCTGTCGAAGAATTTTATTTAAAAAATAATTGAATTCGTGTGAAAAATTTTATTTTTCAAAAGAATTGAATTCTTTAGAAGAATTTTAATTTTTACGAAAATAATTGAATTGTTTCCAAGTTTTTTAAAAACATTTTATCAAAATTGATTAAAATAATAAATTAATTTCTTGCGAAGAATTTTATTAAAATTTTTATAAATATAATTGAATTCCTATTTTTAAAAAATGTATTATTTGTAAAATTTATTGAATTCTTTGGAAAAATTGTATTGAAAATAAATAAATAATTGAACTGTACATATAGGAAAATGTTATTGAAATTGAAAATTTATTAACTGAGTCTTGTAAAGAACTTTGTCAAATTTTTTTTTAATAGAATTTTAACTGAGTCTTGTAAAGAATTTTGTCAAATTTTTTTTTAAAGAATTTTATTATAAATCTTCGAAATAATTAAATTTCCCAGAACTTTTTTTATTAATTATCTAAATATATTTGAATTCATTAAAAAATCGAAAATAATTGAATTGGTGCAAAGAAATTTGTCAAATTTAATAATAATTAGTAATTTAAAAAATTTTTTACTGAATCCTTCAGTGAAATTTTATTAAGAAATTGGCATAATAAAATTTTTATGAACAAATTGTGTCATTTTTTGTATTTTTAAAGAAAATTTAATATTTTACAATAATATTCTTAAAAATTTAGAAAATTATTGAATTTTTGATGTAAATTTTACTGACAATGAAGTAATTGAATTTTTCAGATTAAATCACTTTTGGAATTATTTTTAAGAAAATGGAATGTTTGCCAAGGCTTTACTAAATAATTGAATATTATTTCTTTGGATTTATATAAATTTCAGAAAATAAATGAATTCTTTCGTGATATTTTAATGAATTTGTATTGGAAATAATTTAATTTCTGCGAATACTTTTACTAATATATTTATTAAAATACTTGAATTCTCCCGAAGATGACCCTGAAGTTCTGAACGTTCATATGAACGGATACTTTTATTACTTTTTTTGATGTTTTGAATTTTGGTAGGAAATATTAATTTACAAATTAAAAAATTAATCATTTTCTTAATGTTTGTGTTAAATTTTTTTAAATTGTCATTTAAAGATAATAATAGTGAAAAATATTGAAAAGAAAAAACCATTCGTTCATTTGAACGTTCAAAACTTTAGAGACATTCCCGAAGAATGTTATTATGTTTGTAAATAATTGACTTCTTGCGAAGAGTTATTTACAAAATTTTGAAAATATAAACAATAATAATAATTAAACATTTACTTAACAAGAGGATTTTTTTTAAATTTTGATTATGAATTTATCCCAAAATTATAATAAGAATATAAAAAATGTAATTTTCATTAAAATAAATTGAATAGCACGTTCCGCGCATAACATTTGCTAGTTCATTAAATAATTTTATGATAGTTCTTTAAGAATTAAGTTATTTAAAAAGAAATTATTGTCAGAAATCGAAAAATTTGAGGGTTTAGTATTAGAATTCTTGGCAATTTCATAGTTTAGAAGGCAAACAAAAAAGGCCAAAATTTTCTTAGAAATTCTAAAAATTAAATTCTTTTTCAATACTTTTAATAAAAATCCCTGATTTTTCCCTGCATTTTCCAACCCTTGGCAACCCTGATTAAATAAGAAAGTCAAGAACTAAAAAAATTGAAAGAACTGAAAATAATACCTTGAAAAAGTCAGATGAATTTTGATGAAACGTTGGACTACTGCCAACGCTAGAACTAGGAGGTTCGGGAGGTATTCGTCCCCTGTGTGTATCATCGACACCCAATTCAGAATTGGTATTATTGATTTGAGTTGTATTAGTTGATCCTAAATCTAATCGGAGACCTTGCCAATTATCGTCGATGTCATCAAATACAACGACCTCTCCATCGCTAACAATTGCCATACTTCTAGCGGGTGTTGTATGATTCGATTGATAGTCTATACAATTTTTTGTCAGTCCATAATCCAATTCGGTAATACTTTTTGGTACACCATACTCTATATTATTGCTATTTAATATTGAGTCATAATTAATTATGCGATTGCTTTTTGGTGAGTCGTAATCGAGAATTGATTTCACTGGATTTCGACGAACGGAGTGCACTTCGGAGGAGAACACAGTCTCAGTTACTTCTCGATTCATACGATGTCTCTTAGTTTCTCCGCATCTGAAAATAAATTTATAAATTGCCGCATTTTATCTTGTTTTCTTTTATTTTCATATCTCTCTTTCCTTCTCGCTTTTAGTCACGCAACGCTTTTAAAGTTTTCTTTTGATTAACTTACCGACTTCTTAATTCCCACACACTTTGTCTATTTGGAGATTTGTTGTTCTTCTTTGCAGATAATTTTTCAGATGAAATTTCATCGTTTGGAACTGAATTCGATGCTGTGAGATAGCGTGACTTTCGAGACGCTACTTTAGCACGACTCTGCGAAAAGACCTCACGACCACCGGCTATTTCAATTATTCTACAACAACAAAATTTTCTTCAATTATTTCTTTTCTATTATTTGGAAAATTGATTAACTCAATAAATTACAAAAGAAATTATTAAAAAATTAATATAGGAGAAGACTTAATAAAATTGCACTTTTATAAAAGTAATTTTCTTTTAGAAAACAAGATTCAATTCTATACTGAGATTATCATAAATATCATTCCAGAGGTGAGAGTAAATACTTTTAAAAATGATTTAATACTCCCTTAAGCACTTCATTGCTATTACTGACTTATGATTTCATTGCTCCTTGTTATGAAGCATAAGAAAAAAATGTTCCACACCCAGTTTGATATATGATACATATATCTCAAAAAATACATCTCTGCACAAAGTCTATAATTACTTACAAAATTCTCCTGTCAAGTGATTTTAAAGATTCTTTCAAAAATCGAAAACCTAATTGATTCTGCAATTTCAATCGAAAAAATAAATTTATTCATGAATAATTTTCATAAATTTGCACCTATTTTTTTAAACAAAGTCCAGAATGACAGAAGGCTTAACCTTAAATCCATATGCGAAACATAGAAAACCAGTCTCTTTTTGAATACTTAGAAATCTGTTACAACTAATATCAACAATCTTCGAAATGCACATTTTTATAGAATTGAAAAAAATATAGAGTGCCATTCCATTATATTCTTATTATTTAAACAACAACTTTCATATATACACTCTATTTTTCTGTTCTACTGGTACATTGTGTATACATATGTATACCATCAGATACAGTTTACTTTCTGAAACTGGAAATAACTTTGATTCATTGATTCACCGAGTGTGACGCTTTTGTCGATTTCCGGTATTTAAATAAAAACACCTCCTACACATCATGAAAAATTAAAATAGTTTCAATGGATATCAATTTATTATTATAATAATAATCTCACCGAAATTCTGGAAAACGATAAGATATAACTTGTTGCGTGTATTATTAATTTTGTTTGATTATTAATTTTACGGTTAGGTTGTGTCATTTATTTTTTGTGTTTATTATTAGAAACTCGTTGCAGTTAGCTTCAAGTTTTTAAAGGAGATGGATTATTTCAGATAAATTAAGAGGATGAATTTTTTTTGCTGTTGTCACTTGATAGTTTTTGTAAAATAGAAAAACTATTCAATACGAAATTCATCTTTGAATGTTTGTGAAATTTTTAACTAACGTGTAAAAGAATTAAATAATTTGCAGATTATCTATAATACTAATAATAATAAAAATAATAATAATAATAATAAAAATTTCTCCAATATCGTTTGGTTAATATAGGAAAACCGATATTGTGGAAGAATCATTTAAAAATAGTGTTAACTTATTATAGCCGGAAATATGAATATTATACCCGGAAGTATGAATATCGTACCCCTACCCATTTATAAGCATATACAAAATGCAACGCGTCAAAGAAAAGTACCTAAGAAGTAAAATTTCATTGATTATTTCTATAAACTTTATTCACATTTAATAAAGAATTCTTCTTTAATTTTGTAAAATAAAAAACAATTTAATTTCTAAAATTAAATATTAAATCCCAAGCCATAAAAAGAGTTATTTACAAATTATTCTTCAAAAATAATTTCTATTAATTAAAATTTTGTTTTTTTTAATTTGTGTTCTAAAAATTAAAAAGTTAAAATTTAAAAAGTTCATATTACTTTCGTTTTCATTAAATTTAAAATTTTTATTAATACAAATTTAATTCTTGTATTCAATTTTATTAAAATTAATTAAAATAATTGAATTCTTACGAGAAATTATATTAAAAATTATTTAAAAATTATTTCTAATACAATTTCAATAAAATTTCTCAAAAGAATACAATTATTTTCAAGAGTTTAAAAAAATTAAATTATTTACAACAATTTTGATAAAATTCTTCGATACAATTCAATCATTTTTCTAAATTGTAAAATTCTTGGCAAGAATTCAATTATTTTTATAAATAATAAAATTCTTTTAAAAAAAGTTCAATTATTTACATAAATGTTTGAATACTTATTGTTTTTTATTTGAAAATAATTGAATTAAGTGAAGAATTTTATTTATGAAAATAATTGAATTCTTACGAGAAATTATGTTAAAAATTGTATTGAAAATTATCGAATTTCTGGACAGAATTTTTTTAAAATTTATTAACAGCAATTGAATTCTTTCGAGAAATTTATGTAAATTAGGTTGAAAATAGTTTAATTTCTATAAAAAATTTCATTATTTATTAAAATAATTAGTTTTTAAAACTTTTCAACTACTTTTAATTTTTAAAATTGTATTAAATATAATTCAATTCTATTATATAAAATTTTCTTAATATTATTCAAAGTAATTAAAATTTATCAAAGAGTTTTAGAAAAATTGTTTTAAAAATAATTGTATTTCTGCGAAGAATTTTATAATTTTTGAAAACAATTGAATGCTTGCATAATTTTGTAGAAGAATTTAATATTGTACTTGAAAATAATTCAATTTTCATTTCTGGAATTTTGTTAAAATTTATTCAAAATAGTTGAATTCTTTTGAGAAATTTCATTCAAATTTTATTGAAACTAATGGAATTTCTGTGAAGAATTTATTAAGAATTTTAGAAATAATTGAATTTTTTTGAAGAACTTTTTTAACGTTTTCGAAAATAATATAATTAGTTTGCTAATTAGTTAAAAAAGATTCTTAAATTTTGAATCTGTAATTATTCGAAATTTGCTAGTTACTTATAAAAAAATTGTAAAAACTACTTTTTTAAAATCCAATTATTTTCTAATTTTCAAGTAAAATTCTTCGCTAAGTAATTAATATATAATAATTTTATATTAGTTCTTCAAGAATTAATTATTTAAAAGAAATTTAATTTCAGTTCTGCAAAGTTGAATTATTGTTGAAAATAGATAGAATTTAAGGAAGAATCCGACGAACAATCGGATCAAAAGTTAGTCTATAATTTCGTTATTCTTTTCAAAAGTAAAATTAAATTAAAAATTCCTTTTTTCATATTTTGAACATTTTAAAGTAATATTTGAATAAAAATTATAATTTTTTGTCAATAATAAATGATTTAAGTAATATAACCGAAAATTTAAGAAATGTTTCTTATTGTCAGAAAATTGTAATTTTTATTCAAGTACAACTTTAAATCGTTTTAAATATTCGAAGTTAAATTCTTCGTCTTTCCACCAAAATAAATTTATAATTTAATTTGTGTGTTTCTTTTGAATTACGAAATTATGATATTGAACTAATTTTTGATTTGACTGTTCGCCAGATTTTTCCTTAAAATTAAATTAAATATTTGCCCTGATGGACAACAAAATCAAAAATTTTTTTAACATAGTAGAAATTTAAAAGTTTTCCAGTATTTTTGATATAATGCCCTAACTTTTCTTTAAATTCCCTAATTTCTCTGACATGAGGAAACCTTTTGAAATATTCTTTTATCTCTTGTCAAATCGAATTGAATCTAATAAAAATTATGTTTAAATTATCTTTTAATTCTGTAATTCTTCTACATTTATCTCTGCTAAATCGAATTAAATGGAAGAAAATAAATAATCTAAACCTTAAAATTTTGCTTCCTATGTTCCTTTCTTTGCAAAAGAAGAAGAAAAAGAAAAAAGAATTTTTTCTTTTTCAAAAAAAAAATTCTTCTTTCACTACACAATAATTATTACACCGGATTTCCAGCAATGTAATTGTTCGTTATTGTGATACCTAGAGTCTCTGAGTTTATAGCTCCGATCATCCTTGGTCGATGTGAGAATGTATATAGGACTCTCTTCAGTTCCACTATCCTCGAGTTGAGACTGGGGCTGATGATCACTTCCGGCCAGGCTTCCGTAATTTGGAGCATCCTCACTACGCCCAGAGGCAGATGACGAACTCGAGGACGATGCCTTAGTTGTAGACGGAAGTTGTCCTTCACCAATGAATCCAGGCACCATGCTCGCCGTCCTACGGGACAGCGAACCTGATTTTTTCCTCCCATTGGCTCGTTTCCTGCACCTAAAAATGAAACATGAATCTCTTAACAAGTCTAATATACATAGACACACATCCAATTAAAGTTGAAACTAATTGGCATTCATCTAGCACCATCAACACTACTACATCCCAGCGAGTATATATTTTCATCTCAGAAAAATTTCCCTCATTTCTCTTTTTCTAAATAAATATATAGTCTCTCGAGAAAATAAAATAATTTTCATCTTCTATTTCTTTATCTTTATCAATAAAACCTTCAAAAACTAAAAAACAAATTATTTCCAAACCAAACAAATTTCTAATTTTCATTTTCGAACAAATTATTTCCCCCGATAAAATTTGAATCACGAATTTTGAAAGGTACTCGACTCTTTTAATTTCAATACTTTGCTTTAATAATATTGGGTTAAAAATAATTTTTTCCTCTTCAACTTCTTTTATTCTTTATCATGTTCATAACTAAAAAAAAGAAGGAATCAATTTCAATGATTTTATAAACGAATCGAAAATACATAAACTTCCTCGTAAAATAAAAATATTGTTTTCACACTTTTTTGTACAAAAAAGAAGAAGTCAAGGAATTTGAATTTCATGTGACAAATTCTATTTATAGACTTTTCCTCCCCTCCACCATAGCAAATAATTAAAATATTAGCAATATTCACGTTATACGGTTTGGAATTGAACTGATTTCAATTTCCGGGATTTCCTTACGGCATTAAATGGGATTAAATTGATTCGTATTTCCACCATCCTAAGGGAATTACTTTTGATTTGAAATGGTTTGAGAAACGAATCATATTTCTAATCGTTTCAATCAATATTTTTTAATTAAAAAAACATCCCGTCTTATATTGAAATACACAAACACTCGATATTGTGTACACAAAAAAAAGAAAGAAAAATTTTCCTTTTCTTTTCAATATTTTTATACTGCATATACGATATTTCTATACTTCATTCGATATTTCTATACTGTATATATATATAATATATAATATTTTTTATATAATGTAAAAAATATTCTTATATTGTAAAATAACAATTATATTCTGTCTCTCTGGGTTGCTATAAAAATTTGATTTCGTTTTTCTCCAACTTTCTCCTGATCTCCAGACAGAGTTTTAACGATTCCCTTCATTTCTTTAAAAATTAAAATACTAGTTAAAAATAAAATTAGTTACTATGCCAAACACTTCGCTCGATTATTATCAAAAACTTTGAATAAAATTATTTTTCAAAAATTCAATTATTTTTAACAGAATTTTAGAGAATTTCAATCATTATGAAAAATATTCCATTACTTGTTTATGGAAATTTAATTACCTTAACAGAAAATAAAATTGAAATACTTTAAAAACCTAATATTTCAGAATTTTAAAAATTTTCGAAACTTTAAACCTAAAAAACATGTTTAATTCCTTTTAAAATTGATTAATTAATAAAAATTTTAATTGTAACTATTTCTTAATCAAATTATTTTTAATAATTTTTTTAGACTAATAAACATAAGAATTTATTTAGTTTTGACTCTTTTCAAAAATTCAATTTTATTATTTACTAATTATTTATTAAATTGAAATCTTTAGGATTTTGATTTTATCTAAATTACTAATGAAATCAGTCAATAGATTTAATTATTGTTAATTACAATTTAGAAAATTTTACTATTTATCTGATAATTCTGAAATGAATTTGTTTTTAGCAACCTTATTTTTCAGAATTATTTACTAATTATAAAATTTAGGTTTCTTGAAAATGCAATTTTTTTTAAATTACTGGTAAAATTCATTGAAAAATCTAATTTTTTTCAATTTAATTTCACAAAACTTTATTTATTTTGATAACTTTTTAATGAATGTTTAAAAAATACAAGTTTCTTTTAAGAATTTAATTAAAATTTCATAATTTTATTCGGAATTCTGAATAGAATTCTTTAAAATTTGAATAAATTATAAAATATATTTTTAATTATCATTAATTTTTATTGTCAGCAATTGAAATGCTCAAGAATAAAATTCTTTAATAATTAAATATCTTTTAAACTAAATATTTAATTATTTTTAATTTATTCAAAGCAATTGAAATTTTTCTAGAATTTTAGTTTAAAATTTTCTGAAATTTAATTACTTTTTAACATTTTAACTTTTTTTAATCAAATTTTTCTTTGAACTTATTAAAATTATTAACTTTATGAATTTAATTAAAATTGTATTGAAAATAATTCAATTCTAATTTAGAATTGTATTAATACTTTTTAAAATAATTGAAATTAAGTAAAGAATTTAATTAAAATTGTTTTGAAAATAATTGTATTTCTGCGAAAGATTTTATTCTTTTTGAAAACAATTGAATGCTTGCAAAATTTTGTAGAAGAATGTAATATTGTACCAGAAAATAATTTAATTTTCATTTCTGGAATTTTGTTAAAATTTATTCAAAATAGTTGAATTCCTTTGAGAAATTTCATTAAAATCTTATTGAAAGTAATGGAATTTCTGCGAAGAATTTATTAAGAATTTTAGAAATAATTGAATTTTTTTGAAGAACTTTTTTAACGTTTTCGAAAATTATTTCAGATAGTTAATATATGAATACAAAAAAAAATTTGAAATATTTATCAAATAAAACTTTTTTTTAACTAAAATCTTTTCAGGTTAATTAAAGTTTGAAAATTTAATTAAAACTTCTTAGAAACCTTATTTTTTCAGAATGAAGTATTTACTAATTATTAAATTACAATTTATTGAAAATTCAATTTTTCAAATCTCTAATGAAATTCCATAACAAATTGAATTATTTTCAATTTAATTTCACAAAATTCCGAATTAATTTAATAATTTTCAGATAAAATTTTTTAAAAGTTTTATGTATCTTTAAACAACTTAAAATTTCACAAAAAACAAATTTTTTCGAAATTTCAAATGAAAATTATTTAAATATTAAACTATGTAAATATTTAATTAGTATTAATTTATTCACGGCAATTGAAATTTTTCAAGAGTTTTAGTTTGAAATCTTCTGAAATTTAACTAATTTTAAAAATTCAAACTTTTTTTAAACTAAATTTTTTTAACTAAAATTATTAGCTTTATGAAGATGAAAGTTATTCTAGAATTTAAATTTATTTCAATTAAATTAAAATAAAAAAATTTTATTGAATTTAAATTAAATTTAAACTCAGATTGAAGATTATTTTGCCGTTCTGAGAAAAATTGAAGGCATGGTTTTAAAATTAATTGCGATTCAAAAGTATAAAAGAAAAAAATCATGAAGAAATTAACTTTTTCAAAAATACTCTTGAACTCCAAAAAAAAAAAAGTTTCCAGTACTTCAAAAAAAGAAAATCCCGACTTTTCATCGATTTTCCTGTCCAATTTCATTTTCCCCGACCTTTCTCCAAATTCCCCGAATAAACATGATGAGAAGAACTTGCCTGTCGGAAGTTTCTCTTTCAAGGTCGATCATGTCTTCCGATACCGCGGAATTGGAGGGTGCGGTGCTGGTAGCAACGCTTGAGATGTCAATGATGGAGTTGACCTCCGGATGACAAGGGTGGTCATGCAGCTGATCAGCTTGCGTTGAACCCCCTGGAAGCGGGGGTGGCCCTCCTCTAGGCCGGCATTTTGGAAAAAGTCGGTTCAAATCTGCGTTCTCCAAAATCAAGCTTGTCATCGCCAATTAACAATCATTTCTCCATAAAGGGTCCTGTCCATTATTTTATATCTTGAAACCAAAAAGCAAACAATGACCCTACAACATTCACAAATATTTCCTTATTTACAAAAAAAAAAAATACTACTTCCAAAAGGCATGAAAAATTTACTCTAAACAATTTAATTAATTAGTTCACTAATTAATTAATTTAAAAAAAATTAGTTCACTAAAAAATTAATTTCATAACAAAATAGAAATTCATTAAAATAATTTACTTCTTATTTATTTTAACGAATAAACAAAGGGCAAAATAAAATCCAAGAAAAATTTATTTAAAAAAAAAATAAAAATTAGTGAAAAAAGGAACAAAAATAATTTACAGAAAATTTAATCTCTACTTGTTTTGTTCACAGAACTTTCTGTTATTTCACAACCAGTGCTTTTCTTTACAATTTCGTATATATACATTTTTTCCCCCATTTTCCGTTTCTCAAAGAGAAAAATAATCTGCGTAAAATTGTTTTAATCGTATACAATTAAAAGTTTTAATTATAGTGAAACATGTTTTGATGGAATTCCGTTTAAAAGGAGTAAAATAGCGCGGCGCATTTTGAAAACAGTTTTAGAGAGAGAGAGAGAGAGAAAAGATGCTTTTAATTTGGACAATTTTATTACTATCTCCCTCTTGTCTTCATTGCTTTATACTGTCCAATGAATAGAGCATGTGGCATTTTACACCTTTTTTTTTTTGAAAGAGAGAAGGTGAAGAGAAAAGAAGAAATTATTTTCGCTTAGCTGAGTCGGGGCTTGGCTGGGTGTCGTGCCCACAAGCACAAACATGGGACACGACTGCGAGGTGAACGGGGTCGGGGGTGAGAACCTGGTCTGTGTGCGCTCCTCTGAGTGTGGAATCAATAGGGGGTCACTGGCATCAACAGATACAATTTGAGTACCAAGCTGTACTTTTATTCATGAAATATTCTCCTTTTTATACTATTAACCTAATAAAAGCTATGTTTCATTAAAAAACAAAAATCCAACCATTATGTTAATGACTAGCTTTCAACATTATAATCTAATTATCTCTTCAATGCACGTGTATATTTACACTTTTTTTCCATTATAAATCTTATTTTCGTTTATACATCCTCTCTCGTTTATATGCACATTATTATATTTATTATTCCTCTCATATCTCAAAACTCGACATTTCTTTTTTCAATTTCAAAATAAATAAAGTGCAAAACTATTTCTGCATGTAAAACTTTCACAAAATTTCATAATTAACTGCTGATGAAAATTTCCCTAATTGTCTGTTTTTTTGAGTTAAATTCTATTTTTCGAACATTATTTGTTTCAATTTAAGAGAACTTTTCCTTTTTTGAAAATCAATAGTATAATAATAAATCTTCAATAATCGTATAATACAAATGTTAATTATTAATATTAGCAAAAATTAACAGATATTACTAAATTAATAATTAATAAACATTAAAAAATTAACAAATATTTGAATTTATCACTCGATCGTCGTAGTTAAAATACAAACTCAATGTTCCATAGTATAAATAAATTAGTAAATATTAAACATGTATACAACTAATTTCGATACAATTGGAAAAAAATAATTTACAAACTAAATAATAGAAAAAAAAATCTTCCATTCGTGAATAAATTGGAAAAAAATATTCCCATCTCCAATATTAAAGAATTGTTCAAATTTTAATGATTTAATTTATTTCCCCTGAAAAAAATTGCAATTGATTGCACAATAAAGTCAAATAACTTCCATTTAGCGCTATATGAACGATTTTATACCTGCGAGGCAAATTTATATATAAATGAAAATTTAACAAGCTGTAAAATTTGAATTTTTGACTCTAACTTTTCATATAATAATTATTTATTTTCCTTTCCCAATAATATTTGCTCCGAAAAATTAAATTCAAATATTTGACGTATTTAATTAGTTTTAGTTGAAATTCAAGTTTCGATACACAAATAATTGGTAATTAAAAAAATTAAATCGAACAAACAAACTGGAAAATAGAGAAAAGAAGAAAAAATAAATGAATAAAAATAAAAATGAGTTTATAAAAAAAAATAAAATAAGTAAAAGCAAAATAAAATAATAAAAAAAAATAAAATAAGCAAATAAAAATAATCTAAATAAATAAAAGAATAATAAAAATATTCCAAATAAATCATAAAAATTAATACAAAAATAAATAATAACAATAAATTAAAAATGAAGAAAAGAACAAAAGTATACGAAAAATTCTTGCAATAGTTTTTCATTTTTATTTTATTCATTTTTTTCGACCGAGTAATAAATCCAGTATATTCTTTTTACTATTTATTAAAAAATTAAAACTGCAAATATTGAAAAGACATTTTTACATTGAATGCAATTTCAATGCAGAAAATGTCTAACTTTTCAATATTTTTTTCCTATCCTCTCTGAATTAAAATTAATTATCCTGATAAATTTAATAAATTGAATATCTTCAAAAAAGGAGTTTTTGGAAAAAGATTAATTTTTTGATTTCAACTTTATTTCTCAACAAAAGAATCTGAAAACTGATTTTTTTTCTAAAGAGCGTGATTTTTTCAGCTCCGAACATAAATCGACTAAATTAGAAAAAACCAACAAAAAAAAAAAATGACGATCAACAAAATTGCTTTCACGTACGCGATAATCAAATTTTCCGTCCATTTCGACTAGAATATAAATCTTTAGGAAAGTTTTAATTAAAGCACTAAATATAAGGATATGCAAATATGCAGCTTTGTTCTAGTTAAGTTAACATGAATTATATGTGAAGCGTGCACATCGAAAGGTTTAATTAACTCCAAATATTTGAAATTTACACTAATCACGAAAAAAAAAATTGATAAGAATGCGAAATTGGAATAATTAGCAAATATTTTCAATAACGACAATTTTAAATTATTTTAAATTCCTTAAATTGTTTTAAATTGAGAATAATTTGACAAAGAGTCAAAAATGCACGAAAAATAAAGAATTAACATAAGAAAAATATGCAGTGGAAAAAATTCAATTTTTCGAATTGAAATTCGTTGAATAAAAAATTATCTCCATGTTTGTCTCATCGTTAATTTCCAGATGTTTGCCTTTGATTTAAACTACATTCATTGTAATATATAACTAAAGCACAATTCTACAAGTGCCTCTTCAGTTCTTTTTAACAAGCTCTTACAATGTTTTTGACACTCACTTCCGGTGTTGAGAGAAGAAGAAGAAGAAGAAAAAAAAAGAGAGAAGTACCGACGACCAGAATTGAAGGTGAGTCGCAACTTGTCATGAGCAAGCGAAAAACCCTTCCGTATTTTCGTTCGTGCGCAGTAGCTTTCATGATTTTCGTTAACTTTCTTCACTTCGATCTCGAGAAAAACTACTACGGATACATATCAACACCTCTCGGCGGTCGTCGCCATTACTTTTGAGAATTGAAATTCCTTTTTTTTCCTTTCTCTTAAAAAATAGGTCATGAAAAATTCACCCTCTTTATCAAAAACCAATTCTTTTCTCTCTCTCACATTGGAATAAAATCTTTTAACTTCCTCAAACTCACTGGCTTTTTTTGATGCGTACGCTCTTTTTACGCTCGAAACATCATGTTAACCACGTTGCAAGCGCGGAATTTTCACCCTTATTATATTCCTCTCGAATCATGAATCATCCTTCGATTTTCTTGAATTGTCTGATCACACACGCATGATAAGAATGAATCAGTGGATAAAAACCCAAGGGGGTGAAATTGAACTAAACTGAAAGAGAATACATACATTTTTTTTAGTTAACGAAACGAAACAGAATTTCAGAATAAAAAAATTGGAAATCTTCAAAAATTTGGAATATGATGAAAATGAAATTAAGAAAAAATAAAGGGAATAAATGTATAATCTGTAGACAGAGAGTGTATCCCCTTTATACAACTCAAGGAGGGGAATCGATCCAACACATTAATGTATCCCACGGTTTATCGCATTGAAAAGCACTATGGGTGAAAACGTGAACGTTCATCAACGAGAAACATGTTTTTTTAAGAAGATATTTAATTTTTACCTGTCCCTTTTTTTTGCACTTTAAAACATACGCCTGTCACTTGATTTTAAAGGCACAATGCAAAGAAAAAATGCAGAGGACTTTAAAGTGCCTCAATTTCACACAAAACACTGTATACGAATCTCGGAGGGTGGCCGGTCACTGTCATGTCAGTGAATAAAACCAAGGAGCAGATGGCGCTGAAAGCTAAGGGTTGTTCGCGACACCCCTAGTGTAGCATAACCCCCACTTCCATAGCCAATAGGGGAGTTAACGTCAACCAAACTAGGAAATAGTAGTTTAACCTGAAAAATAAATATACACCATTAATTGCATTTTTTTTCCAGAAACATATTTTATCATTACTTTATTATTATTTTCCCATTCTATTATTTTTATTTCCTCTCATTATATTGTTCTTTCTGTTATTTCAACATTTGCTCTCGAAGACGAATGTAAATCCATTCCCTCAACACGCAAATATAAATAAAGGAAACAGAATAAAATTTTTTAATGGAACACTTAATTTTTCAATTAGAAGCAAAGTCGGTGAAACTTGAAAGTTCTATTGATTATTCAAATTTAAATAGAATAGAATAAAAACTAACACAAATAAAATAAACAAAAAAATTTTTTTAGATAGATTCTCCATTTAACGTTACTTTTTTTTATTTTTTATTAAAAGTTCCTGTTTTGAACGTTCAAATAAATGACGATTTTTTTACTTCTTAATTTGCATTTAAAAAAAAATTTCTACACTATAAAAATTATTCTAAAAAAATGTATTACAAAAAATATTTATTTTTAATAATTCCGTTGTGTTGTAGTTCTAAAAGTATTTAAATCAAACACAATTCGTTCATTTTTAATGTTAAATAAATATTGGAAGAATATTTTACGTGACTTAATTTTTATTTAAGACTCAAAAGAACCTGGTCTTTAAAAAAAATTCTTTACAATTACATAACTGAGGGACTTCGATTAAAAAAAATTGCATTTTTTAAGGAAAATATTGAACGAATTTTGAAAAAAAAAACAATACGCGTAATAAAATTTACAGTTTATAACTACTTTCAATTTCCTTTGGCTTCATTGCTAAACAAGGACTAAGAGAAATTATTAGAATTCGATCAAAATGATAAACATCGAAAGAATAAATTACTTTTCAAAAAAAAAATGACTTTGGCTTCTTTATTTTTCGTCCTACTCCATTACTTTTTGTCTGCCTTTGCGCTTTTTTACCCTTTTTACTCATTTATCGTTCTTACTATTTACCCTATTTACATTTAAACAAATAACAAAGTTGTTTTTCTTTTCCTTCTCTAAATTATGTTTTTTTTATACTTTTTTATGCGCTATTTACTTTTAAACCGTTTTTTAACTGAAATTGCAAAGAAAAAAAAATAAACATAGATGCACAAAAACAGTCGAATACACGAGTCTTAAGTCCAATTCACACTGTTTCAGTACACTCACATCCCATCCCTGGTAAATGTTCGATTTCCCCTCTACATGAATTTTGCTTACAGCATTTTTGTTGTAAAAGGTATAATAATATGCTGAATAGTTTTAAATAAAAACATTTTTTATTAAAAATGGAATTACCAATAACATATTGCCTGTGTGGTCAACCTTTTGACGATGAACAATTTATGATACAATGTGATGTCTGCAGAGATTGGTATCATGGAGCGTAAGTGCTTGACTTTTTGCACAATTATTTCGGATAATTACAACCCTCTTTAATTATTGTTTGTACGAAAATATACACGAAAAAAAGCATATTATTTATTAAATGTCATATTTCTACCTTAAAAAAAGCACTACGCTTCCCCTTGTCTTTGAGTTGAAGCATTCGTTCTCTATAAACAGGACTATTTCACACAGTGTAATAAAAATAAATTGTTATGCTTCACATAACCTATAAGGAGTCATTTTCATAACAAAAATCAAATGAAAACGGTTAATATTGTGAAGGGAATTTACGAAAAATCCTGTTTTGCGTTTGTACATTGCGCATTGGAAAATAAACAAACTCTTAACACTTTTAACAATGTTATTTTTTGGCAAAATTATGACGTTCTGTTAAATTCATAACTTTTGGTGTTTGTATTTATGTAACCTTGAATGAAAATATGAAAAATATTTTAAAAAATCCTTTACGTACTTTATAGGTGTGTTAATGTACGAGAATATATGACAATAGACCTTGACAAATTTCACTGTCCACGATGTGAAGCAACTAGTGGTCCATCCTTAAGTGAGTACGAATTTCGCAAAAGAAAAGAAAATACAAAATTACTATGTGTCTAAGTCACAAAAGTATTTGGTAGAAAGCTAAGTTTGCAAAATTTGATTTTAGTGAAAACACGAACAAATTGGCATCGTCATAATTACCTGGAAGTAAACGCTGAAACAAAACCTGTGCAAACTGGTACTCCGGTTTTTGTCAGAGAATTAAAATCAAGGCACTTTGCAAAAGCGGACGATGTTGTGAAACATGTGAGGGGTCAACAATTAACAATACAATATTTAGAAAATAATGATTTCGACACGCCTATCATTATCGATGGAAAAGAAGGTCTGGACATGATTGTGCCACCGTCCAATTTTAGTGTTTACGATGTTGAAAGTTATGTCGGTAAGAAAAAAATTGCTAATATTTTTTTAAATATTAGAATAGAAAATTATTATATGATAGTGTATATATATAGATAAATATTTCAGATATTTTTCTAATTTTAGGAAAATATTTTTTAAAATAACAAAATTCGATAAATTTTGTCTTGGTAAAATTGTAGTTTTTATTTTTTACTTTAGGCGGAGATAGAGAAATGGACGTTATTGATGTTGCGAGACAAAATAATATACGAATGAAACTCAGAGAATTTGTTGAATATTATAATGCACCTGTCCGAACAAGAATTTTAAATGTCATCAGTCTTGAATTCACAAATACTGGGTAAATGAAAGAGACACTATTATTTGCTAGTTTTTTATAATTATTTAAATCATTATTTTTACGATCGATATAATTATAATTATTAAGTTAATTATAATTAAATCTGTATAGCTATATAATCTGTTCGCAGTTTGAAATTAATTGTTTGCTTCTTTGTTTCCTAAATTTTTAAATAATTTTTCTTTTTAAATATTTGAATTTCAGGGTGTCTACATGTCAGTAAAGTCAGGAAAATGTGAGGAAAAGAAATTTTTGTCAATAAAGTCAGGGAAATGTTAGAAAAAAAATTTTTTCCGGGAAACAAAAAAAAATGAGTTTTCTTTTTACATATTTTTAAAAATTGCGAAATTTTCGATTCTTTTCTAAACATTGAAACAAAATACCACAATTTTTAGTGAAAAAAAGCGCAACTTATTTTAATTTTTATAATGTTAATAAAAAATCTTCAGATTGAAATTTAAAAAATAAATTGTTTCTAATTGAATTCTAGAAGAAATTTCAGAAAATTGTTTAAAATAATTGATTTAAAAATGAAGTTTAGTTGAAATTTTAGAAAATAATTGAATTCAGGGGGAAAAACCCATAAATTTTACTTATTTTTCCGTAAAGTTCTTATTTATTATTTTTATTTTCCTATAAAAAGAATTTTGTCGAGGAAAGTAATTTTAATGTCAATAAATTGTTTCGAAGAATTTTTCAAAATTTTAGAAAATAATTAATTACCTCCGAGGAATTAAATTAAAATTATATCGAAATCAATTGAATTCTCATAGATTTTTATCCAAAGTTTTAATAATAATTGAATTTTTGTGAGATGTTTTTTTGAAAATTATTAAAAATAATTAAATTTTGTCGAGAAATATTTTTAAAATTATATCGAAATTAATTGAATTATGATGAAGACTTTTATCCAAAGTTTCAATAATAATTTAAATTTTTTTAAATATTTTTTTGGAAATTATTAAAAATAATTAAATTTTATCGAGAAAAATTTTTTAAATTGTCTTGAAAATATTTGAATTCCTATGAAGAATTTTATTATTTATAAAAATAATTAAATTTGTTCGAAGAATTCTAACGAAAAATATAAAAACTGTTAAATTTATTCGAAAAATTGTAATTAAAAATATAAAAAAAAATAATTCGCTTCTATAGAGAAATTTTATTAAAATTTGCAAGAAAAACTGAATTCTTATAAACAATTTGATCAAAATTTCTGAAAAATTTTTTTCTTTAAAAAAATTGAATTAATTTGAAAATTCTATAAAAATTATTTAAAAAATCGATTCTATTAAGAACTTTTATTAAAATTATCAAGAATAATTAAATTCTTATGAAGAATTTAATTGAAATTTCTGAAAATAATTTATATTTCTTTCTAAAAATGTTATTGAGATATCTAAAAATAATTGAGTTTTTCGGCAGAATTTTATTATTAATGAAAATATGTCAATTCTTAAATAGATTTTTAATAAAATTTCTAAAAATAATTGAAATCTTGAGAAGAATTTTATTAAAAGTTTTGAAAATCCTGATTAAAATTTTTTTGAAAAATTTCTTTGAATTTATTAATAATAATAATAATAATAATAATAAAGTTTCTTTAATAATTTTATTTAAAAGATTTTAAAGTACCTAATTGAATTTTATAAAAAGTTTCTTTTATATTTTGAAATTAATCGCATTTCTTAATAATTCAAATTATTCATTTAACTATGGAATTTTATTAAAATTTTTATCAAATAATTCAATTTCTTTCATAATTCTATTACAATTTTTTTTAGAAAGAATTCAATTTATTCGAGTATATTTATTAGAATATTGAAAATAATTAAATTCTTTCGAAGAATACGATTATAAGTTTTGATAATAAATGAAATGTTTCAAAAAATTTCTTTAATTTTTTTGAAAATAATGAAGTTCTATTTAAATAATTTTAATTGAAAATTCTCTAAATAATCAAATTAAATAAAGAATTTTTTTCGACTTTTCGAAATAATTATGTCTTTTAATAATTATAATTAAAAATTTGATTATTGGATTTTATTAAAATTGTAAGGAAAGTAATTGAATTCCTGAAAAGAGTTAAATTATTTATAAAAATAGCTAATTAAATTGTTTCAAAGAAATTTAATAAAATTTCACGAAAATCTTTAAAAAGTAATTTAATTCTTTTGTGAATTTTCATCAAAAATTATATTGAAAATAATTAAAGTCCTGCGATAAATTTTACTATTTATAAAATTAATTGATATTTTCTGAATAAATTAATTAACATTTATAAAAGTAATAAATAATTATAATTAATTAGTATATTAGTTAATAATTTAATTTTTTTTTTGAATTTTAAATCTGAATTATAATATTAAAAATTGCAGTCTTGCACCACTGGTTGAAGCACCTTACATTGCACGCAAACTTGATTGGGTGAATGCAGTGTGGCCACGAGACTGGCCTGAAGACAGTGAAATGAAACGTCCGGAAGTACAAAAATATTGCCTAATGGGTGTAAAGGATAGTTTTACAGATTTTCATGTTGATTTCGGTGGCACATCCGTCTGGTATCATATTTTACGCGGGGAAAAAATATTTTATCTCATCAGACCGACACCCACTAATTTACAACTTTATCAACATTGGATGTGCAGTTCAACGCAAAGTGAAACATTTTTCGGCGATCAAGCCGACGCTTGTTATAAATGTACACTAAAGCAAGGACAAACAATGTTAATACCAACTGGTTGGATTCATGCCGTTTTAACACCAGTCGATTCCCTCGTCTTTGGGGGAAATTTCGTTCACAGTCTTAACATTCCCATGCAAATACAGTAAGCACTTTTCTATTTTTATTCAACTTTCGTCATTTTTCAAAGATACAATTCAAAAGGCACTTGAAAAAAAATATTTTTTAAAAATCACTTCTTTATTTTAGAATTTACGAAATAGAGAAAAAAATGAAAACACCGTACAAATTTCAATATCCTGGCTTCGAAACAATCAATTGGTTTGCCGCAAAGAAATTGTTGAAAGAATTAAAAGAATTGAATCACGAGGGTAAAAAATGTCCTGCCTATTTTTTGCAAGGTGTTAAAGCCTTATTGAGTATACTCAAACAATGGAATACCGATAAAGATGTAAGTTGTGAAATTCATTTATTTTCGAAAATATGAATTAAATTAAATTGAAGAAAATTTTTAATTCAATTTCTCTTTTCAGTACAATATGGCGAGTCGGAGTCAAATACCAGCGAGTATAAATAGTACAAAATTACTGAAAGATATCAGTAAAGAAATTCGACACGCCGAGAGATATTTAATATCACTAAATCCCCCGAAACCAGAACGTGAAAGTAAACGAAAGAAGAAAAAGCCATTGAATAAAGATTTTGTTGACTTTGAAAGTGCCGATCGTATGAAAAATAGTCAATTAAGTGCAACACTTAACGAAGCAAATAATAAAACTGAAACTGTTATCAATGAAACACGAACAAATTGTAGGCCTCCGATAAAAATGACACTACCAAAACCACTTCCTGCCTTTTCGTTTGTTAAGGAAAATGCAAATACCCCAAAAGCAAGTGACATGACATTCACGAAAAAACGGGCATCGAAAGTCGGCAAACAAAGTCCAAAAGTTATTAGATTTAAATTAGGTGATAAGGAAATGGTTCGAAGTACAAATGACAATATTAATATTTATGGAAATTTTGCAATAGATAGTACAGTTGAAACGCCTAAGGAATTAACGTGGAAACAAACATCGGTTTATGATTTTCACGATGGTAGTAATGAAAGTGATGTGGAAAAATTTACCATCGACGAAGAGCCAAAGCGAAAGAAAGTCACGAAAGCACCGCAAAAAAGGGTTAAACGTTTATGTACGCAAGATAATAATATTCCTAGTGAAGCAGTACCGAAAAATGGTATCGAGGAACTTTTAAAAGCATCCGCCTATACTTTGGGAACAACGAGTCAACGATTGGATGTCAAGTGAGTTCATTTATCAATGTTTTTAATCAGTTTTTTCTACTTTTATTCACGACAAACTTACAAACTTTGCACTCGTCTAAAAATTACTATTTACTTGTTTTTTATGATTTGCTGCTAATTATACTTTTTTTAGATTTTTTATATTTAACCAAAAAAGACTAAATCTAAAAAAAATCGCAAAATATTTGGCATTCGTTAAATTCCTGAATGTTTGAAATGATAAAATTCATGAAATTCTAACTTAATATTGATATATTAAATAATATTAAAAATTAATTAAACAAAATTGTTTTGAATCAAATTTTATAATTTAATTTATCAATGTAGTTTAATTCTTTGAGTAACTTAATTATTCAAAGACACAAAAATAGTCGTTTATAAATAACTGCAAAATTTTTTTTTATAAATGCAAAATACTTTAATTTCTGTGTAGAATTAAAAAAAATACATAATTAAAAATTTTCGTAACTCTTTCTACAAATAAGTTCAAATTTTGATTAATACGGATTTTATGAGAATAAATTTGGGAAATTAATTTTTACGCGAAAAGTTTAGAAATTATTTTCTTTTTCATAATACGTAAATAATTTATAAGTTTATTATTCGTTTAACTTTCAAAAAATAACATTTCTGTTACGAATAATGTTATAATTTTTGTGAACCTTGTAATTGTGAATTTGAAATAATTTAATTTTTGCATATTGAAATTTTATTAAAACTTTTGAAAATAATTGATTTCCCTTCGAAGGGAATGTTATTAATATTTTTGAAAATAATCAAATTCATTCTGGGGATTTAATTTAAATATTGAATTGAAAAATCTTAATGAAATGTTTCGAAACAATTCAATTATTTTTATAAAAAGTAATATTAGAAATTCAAATATTTGCAATACAATTTTTAAAAAATTTCTCGTAAGGTTTTACATATTTTTGAAAATTGTAATAAAATTTTTCTAAAGAACTTAATTGCTATTATCAAAGTTTTGATAATTAAAATCAAGTTTGATTTTTTTTAAAAACTAAAAATTTTAATAACAATTATTAAAAAACATGATTATTAAAAAAAAAGTTGAAAGAAATTCTTTGAGAAATAATTCAAAATTATTAAAAGAATACTACATTATTTTAAAAAATTTAAATATTTACGAAAACTTTAAGCAAATTGTTCCAAATAATTTAATTTACTATCAATAATTTTAACAAAATTTAATAATAGAATTATTAATTACAATATATACTAATACTCATTGTATTTTGGAAAAATTTTTATAGCGAATTAAGAAGAAATTGAATTCATTCGTAAAATTTTATTGAAAATAATTCAATTTTTGCAAAGATTTCACTATTTAAAAAAATAATTGAATTATTTCGAAGGATTTATTAAATTGTTAGAAAATAATTGTATTCTTTCTTGAAATTTTTAAAATTTTGTGAAAAATAATTGAATTGTTGAAAAAGTTTTACTATTTATAAAAATAATTAAATTCCAAATTGAAATTATTAAAAAATTCTAATATATGTTTAAAAATTAAGTATTTAACAATAAGTATTCAAGTAAATATTTAATAAAACTCATTTATTGACTTTCTGAATAGAATTTAATTTAGAAATTTGTCACTTTTTTGTTTAATTAATAAGTGCAAAGTCTGTTATAACTCAGTCTTAACTTTCTTTTACTTTTTCTTGATGTATTCTTAGTCTGAAAATAATATAAATAATAATTGATAAATAATGATAAAAAAATGTTAGTTGATAATTGATAATTAATAAAAAATAATAAATAATACTATTTATTTTCAGTCCTTCTGTGTCAAATTCCTATTTCGAACAACCGGCCGCAACACCGAATATGGGGTAAGAATTTAGCAATTTTTTTTCCATCGTGTGTAGTTAGTTGTTATTTTTGTGATTTTCTTTCATTTGATTTTAATTTGCGAATGGTCAATGCGTCATTTTTTTGATGTCTTGATGTCTTAATAATTATAAATTGAAAACGCTTAGTTCTGGCAGGGCTTCGCCATCGACGCAGGATGCGATTGCCGGAATGTTGTCGATAAGCGCTCAATGTTATTCCTCAACGTCAAAGAAACCAGTGAAAACGCAAAAAACAAAACCGCCAAAAGCAGTAATCGAAGACGAGGATCTTTTACTCGAAAACATTGACAAAGTTCATCAGGATGACGATTTCAGTAAGATTTTTATTATTTAACCCTAATTTTTTATACCAAATTAACTAGAAAAAATTAGTAAAAGAAATAAGAAAAATAGAACAGAAAAAATTGTTCAAACAATTTTAGATTGTTTTAGATTTGAATTTCTTTGATTGGCAATTTTTTAGTTTATCCAGCATTAGACGTATCGGATGATGAGGAATTTGTTTTCAAAAATAAAGGCAAACGAGAGGAGGACGAAGCTTGGAATCCAAAGGCGAGAGTTGGACCACTTTTACCAAAAACTAATCGTCCTGCGCGAGAAGGAGCAAAGAAAACATCGGTGGAGAAAGGATTGGAAGCCGCAGCTGCTAAACGAGCGAAGCAACCGGTAAATTTTTTACAATGTCACGCCTCCTAAATACACTGATAATTAATTATTATCAATATTTAGGAGGCTCGACTTAATTTAGAAAATATTAAAAGTCCATTAATTTACTGATCAGCAGAAAGTAAAATAAACGTGATAAAAATGTTTTGAAAATAGTTTTCAAATTACGTTTTAAATACTTTTGATTAGAAGAATTTTTTTTACCAATTTAAGAATACAATAGATTTTTAATGACTTTTAAAAATTCTTCAAACTTTTAATTCTATAAATTTTAGAAATTTAACCATTTTCGAGTATTGAAGAAACAAATCAATATAAAAATTTTGTTTTCTATTTTTGCAGTCTACATCGAAAAGAACGTATAATAAACGGAAGCAAAAAGATATAAATATTGCATCAGCTGCGACAAGTTCTGTAATACCAAGGGAAAGTACACCTAAAGCAGCAAGTACCACTACTACTACTACTACTACTACTACTACTTATACATCAATTTTATCCAGTCCGAACAGATTAAGAGATGTTAAGGCAAAACTTGCCGCTCCCGTTCCAGTTGGTAAGAAGACATTTTTAAAAAAATATTACAATCTTTAGAAAATATTAATCACAATTCATTTTCAGAGCGAAAACCGAAAAAGGGCATGAAAACAGCAAAACAACGTTTGGGGAAAATTTTAAAAATTCACAAAATGATTCACTAAAACTCCAGAAGAAGAAATAGTAATTTTCATTTTTATTCAAAAATCACTTTGGTAGTTGCGAACTGCTATGTAAATAGAGCGAGTATTTTTTTAATTTGAAACAAATAGAGAACTTATTTGCAAGTAGATAGTTTATTTTAATTTTCTATTGACTATTTTTTTATTATTATTATTATTTTAATGTATAAACGAAACTTCCGAGCACAGTATTCTGATCAAAGTATAGAAATAATACAACGATTGGTTAATGTTGAATACCTCAGACATTTTATATTCTTTCTAGTGTGTAAATATAATTCCAAAAGAGAAAAAAAAAGAAGTTATGTTGACAATCAACCCCCGATGAACGAAAACTTTATTTATTTACTGAGGTTTAAAACAAAAATAAATCTAATTTTCGTTAAAATTTCTAATTGGTATTTTTGCATAACAATAAATATCAAATAAGTTAATTATAGAGTAATTTGAAAAATTTACATTACACTTTAAGAATTATTGTAGGAATTTGTTGTCAAACAGCAAAATACAATATATAAATGAAATTTATAAGAAACAAAAAAATTTATTGTCAAGTTTTTTTTTTAATTCTTGCAATAAAATTCAATTTTAAGTCTGAATATTTGAAATAATCTACATATTATATATATAGAGAATGTATATTGTATATATAAATATTCGTACATTGCAAAATCTGTAGACAAACTTTAATGAATAGGCTTAAGAGAGGCTGTATTTGATTATAATCGTATAATTTTTCATATAAATTTACTACCTTTCTTGAAAAGCAAAAAAAAAAAAAAAAATGATTGTAACACGAATGGTATAATATTAACTTGAAAAGTGTTATTATTATGTAAACATATATATTCGTATGAGAAAGCATTTGTGAATATAACATATTCTATTTTTAAACTCACAAAATTATATACTCTACATTTAATTTTGAATAATTTTACTAACAGAGAATGTATGTTTAGTAATTTTATTGCTTCAGTATTGTTGTGTTTTTTAATATACACATATATTAATCTGACAAAAATCTATGACCATAAATGCTGTGAAAAAAGACTTTTTTTACTATAAATATATTATAACCTTGGCGGCAAAACTAACAAATTTTTTTTTTAATTTTTGACAAAATGCAATTTATTTGTTCTTGTATTTAATATTAGATATTAAGCAACTAGAGTAACTCGATTGAACTCATTTATAGTACTTGTATTTCATAAAAATTATGGGATAAACTTCGAAATTAAAATATGTTTTTGCACTCACAGATTTTGAATTGTTTTCTATTCCCTTTGTCTATCTTTTATTATTTTTCATTGCCAGTTAAATTGAAAATTCTACTCAAAAAATGGTATTTTCTTTCGTTTTCATTTCTCCTTGAAATTAAATCTATTTTGAGAATTCGTATTTAATTTTACACTTTTTTGTTTAAAAAATATGTAATTTTTTTTATTTTAATCAAATATTTTTGTTTTACTACTTTAACTGTTTTAGTGAAAATAATATTTGAAATTCTCTAAAGTTGAACATTAAGAATTCCTTTGAAATGCGATAACAGTAAAAACAATTAAGTTGGAGGTATCCGCAAAGAGAGCGCGCGTTAGTTTAGTGTGCCATGCGCGACTCCACGCACTGTAAGCCAGTAACATTTGTCGGTAGTTCTAAAAAAAAAGTTCGCGTTTTTCTGTATATACAGTAAATTATTTCATCATTTTGTGATTCAGTGTACATATTGACATTGCACAAATGTAGTTTTGTCTTTAGATTAAAAATTTTTCTAGTATAAATGTCGATTACATTATACAGTGTAGAAACATTAAACAATTGCGTATTAAATCAATTTCAGCTGTGAATTATTAGTTTAAATAAATGTTTATAATATTGTGAATGTGTTATAAGTGTGAAAAAAAATAAATTTCGCGAGTGATATATTTCTAGATTTCGCATTAAAAATCAAAAAAAAATAATTCAGCCCCGTGCATTGCTTGTGACAAAAGCTGTTGCAATTTCTCCTATAATTCACGTTTACAAGGTAAATGAATAGTAAATATTAATATCAGTTAGTAATCTTTTGTTTTTCTTTATACTATTATTATATTTTAAGTTTTCAAAAACAATCGAATTATAAATATTGTAAAATAAAGTAAATAATTCTTTCGCTTTCGACAGTGAATAGATAAAATTATTTTTAATTTTTATTTATTTTGATAATGTTAAGAAATCTTATAATTAGAGGTTTATTCCCTATTTATTATTTATAATCTCTAGATTTCTAGATATTTAAAAAAGGATATTTAAATCCTAAAAATATTCACATGTCATTCTATTTGTTTATCAACCATAACCTAAAAAGTCCTTTTTCGAATTAAACTATATATATACAATTTCTTTTAAGAAATTTTAAACGTAAGGAAAATAATAATAAGTATAACTAGCAACAATTAGCAAATCAAAAATCAAATTGATAAATAAATTTATCTGATCTTTGATATGATGCGTGCAAAGGGCACATTTTCAATTGCTTAATGTTATCTTTTCTACGCAGTCAATATTATCATATTTCAATCATTGGATTTGGATATTTAAAGTAAATAGTTAAATAATATTAAATAACATTTTATAAATACCTATAAATTTTTGTGTGTATGTATACTGTTCTGAAAATTCTTGCATATTGAAAAATAGAAATCAAAAACTCTTACAAAAAAACATGACTACGAAACTAAAAATAAAACTTTAAAAAGTAATTTTCCGAGAAATCCTATTGCACATTATTATATAGAAATGTTTTAAACAACTTTTTGAATATGTTAAATATTTAATATTTTAGTTTTAAGAACAGTGATAATTTTAAAATGTTCCTTAATCCGAGTTCTTAGTTTTTGACTGTTTTGTCAGCGGCTAACTTCACTCCATGTTTTAAAGCAGGGTTGAGAAGTCAAATAACTCATTTTAATTATTTTAAAAATGTTTTCAATTATTTTGAAAATTACAATGGTCCTTGAAAGTGTTATTTTAAACAAAAAATAGAGATTTTTTACTGAATTAAATTGTAAAACAACATTCATTGTGTAATTTGAAATGTTTTTAGTGATGCTGGTTGTTTGGCAACGTCGCCTGTGCTACAGCGGGCAACGAATTAATTCGCGATATCAAAAACACCATCGTTGGATAATTACACAGAAATTAGAAAGATACCGACTTTCAGGATATCGGTGAGTTACTGAAAATTCTGAACATTAAATAACAACACTTTTAAAGTTTTTAAAATAAGAATTTCAAATGATACGATTCTTTCGTGCCCGGTGTGATTGCACCATTAAGATTCTTACGCTCTAAAGGCAGATTCACATGGAAACGCTAAACAATAATTAACTTACCCATCTCTGAATGACGTCATGACAGTTGACTGTTGTCGGTTATTCGAGTTGATCCTTTTCTTTTTTTATGTATTTGAGTTTAAATAATATAATCCCACGTGTAGTGTTGTTTTATCAATAATAGTCGTCTTTTAGAAAATTTAATATGTTTACTTTCGTAAAAAAGTGTTTTTAAGTGATGTGATTAAATATAATTCCGCAACACCCTCATCTAAAATAGTGTGGTCAGAATCATCAAAATAATTCATCAACAGTGATTTATTATCATTTGTTTTAACACTTTAGAACAGGATGCTTCAATAATAAACCTAAAACAAGATAATGTGAGTAATCTAAATACTTATTACAATAAAATATGGTGATGTGTTTGTTAATTTTACAATATTTTTGACACCGTAAGCGCAATGTTTTTAAACACGTGTTTGTCAACACCTTGCAAACTTAGGTTTATGTCTTAGGTCTTGTTCATACAAAGAATAAAATAATAATAGAGTTAAACTTCTGTTATTAAATAGAAAACAACCATCTTTTCTCTTTAAGTAAATATTAAAAATAAGGTTATATTATTAAAAAAAATATTTTAAAACATTCAGAAAATTTGATATATTATTAAATTAAGGCCTTGATTTAAAATTTACACTTGTTTCATAATTTTTAATTGTAATTTACTTATTTTGACTTTGGAATAGTGATACATGAATACATTTGTAAACATGTAATCATGTGTAAATACATCAATAACTACTCTGTGCTTACCGTGAAATTTCAATTACGTTAATGAGAAATCGATCATTTCTGATTTCTATTACTACATCCCTTATAAATACATACTATCCTCAATGTAAGGAAACAAGTATTCTCCGCTGTCTATGACCATGATCTATTTGATAGAATCTTTCAATCGTGGAAAAGTTTACATTTATTTATGAGAGATTCCAATAAATTCCTTTAAATATTATTAAATAAACTTTTGAATATTATTCATTTTTTGTTTTATATATTCTTTTTTCTTTTCTATATTTTCCGTTTAGTCTTGAACAAAAGAGGAAATTATTGAATATAGAGCATAATGTACAGAAATTTCTCAAACGCCAATGACCCTAATCAATTTGATGAGATCTTTTAATTGTGGAAAAGTTCAAACATGACTATGTCAAACTCTCTTTGCGTGACAACTTATTAATTACATACTAATTAATTTTACTTAATTTACAAATAAGATAAAAATTGATGAGAAAATTTAAGAAAATAACATTAAAAAAAATATGTAAAAGAAATGATCGAAATTATTAACGTGAATTTCAAATTAATCGATTGTTTGTGCTTGAAAAGTAAATAATATTCTTTTAATTGAAATCTGTTTTGTTTTTAAATATAAATATTTGAAAAATGTTCCTTAATTGGATTAAATTTTTTATTTACTTGTTACGTAATATATAGATTGGAAAATAAAGCAATACAAAGTTATTGACGCGGTAATCAACTGTATAATCATGTCGAATCAGGATCAATCATACAGTTGATGTACCTATATGTCGTGTTGATTCATGTCTCATCAGTTAGTAACTGACCGGACCGTGCAAAACTTGACTCGTCAATTTATAGAAATTTTATTTATTTAATTAAATATAATTTTTTTTTCGTCAATTTAATAATGTTTTTGTGCAGTTTTTTCAAGTTATAAAAATAATAATATTTAAGTCATAAATATTGTTTTCACACAGTTTTCTGACTGTTTTAAGAAAAGTGTCGTTTGAAAATTCGGAAATATTTTCGCACAGTGATTGTGAGAGTGAATTTGTGCATAAAATTTCTTGTTTATTATTTTTAAATACGCAAAGAATAAAAAATGTTTAAGTTTAGGAATCCTATTACAACAAGTCGATTTTCGAATAGTACGTATTACTTTTTTCTGTGTTTCAAAATTTTTATTAATAATGTAAATTTTGTACATTGCTTTTTTTATTTAATCTATTTTCAAATTGAATTTTAATTGTTTTGATATAATTAATTTTAAAATAGATTTAATTAATTACAAATCAGATTACTTTTACCAATTTTTTTCAAGTTATAAAAAAAAGTTCTGCTTTCTTTGAAAGTAAATTTGTTTTCTGAATACAAATAATTTTTTTCTCTTATACATTTTCTTTTTCATATGAAATATTTTTCTATCATAAATTTTCTTTCACATAAATTTATTTTCTCGTATAAATATTTTTTTTATGATTAAATGTACAAGAAAATAAAATATTCTTTCTCGTATGAATATTTTTTTTATGATTAAATGTACAAAAAAAATAAAACGTAAATTTTCTTTCTCGTGTGAATAATTTTTTTTTATGATGAAAAGTACAAAAAAAGTGAAATAATGATCTTGAAACATAAATTGATGGATTTATTTCGAAAATTTATTATTTGAGTAAGATAATGATATTCGTTATCAGAGAATAATTTGCTGCCGATTTAAGAAACATTTTTCTTATCACACGGTCTTCTTCATATTATATTTAATAGACAAAAAAAATGATGGTGCCTCGATTAAGATAATAAATAATTGAATGTCTATTCGATTAAATTCTTTTCAATAATCAAATAATCGCTGAAGGTCCATTGATGGCTATTGTTTTTTTTTTTGACGTCATTAAAATGAACTTGTTGGTATTTCTCATGACGTAAAAAAATTAATCTTTGAACTCACATTCATTTCATTTATTTGTAATGTACAGTCATTAACATTTTTTGGTTTATTTATTTTTGGAAAAGGGGTTTTTTTATTTATTAATTATTGCTGTGAAAAATATAAATTTCTAAAAATTTTATTTTATTTAATTTTCTTTATGAATAAAAATAAAAAAAATTATTTATATTATTATTATTAATATTATAATTGTAAAATTCAACATATATTATTATATTTTTATAATAAATATTATTAATTAATTACTTAATTAATATATCAATTAACATTTTTTTCAACTTGAAAGTTTTTTCAATTTCAAAAATTGAAAATTGAATTGAAATTGAAATAAAAATTGCAGTTAATCATCTTCATGTAAATATTTTCGAGCGTTTATTTCAAAATAAAAGTGAGAAATGAATAATAAAATGATGTAATTAATAGAAGGTTTTGATTGTTTTTTGTTCAGATATAATTTTAAATTGCGATTAATTTTATCAATTAATTAGCAGTAAAATATGTTTATTAATCTAAATGAGGCACAGAAGGAAGAGAGAAGTTTTCATTGAGTTTATAATTTTAAAAAAATTTTATCATTAAAAGATAACAAAGTACTATTAAAGAAAAGGATGTCGATAAAACTGGTTTTTCTCATTGTTTAGTATTAAATTGTTCAAAGAAATGTGATAAGATGGCAGCACGCGTTTTGTTATTGTTTTTTTTTCTTTTATTCATTTGTGAAAAATATTTTTTTCATTACTCAAAAATTTAAGTGCTTAATGATTATAATAAATGGTCGAGAAAATGTTTTTTTATTCCATCAAGAGAGAAAAATGAATTAGAGTAGTTTGATTAATAATCGAATTAATAATTAATAATATTGTAGAATAATGTGAATTATAATAAATAATTATAATTATGAATCATAATTTTAATTTTTTTTTACTTATTTCCTATAAAAATCAGAATGGTTTTAGAAATCGTGATTAAAAAATACGAAAATATTCAAATCTTTTTTAACTTTTTATTTAATAATATTTAATAATTTGTTAAATAATTTTCGAATTTTTTTTTTTGAACTAAAAAAATTATTATTTCGATTTGTGAGATAAATTTTTTTTTTTTAGGAAACAAGTGTGAAATATTTGCATGATCTTGATTTGGCAATTATTATTTTTATATTGTTGCAAAATCACTTAATTGTTTTTTTTTTTTTTTTTTGAAAAAAGGACAAAAAAATTGCATAATTTCTCTTTCTCAATGACAATTTTTTAACAATATTCAAAGTTTTCATTGAAAATTAAAAAAAAAAAGTTTGCTGATTTTCCATTTCATAAACATAATTTGTATCTCATTTAAATTCTTGGTGTTTAAAACAAAAAAATAAATAAAAATAATAATTGTTTTAAATTAATAATCATTTTTTAGAATTATTCTTAAAAAAAAAAATGTTGAATACAATATAGCAAAAGATGAAAACATTCTTGGTTAATAGTTAAAAAAATGCTGAATAATTATAACTCTTGTTAATTATTAATTATTAATTAGTACTGTTAATTAAAAAAATAATGTGATATTGTAAAAAAAAATTGTGATAAAGAAATGGAAATTATGTGAAGTTTTTTTTATTTATTTCAAAAAAATTAAACTTCTTTATTTCCTTTTTTCTTTTTAAAAAAGAAAAACAGATTTTTTAAATTCAATATTAAATTAATAATATTAAGAATATTAATAACATAAAATTAGATATTAATAAATAACAATTGTATTAATAGCGATTAATAAATTCCTTAACTATTAATAAAAAATATAATTATTCCACTGAATATAAAATATTTATCGTCAATATGAATTTGAAAATTGTTACAATTAATCAATTTATTTATTTATTTAGAAAACATACACTGAGAGAAAATTTTATTTAATTCAAAAATAAGTAGTCAACCAAAAAAATATGTTTGAATTAAGCATATTTTATAATTGAATTAAATATAATTTTTTTTAACCAATTTTATTATTTATTGATTCAAAATTATTATGTTTAATTCAAAAATAATTTTTGGTTGACTGCATAAAAAAAATAATGATATTTGATTCAAATATATTGTTTTTGCAATAAAAATAAAATAAAATGAAATTCAGTGCGTAACATAATTTAATTTATTGTTTGAAAAATTTACTAAATTTATTCTTTCAAAAGAATTGTAAAAAAATGTCTCTTTCTTGAATTTACTTAATTGTCAAATATAATTATGAAATTCCCAGCTAATTTTTAAAGCATCTTAAATATTTATTGATGCGGAATTAAATCGTTTATTTGATGAAAAAGATATTGCAAACTCATTCATTATTGACGAAATTAAGAACAATTAATTCTATTTTATGTACATTTTGAAACAAATTAAACTTTAATATATAAATACTTTAGATAAAGATCTTGCGCAACATTAATTTTTCATGAAAATTTAATTCGAAAAACGTTTTTCTTTTTGTAATTTATTTATAAATTAATTTCAAATTTTTTAAATTTAAAATAAATGCTTCTTTTATAATAATAAATAATTTATTATTAATAATTAATAATTTTTACAAAAAAATCTCTTAAAATTTTCTTTACAATAGAGAAATAAAATTTGTAATTAAAATTTGAGAGAGAGAGGAAAAAAAAGCAATTTGCTATATATCGAAATGATAATAGGATTTAGCGATTTAATAAATTTGAAATAAATTGCCTGACAGTGAAAATAATTATTCTGTCTGTCTATGAAAATTAAATACGTAACCGGATTTGTTACATTTATCGATAAATATCTATTATATTGGACAATCATCAAGATTTTACTTTTTAAATTATGTTAGTTAATTCTTATTGCGAAGATATAAGTCCTCATATGTACACATATACATATTACATAAACGTATAGCACGTTTTTCTATTTCTTTGACACGTTTTTCTAGTTTTTTTTCTTCTTTTTTTCTCTCTAAATCTAAATTCTTCGGAAAATTATCTTATTTGAATTAACTCAATTTTTCCATGTCCTATAACAATACGTTAACAATTGTGTAGAATTTTCATTATTTATACTGTTATTGGTTTTTTTTTAATTCTTCGGTGATGTTCGTAATGTTTATTTATAATCAATAAAGAGATTTTAGTAGGAAGCAAATGTTTTATTTTATCAAAATAAAATTTTTTAAGGAAAAATTTACAATTTTTCTTTAAGGGAATTTGAACCATTATGACGTCACAAATTGATATCACATGCTTTGGTTATACTGTGACGTCATAATGTTTCAAATGCCCTTAAAAACTTTTATTTGGTAATTATTTTTTATTAGATTTATATATGCTTTGGAATGAAGCGACTAATGAATGATACAATATTTTTTAAAACGAGATTTTAAAAATCAAATTGTTTAGTGAAAAAATTAATTTTATGTGTAAAAAATTTGGAGAGAAAAGTAAAAATATCGAGAAAGAAAGCAAATTAAAAATTGAAAAGTGTTTATACTATGTGCCAAACTCTCTAAATTTCATTATAAATGATTTTAGAATGACGAATATTAACGAAAATTTTGAGATTAAATATGGAGTTGCTACTCTCCACTTGCGAACGCCAAGGTCACCGTTAGATGGCAGTTCATTTGACGAAACCAGATTCTAAGCCATCTTGTGGCGACCTTGGCGTTCTCAAGTGGAGAAATAAACCACCATTTTATTCCTCAATAACATTTTTATAATTAAAAAATTAGCTTGCAATTTTTTTTTTTTGATTTACTTAAAGAAGATAAATTTGTAAACACCAATTTTTTGTTTTGAACGATAATGTTTTCTTTCAATCGTAATACTTATGAACGTTGAGAACTTCTCTAAAGTATTATGTTCCTAAAGTTTCGAACGTTCGAATGAACGACAATATTTTTTTTACTTCTTCTAATTTGTATTTCATTAGAAAAATTATATTTTAGATTAAAACAAATTAATTCTAGACCGAATTCATTTCAAATCAGGCAGGCTAAACTTTTTGGGTAGTGAAACTCATTTTCGTCTTCAAAATATTGTTTTATAAAGAATTTTAGACAACACGTATTTTTTTATATTGCTAAAAAAAATTGTTTGTCAGAGTTATAAGCATTTTAAGTTTGAAAGTCGGAAACTCGGTTTACCAAAAATTTGGGGGGGGGGAATGTTTAAAGTGTTATAACTTTTTATGTAATTAAGATAATTTACTTTTTCTTTTTGCATCTGAAAGGGCTTTTGTAACTCTTCTCAAATCCGTTGGAAAATTTAAGAAATATTAAAAAATAACAAAATGGCGGCCATTTTTCTAAAAACTTTAAATTGAATTTTCTCAAAAACCATAACCTTTTTTTTTGCTCAAATTTTTTTTGGAAATTGTGTTCATATAAAAGAATATTTTCCATAAGAATTTCAGTTGTGCCCGATTTTATTACAAAAGAAAAAAAATTTTTTGTATTTTTTCAAAGAAAAACATCATTTTTCTCAAAAAATACATTAGATGTAAAAAAATTTCTCAAGTAAAAGTTGTTCCTCATCTAAAAAAGTATCTCATCATTTTTACTGCTTTCTTTTATATGAACACAATTCCCCAAAAAAAATTGAGCAAAAAAAGGTGGGGTTTTTGAGAAAATTCAATTTAAAGTTTTTCAGAAAAATGGCCTCCATTTTGTTATTTTTTAATATTTTTTAAATTTTCCAACGGATTTGAGAAGAGTTACGAAGGCCCTTTCAGATGCAAAAAGAAAAAGTAAATTATCTTAATTACATAAAAAGTTACAACACTTTAAACATCCCCCCCCATATTTTTGGTAAACCGAGTTTCCGACTTTCAAACTTAAAATGCTTATAACTCTGACAAACAATTTTTTTTAGCAAAATAAAAAAATACGTATCGTCTAAAATTCTTTATAAAACAATATTTTGAAGACGAAAATGAGTTTCACTACCCAAAAAGTTTAGCCTGCCTGATTTGAAATGAATTCGGTCTCATAAAGTAATTGTTGTTCCGAAGTAATTGTTTAATTTCAATTATTTTTCTTTTCCGGATAGTAATTTTTAAAAATACTTAGGTCACTTTTTTAACCTGAATCTTTTGAAACAAATTGTTTCAGTTTCCGATTTCGGGAAAAAAAAATTGTTTTCGATGCTTCAGCGTCGACGCTAACTGTAGGGACCTAAATTCTCTATTTGAAAAAATAATTCTTATCACTAATAAATTTTTCTTTATTTCGTATAAAAGAATGCATTGCGACACAAAGTGACTCTGGAATTGAAATATCAAGCACAATAACAATAATAAAGAAAAAACAATTATTTTGTTATTTAGCGTAACTACCACGTGTATAATAATTCGGAAATGAAGTATTTATTTAAATTGAATTGGTGCGTCAAGAAGGATAATTTTTTAAATTTATATTCTTATATGTGCGTTGTCATATATATATATAACAAACATTAGACTATTCTTAATGGGAAAAGTAGTAGCTAAAAATAACAAATTTTTTGTTTCAAGTGTCATATCTCGTCAATGCTTTAGTGACGAATGAGGATGAACCATCCAATGAGGATGAACCCTCCATACGACCTATTTCCGGCTAAAAATAGCAAATAGAATGATTATTCTCCTGGTCAGTCTTTATACTTGATCATATCACCTTTTATTGTTGTGATGATGCGAAAGCGCCTTTTAAGGGCCAATGAACGAATGTCTTTTGAAAAAGGAAAAATATTTTCGTATCGCCTTTTAACTGCAAGCGGATTTATCCGGAACGCTTTTTGTTGAAAAGTGGGTACAAAAAACTTTTTTTTGGTAGATTTTGGAGAATTTTTCATCGTTATTTCAAACTTAACCTCTGATATTAGCGTCGACTCTAAGCGTCGGCTCAAGTTAAGATAAACTATTTTGGAACTTTTAGAAATAAAAATGTTACCAATATTTTCCTTTTTTCTTTTATCTGGAACTTAAAGTCTTCGAAAGAATCGTTTAATTTTTTCTCGATTTGGGAATAAACACAGAAATCTTGGTGCTTAGCGTCGACGCTAACTTTAAAGACCCAAGTCATAACATTGTGTCACGCTTTCAAAAATACTTCATAAAGTTTCAAACAGTTTTCTTCTTTTTATTTTCATTGTTTTCATTGTCAATCAACGTTCCTGAAGTTGGCATCGACGTTCAGCGTTGATAATTTTTTTTCCCCCCAAACCGAAAAGAAACAATATTTTCGGAGATTTTAAGATAAAAATGTAATTTGAAACATTTAGCTCCCTAAGGAAATAAAAGAGGTAAAATTAGTGACATTTTCACTGTGAAAAGCTTCGAAAAATAGTTTGGGATCCTCAGCATCAAATGAGGCTGAAGTCCACAACGTTTTTAAAAACGAAAACAAAAAAATAATGGGATGGTACTTTTATTTTTTTGATTGTAAATAATGTTATTTTTTGATAATTAAATCCTTAGTGACAACTGATTTCTTAAAAATTAAGGCACATGGAAATTAGAGATGAGCTTTATTTGAAAAAAAACTCTTTTTTCATTTTTAAAAACGTTGCGGATTTCAACTTCGTAGCATCGAGGGATAAAATTTAATTTACTCTCTTCATTTTCATCATTCAGTAATATTGAAAAAAAATATATTTCCTATTTTATTTAAACATTAAAATGTTTATGAATATTAAATAAATAAATATTAGTTTAAAAATGAGAGCGAAAAATCGGCAAAAAAACAGATTTCCATTATGATGGCTAAAAACTTTGTTCTCTGTTGAAAATGTATAAATCAAGCATTTGCTATATAGTTAAAAGGAGGAATATAATTTTATATAATTATCGTTTCTAAATAAGCTGACACTAAATAATTTATTACTTATGCGGTTACATCAGACCCCTATATTCATCAACCTGCTGTTATAAGTTACGACATTCAATTTGAAAAGTCGAATCAACGAATTGATGAATAAAAACCAGAAGTTTTGTCTTTGGTGTCAATGAAAGACACTTGCGAATTGCAATCAATTAATTGCTTCAACGCGTAAGACTTATTTCAATTTTACAACAACAAAAAAAGTGGCAATATTTTTTTTTTATTATCGTTCTAGTTTGCGGAGCATTGGTAAAAAATAAGAAAAATTACTACAAGCAATTATAATATTAGAATAATAGTTTGGAATAAAATTAAAATTTGTTCCATCCTCCTGTGAACATTTATTCTTTTTAATTTTATTTAACAATTTGTTACTTTGCTATTTATTAGGATTTTATAAATTATTATATTAATATTTATAAAAATAATACTGCGTTTTATTTGATAATTTTTAAAAATAAATTTTTATTTCCTTTCTATGTGCATATTCTTTATTTGTACATTTAAGGGCCCTAAAGTTAGCGTCGACTTTAAAGCTTTAAGGTTAAAAAAATTTTTTAATTTCAAATTGCATACAAATTGAAATTAGTTCCATTTTTGATCTCTAAAATACCCAAATAATAGTTTTTGACGCTAAAGCATAAAAAATTGTTTTATTCACGAAATTAAGAAAATGAAACAATTCTTTCACAGCTTTTAGGTTAAAAAATATGTTTTTACTTTCCAAATTGAATAAAAAGTGAAATTAGTGCCATTTTTATCTCTAAACACCCCAAATAATAGTTTTTGATGCTAAACAGGAAAAAAAATTTATTCAGGAAATAAAGAAAATGAAACAATTTTTTCAAAGGTTTTAGGTTAAAAAATATGATTTTACCTTCCAAATTGAATAAAAAGTAGTATTTTAATTTCCAAATTGAATAAAACATTGCAATTAGTGCCATTTTTATCTCCAAAAATCCCAAATAGTAGTTTTTGACGAAAAGGATTAAAAACAAATTTTGTTTTCACGAAATTGAGATATACAAACAATTATTGCAAAGCCTTTAGATTATGAAAAAGGATTTTTAATATCTGAATTGCATAAAATAAGTGAAATTAGTGCCATTTTTAGCTCCAAAATTTTAAAATAATATTTTTTAACGCTAAGCATGAGAAACAATTTTTTTTTCACAAAATCGAAAAAAAATCAATTGTTTGAAAGCTTTTAAAGTAAAAAGATTTTTTAATTTTCAAATTGACTAAAAACTGAAATTAGTGCCATTTTTATCTCTAAATCCCTGAATAATATTTTTTGACGCTGAGTATAGGAAACCATTTTTTTCACAAAATCGGAAAAATGAAACAATTATTTCAAAGCTTTAAGGTTAAAAAAGCGTTGATATTTTACAAATTGTACAAAATAATTTAATGTGGTGCCATTTTTATCACTAAATCTTTAAATAATAATTTTGACTCTGAGTGGGAAACAATTTTTTTTCACGAAATCGATAAAATTAAACAATTGTTTCAAAGCTTTTATGTTTAAAAAGGTTTTTTAATTTCAAAATTTAATAAGAACTGAAATTAGTGCCATTTTTATTACTAAATCCTTAAATAATAGTTTTTGACGCTAAGTATAGGAACCAATTTTTTTTCCACAAAATCGAAAAAATGAAAAATTTATTTCAAAGCATTAAGGTTAAAAAAGAATTTTTATTTACAAATTGCATAAAATAAGTGAAATTAGTTCCATTTTTATCTCTAAAAATCCCAAATAATAATTCTGACGCTAAGCATGTCAAATTTTTTTTTTACGAAATCGATAAAAAAATAATTACTTCAAAGCTTTCATGTTTTAAAAGGTTTTTTAATTTATAAATTGAATAAAAAAGTGCAATTAGTGCCATTTTTATCCCCAAAAATCCCAAATAGTAGTTTTTGACGATAAGGATTAAAAACAAAATTTGTTTTCACGAAACTGAGATAATGAAAAAATTATTTCAAAGCCTTTAGATTATGAAAAAAGATTTTCAATTTCAGAATTGCATGAAATAAGTTAAATTAGTGCCATTTTTAACTCAAAAATCCTCAAATAATATTTTTTGACGCTAAGCATCAGAAACAATTTTTTTCACAACATCGAAAAAAAATCAATTGTTTGAAAGCTTTTAAAGTAAAAAGATTTTTTAATTTTCAATTTGACTATAAACTAAAATTAGTGCCTTTTTTATCTCTAAATCCCTGAATAATATTTTTTGACGCTGAGTATATAGGAAACCATTTTTTTCACATAATCGGAAAAATAAAAATTATTTCAAAGTTTTGTTTACAAAAAGTTTTTTAATTTTCAAACTGCATAAAAATAAGTGAAATTGTTGCCATTTTTATCTCTAAAAATCCGAAATATTAGTTTTTGACGCTGAGCATAAAGCGTTGTCGCTTTTTTCAGAAATAGTATACATTTCGGGTATATAATTATAATTAGCATAATTAATCAATGTATTTTAGACCTAATTGTTACAAAAAAATTAAAAAAATAATTTTTTTTGTACGTGTACCATTTTTTTTGATACAAAAATTATCTCAAAATAATTTTACACTGTTGTAACTTTCATTTCCGTGTTTATTTTGTGACAAAAAAATAATTACCAGAAAATGTTGAGTCAAATTTTAAAAATATTCTCAAGCAGAATGTGTGTGATATATCGCACGACACAACTAATATATCAAAAAAAAAAAATTCACTCCGTACCTACACGTGTAGAAAAAAATGTAGCAAACAAACAAAATTGATAATTATTTTCGAGAATTTTTGCTTTATCAAAAAAGTAGTTATGAGAGATAATTAGAATGTTTTGTCTTTGCAAACAAACTAAGGGATTTATATCGAAAACATTAATATCATTATTATTATTATTACCAAATATGGCGTACACTTCAAATTAACTTCATACACAAGTATTTATTGAATCGTAAAGTTTGTTCTACTTAACAATGAGATTTCAAATTGTGGAAAAACACTTGACATTAAAAGATTAAAAAAAAGGAAAAAAAATGAGCTAGCATTTTGTCATTACTCATTATGTATATATTTATATATATACAATATAAAATGAAGTGTATATGCAAACGTTTTTTTCTTCTTCATTTGTCTCTGTCATATTTACCAAATTAATTTGTCATAAATTTTTCGGAAAAGAATTGCAATGTGCTCTAAATATTTTTACGTTATCTTTATGATTTTTTTGAAATTAAAGCTATTATTTTTTAGTGTTTTGTTTTGATAATTTATAGATGTTTTGCAATAGAAATTTTTGAAATTAAGAAAAGTATATTAAAATGAACGTTTTTTTAAATACTTTTTCTTAATTTTTGAAAAAGAATTTATGTTTATGTCTAACAAATGTTTCAACTTTGTTTCGCATTTCAAATTTGAAAATATGTTGAAAAATATGTAAATTTAATTAAAATAATTATTTTTTTAATTTACTTTTACTTTATTGTTTTCCTACATTTTGTTAATATTTATTTTTTTGTAATTTTTCTAAATAAATTAAGATTTTCCCTAAAATTAGTAAATTAATAAAATTTGTTAAAAAAGTGAAATTTGTAAAAGTTAATTTTATTAATTACATTTGTTAAGTTTTGCAAATATAAATTTCTAAGTTTTATTTCATTCTAAATTTAGAAAGTAAAATAGAAGGTATGCCTTCGTGCTTTTTCTTAATTAAATTTTTTGGAAATTTTTTTAATCAATTTCAAATTTGCAATAGAAATTCATGAGTTTGTTCGGTTTAAAATTTGGAAAATTAAATTAAAAAAGTAGTTTTTTTTAGAAAATATGCCTTCGTGCTTTTTCTTAATTAAATTTCTTGAAAATTTTTTTAATCAATTTCAAATTTGCAATAGAAATTCATGAGTTTTTTTTCGTTTTAAAATTTGGAAAAATAAATTTAAAAAGGTGTTTTTTTACATTTTATTAATTACAATTGTTAATTTTTTAAAAAATTTAAAGTTTGCAATAAAAATCTTTGAGTTTTATTTTTTTTTAAATTTAAGAAGGTAAACTACAAATAAAATTTACTTTCTATTTTTTATTAATTTCTTTTTTTGCAAATTTTGTAAATTAATCCAACTTTCGCAATAGAAATTTTTCAGTTTTGTTTAATTAAAAACATGGAAAATTAGGTTAAAAAAATTGTTTCTCCACTTTATGTTAATTTACAGATGTTTTGCAATACAAATAATTATTTTGAGTTTCATTTTCTGAAAAAAATTAGAGAAAAAGTAAATTTAAGAAATTGTTTCTCTAATTCTTGTTAATTTATAGATGTTTTGCAATAAAATTTTTTGAGCTTTATTTCATTAAAACTTGTGAAATGTAAATTTATATATAAATTTTCTTTTCTTAAATATGAATATTTTAATTTAATTTTCGAAAATTTTATAAAAGATTATTTCTTTAGATTTTTGACAAGAAAATTATGCAAAACAATTTTTTTTCAATTTTTTAATCTAGTTTTTTGCTAAAAAGTTTGGATGAAAGTAAAAAGAATTAAAACTTTTCAACAATCTATTTTGGTAATTTTTCTTTAAATTAGCAAAAAACAAAAAAAGGAGAAAACAATAATGAATCAGGGAAAATTTGCAAAGATGGAAACATTTTTATAATCGACGGTTGGAAGGAAAAAGTTTCAGGAACCTAAGAAGTATGAAATTTGAGGTTATGTTTGTAATTTTTTTATTGAAAATACGCAAAAGGGATTAAATCTGAATGCAAATCACTGATGCTTTCGTCTTTATTATAACTAAAATAATTAATGCAAACTGATTTGGTTTACAAATTAGACCCAAAAACTTTAAATTGAGGTAAAAATAACTCAAACATAACCTTAAAATGATTCGCTTTTAAGGAAACTTGTTTCGGAGCACGACACATATAATTATCGAATTTTTAAATTGATTCGATATTTGATAATTGATTTTGAATAGATTTGAATAAAGATTTGAGTAAAATTTCTGCCTAACAAGAATTTAAAAACATTTAAATTCAACTAAAAAAAAATTAAAATCGGCAAAATCGGTAATAAGAACGGTACTAATTTAGTACAAATTTTGGTACTAAATCGCAATTTTCTTCTATATTTTAATACCAAAATCAGCTCTAATTTAGAAAATACAGTACACATTTACAAAGTAACAAAAATTTATCTAAAAAATGTTCCTAAAAATGTTACGTCCCTTCTTATGGCATTTTAAAGCAAATGCCACTTTCGAAGAAAGGGTAAATTTTGATTCATTAATTCATTAATAATTTTTTAATTCTCATATATATCATATAACAAAAAAAAAATTTCGAAATTAGAAGAAGGATTTTTTGATGAAACTTTGCATAAAAATTTTCTGTAGAGTCATGGCAATATATAATATATACAGCTGTCGTTGAAATACTTAATACATGATCTTTCACTTCGGCATTATAGCGATAAGAAGAAAATAAAAGTGGTATTTTGTAGGTATGTAGGTGTGTCGATCCACGGACCAATCAGCGTTGAAAACCAGGTGGGCTCGACAGTACTTGACAATATATTATATCACTTATTAGTAGTATGACGCAAAGCAAAGTCACGAGTCACAGTTTTAATCAGAAAGTGGGAATGGAATTTAATGTCTACACAAACTGGTACATATTTCAAAAGCTATAAAAATAATATTTTTGTTTTCTTTTCTCTCTTTTTTTTCCTTTTATTAATTGAACATTAAACACTGATAAGTGTCAATCTCCGATGTCAATTGAGGTAATTTTTTTTTATAACTTCCTAATAAAATTTTAACTTCGTATAATAATCATCATTTTCAAAAAAGGCTTAAAAATGGCTTTAAAAAACCAAGTCTTTAAAAAAATGTGTTTGTGTTTATCAAATATGACAAATACTTTGGATTTTACCTGTTGTTTTTTTTTTAATGCTGTCAGTGGGTCTATCTTACCCCCTTCTTTAAGTTGTAAATTCTGTGTTTCCCCACCAAGCATCTCCCACCAAGTCAAAGCTTCTTCGTATGTAATCATTTGCTATGTGCGAGTTCAGAAGTCAGTTCTCAGTTTAACGCGAAGTACACAGTGAGAGAGAGGAAGCGTGGATTGAAGCACGCAGTCATCAAAAAAAAAAAAAGAGAGAAGAACACGCCGCATTGTGTTTCGTTTAAAGAAGTAACAATTGTTTTGATAATCCGAGTATATAACGATTTTAACTTTTTCATATTCCAAGTAACAATTGTTTTTGGTATCCTGAGTAGCAATCCCAATTGCATTTGTTTCCGAAATCGAGTAATTACAGAAAGGAAATTTTGGAACGAAATAACTGGGATACGTCGAGAAATTTACTTTCAGAAGAGAAGGTTAGGAACAATTTTTAGTACCGGTGAGATAGAAACACGTGAATCGGAAATTTAAGTTCGGTTCTTTGCAATTTAATCAGATCTGCCTTTTTGGTGTCCATCCAATAAACAGAATTCAATTATTAAAAATTGCATTAATGACTAATAACTACATTTTTGTAGAGAAACAGTCTATTCAAATGACAACAACTAACAAGTTCGTGATCCATAGTTTTCTAGCAATTGTTAATAATTCACTGTCGAAAAAAGTCAGATCAGAACAAGAACAATTAGAGAAAACTACATTCACTCAGAGTTCACTAAACTTTTTGGTTTCAAATAAAACTATTGTGGCGAACAGAAACTTTGTGCAGAATTTTGGTGCTGTTAATGATGTAAATTTGATGAGTCGAGAAAAACTGTACGGAGTAGAAGCTTTCTTTGAAAGAAACAAATAATTTTTTATGCTCTAAACTGAGAATGATAGTAACATCTAATAGTTTCACTCAAATAATATTTGGTCCAGACAAAATTTGCCTCTTTGGTACCGAACATCCATTTGTTTTGATTTTGGAACCTAAATCTTTTGTATAATTTTCGTTCGAACTAGTTGTTCTATCTCTTGTTCTAATTTGACTCTTTTTGGTACGCAGTTTCTTTAGATTTGGTATACAGTTGCAAAAAGAAACAATAGTTTAACATAAAGATTTATTTATTTTCTATTTTTTTTTGTTTGTTTATCAAACAAAAAATACATTCTTCCGTCAAGTTTAAATTGCAATTTATAATTGCTGAAACAACATAATTTCGAGTATCGTGCACGACTTTTATTTACACTGATTATCTTCATATTATCTACATTTATCATTGTCATATTCGTCATACCAAGTCACGCAATTCGTATTTTTTTCCCTCTTCAAAAAAAAAAAATTTTTTTTTAAGTTTAAATCTTATTGTTCTAGCCGCACCTTTTGCCGGTTTGTTGGACAATGATCGGAAACTATCAACTACCGAACATTCGAATTGTGAATTGTGATTAAATAGATCTATATATATATAGGTATATTTTCAATTATATATTTGTTTATAGATATATTTGCCATTTGTGCTGTATATGCTCTGATGGCACCTACAAGGCTGACAAAAATTCTACACTATTTTTAAGCATATTATTGCGTCAAAAGTATATTCTCTCATTGAAAGACACGAATAGAACACTTCTCCTCAAAGTCGTCAGTCTCCTCTAAAACATTGCGAATGTCACTATAATCGACTATTATCTTGAATAAATCCTCAATTTTGCTAGTGGAAAAAAAATCCTCACAATCTGACACGTTATTATGTGATGACGATGATGATTATGATGATGATGATGATCATGATGATATTTTAGAGATAACGAATTTATCATAATGATGTCAATTATATTTACTGACACGCTGCTTTGAAAATGACAATATGAAAATGTCATGAATGGTCGTTGTAATTTTGGAACTGTACCAAAACGCAACCTGTGAACTCCAACTTTTATTTTCTTCTTAAAACTTAAATACCTTAAAGACTTTCATTCTTAATGCTTAGTTCTTAAAACCCAAAAATTTTTCTCTTAATATTCTTTGTTTCGATAAATTTTGCAGTTGGTAATTTGGTAAATTAAAAACCAAAAAAAAATTAATTTGTCACAGTTGTCAAACACGGGAAATTATCTCTTTGAACAGTAATAATAATAACCCTAAAGTCCCTAAATCTTCGAACTTTCAATTTTTTTAAATTTGGATTTTCATTCCCTTATGTTTTGAATGTTTAAATGACTAAAATAAATTTAGTTCTTTCTTGAATTCAAATTTCGTTTTAGAAAAATACAAGACAAATGTGATGCGCTCTGAAGGAAGGTAAGAGGCAAAAAATTTGAGGTTATGGTTGTAATTTTTGGAATGAAAATAAACAAAGGCGATCAACTTGTGGTATAAACAGTCGATGCCTGAGTCTTTGTTGCACCTAAAATAATTAATAAAAACTGTTTTTAGTTTTAAATTAAACACAAAAAGTTGAAATTAAGGTTAGCAAATACAAACATAACCTTAAAATTATTTACTAGGGACATTTCTTCGAAGCGCGTCACAAACACAAAAACGCTAATTTACAAAAAATATTAAATAAATAAAATATAAATAAAAATAACTAAATATAAATAAATAAATAATATTAAATATTTATTTAATAAATACAAAAAAACGTAAATACAAACATTACGAACATTAAAAAAATGTGTTAAAAAAAAATTTGTAAAGTTTCAAAGTGTTTTGTTTATGTTTTTGATTTTAATTTTTAAGAGTAATTTATAAAAATATATAATCGAAAAAATGTTCCGTTAATTTTAACTTTCAGAATTTTTGAATCATTTTTATTAGAAAATTAATTTTTTTAATTTACGAAAATTATGTTTATAACAAATATAACAAAGAACAGTTATTAAGTTAGTAAAATAAAATAATTAATATTAATATTATTATTTAATTTGAAAAAATTAAAATTAAGTCAGTACATAAAGAAATAATACTCAATAACAAAAAAAAAATTAAAATAACAATAAATTGCGTCATATTCGAATGACTATTACATATGGGGAAAAAAGAGAGAAAGAGAGAGAGAGATTTCTACATTTCTAAGGAAAAGAAAATTATTTTTTAAAAAGAAATTTTATTTTATTTTATTTAGTTGTCTTTATTGAAAAATCATTTTCAATATAGAAGAATGATTGTGAATTATTTTAATTTTTTTCAACATCATTCATGAATATAGAAAAAAAGAAAATATAAGATGAAAAATATTAAGAGAAAAGTGAAATATATTTCTAATACATATGCGTCTCTTTTGCGTCAAAAAAAACTATATGTGTGATTAAAAATGCCAACTCATTTCTTTTAAACAATTACATTTCGGAAAAATAATTCTCAATAATGATTCAACAGAAATAAGAAAAAAGTAACTACATCCAAATTTGTATTTATCTGCATGGATATATAATATTACAGTCATTATCAGAAAATTTACACAATTAAATTCCTTGTCAATTATAATTTTATTGTGTGCTTTTGCTTTAATATAACAATTTTCTATCTCCAATGTTCAATATATATAAATTATACGATATTTCTTATATTTTTTGAAAAAACTTTTCCACTTCGATTTATGTATATACGTATAATATAGAATTTCGAAAGAGGAAAATTAATTGTAATTTTTTTTGAAAATAAGAATAATTTTCCTTATCTTGGTAAATTTAAATAATAAGAATAATTATTAATATTATTATTATTATTAGTTATTTATATTTTTTATGGTAAAATTTTTTTTACGGCATAGAATTAATTTTCAAAGAAGTAAATATTTCATTTCATCAGTTTATCATTTTAAAAAATATTTACAAACTCAAACATTGAACTTTTTGTAAAACGTTAAAAAAAAAATTTTTTTCTGAAAAGAATTTTCGTTCGTTTAAACGTTCTTAACTTTATAGGAAAATTGCGTCAGCGAAATATACAAAGTTTATTGAACGATGACTGAGAGAATAAATATTTTTCAATTATAAAATATCATAGAATGTTATGTACAAAAATTTTTTTTTTGTTTTTTTTTATTGTCGATCAGGAAACTTATTCAAAAAAAAATTGTTTAGACAACAATTTAAATATAGAAAAACTTCCTCTATGAAGTAGCAATATATTTTTTTAAATACTTGTCGACTGAAAACGTTTTAAAATTCACGAAATAATATTATGAGCGCATTAAAATAACGTAAGAAAGAGAATTTTAAAAAATGTAAATAAATGCAGAAAAAAAATTAAAATGTTATTAAAAGTATGAATAAGAAAAATCTAAATAAAAATAAAAAATTAAATTAAATTAAATTCTAAGAATAACAAAAAGAATTGATAATAAAAGTGAGAATGAGAAAAGATTTGACATAAAAAACAAAAAAAAAATTTTTAAACATAAAAATTAAAGAATAAATTATTAAACGTGAAAAAATACTTTATGAAGAGATTATTATTAATATATTTAAACGTCTAACAAAAAATATTATTAATATATATAAAAATATTGTTTCTAAACTATTATTCTTTATAGACAGCGACAGTATTATTCGCAAAACATTTTTTTCGAACAAACGTTTCTTTGTATTCATTAAAAAAAAAAAAGACAACGTGGAATAAGTAAAGGAAAATACAGTTTAATTTAAATGATGTCCGTGCATTTTATATGATCATAATACACCATTCGGGTGATAAGTTTAATATTATATATATATATACATACAAGAACTGCGCAATGTTTCAATTGCCCAGACATCTCCCACTACTCAAAGTTTCTCAGGTGGCATATGTATTATATGCACCCGATTTTAAAGTACTCTCGCAGATACTCTTAGGCTTTTACTTTTTCATGTTCTTTATACAAACAAACAAAAAAATACAAAATAGAAAAATAAAAATACAGAAATTACCTGTGAGTGAAATATAAACAAAAAAAAAGTGCTAATCGAGAATGCTCGAGTATTATTACAGCAGAAATTTATTTACCCATAACTGGATTGTCGAGGAAAAAAAATGAAAATAGCAAAAAATGATATACATTTTTTCTGTTTCATAACAATTTTCTTTCATTCGATTATATACGTCATATTTCGCAAAAATACGCCTGAAAGTTTAATGAGTTGACAAAGTTTTGGAAAATAACAGTGAGTAGTTTTTGGATTTAGGGGGAAACGGAATGTTTCTTAGCCTTGAAAAGTGTATTTGTTTTTTTTACTCATTATTTGCTCCGATTCACTTTTTCTCAAACTCTTCAGTTTTATTTTTCGCTCTTGAATTTTGCACTTTTGCTTTTTCCTCTTTTTTATGTTTTATTATTGCTTTCTTCCTTTTTCTATTTTGTTCGTTTAATTTTATTTTTAATTTTGCTCTTTTCCATTTTTAATTTTTGCCTTCACTCCTTTTTTATTTAAATTTGCTCTTTTTCTTTTTCTATTATTACTTTTCTCCTTTTTGTAATTTTGCATTTTTTCTTTTCTACTTTTACTTTTTTCTTTTTTGTATTTTGTACGTTTGCATTTTTTATTTTTTTATTTTTGCTCTTTTCCATTTTTAATTTTTGTTCTTTTCCATTTTTAATTTTTACCTTTTCTCCATTTTTATTTAAATTTGCTTTTTTTTCTTTTTCTATTATTACTTTTTTCCTTTTTGTATTTTTGCTTTTTTCCCTTTTGTATTTTTTCATTTTTCCATTTTTGTTTCTTTTCTTTTTTTATATTTTTCTTTTATTTCCTTTTTATTTTTATTGCTTTTTTACTTTTATTCTTTTTCTATTTTCACTTTTTTCCTTTTCACATTTTATTTTTTCATTTTCCATTTTTTTGCTTTATAATTTATTTTTCTCTCTTCACATTTTCTTTTTTTTTAAATTTATTTTTTCCCTCCAACAATCAAAACCAGTTTAGAATAATAATTTTTTTTTCTAATACAGTATATTTAAAACGGAAAACTAGATTTTGTGCGGAAAAAAAAGTGATTGATTTTCTCTCTTTCCAATTTTGCTGAAAGAAGTAATAATAATTCTTTTATATGTCTTAATGTAGACGATATTTGAATTGCTTTGAAAGTATACAATACAATTTTTCAAGGCTGATGAAACAGGAAGACGTTAAATCATTCAAGGTGTTGTCGGTAAATCGGCCGACAAACAACTAACAACATCATGAAGTACAGTGAGGCGACACACTTATTTAACAATTAGAGATTTCATTAATATCCGAAAGTTCTAACTCTCCCAAGTTTATTTTTTACGTCGCCAAAATATTTCCTCAAGTCACCATATATTAAAACTGCTACAATAATAAAAAGTGGACAATTATTTTCAGTTGAAAATAATTTTTTAACAACAACAAAATTGTATTATTAAGTGGAAAATAATTTTTATTGAGATAAAAAATTATTTTATTAGTAAAAAGTTATTTTATCTGATGGAAAATAATTTTTATTAAAAAGAATTATTTTTCTTTAGATATGGAAAACAATAAAATAGAATAAAAATGATAAATAGGTAATTTAGAATGATTAAAATGAAAAGTAGAAAAAACTGAATATTTCATCCAGTTTTTTTTTTCTGTTTTTGTGAATCGTTATACTTGTTTATTTATTGAATAGAAATTATAACTATTTTTAATAAATAAATCTTTAGTAAATAAATAATTACAAATTATGATTCGTTAAAATAAAAAAAAAACGAACATTAAAAAAATAATCTACATTTTATAGACTGTTTTTGATCATTTAACGAAGTTATTTTTTTATGGAAAAAAATTTATTACACCTAATTATTGTTCCTGTTACCATTTTTATGTTCTTCAGTCAACAATTTAATACACATTTATATCTCGAGATATAGAGCACACTTAACGGTATCTCATTGTTAATAAAATTATTTTATTTACAGTTCAAATAGTCTTTACAAAATGAAATTTTTCCCGATTATGATGAATTCTTTGATAACAATTTTATAGCCCTTGATAAAAAGAATTCATTAATACACGGATTTCTCTTGCACTTGAAAGTAAAATTTTTTTAATTGGTATAAGTGAAAATAAATTTAAATGAATAAATATAAATTAATAAAGAAAATATAAATGAATGAAGAAAATATAAATGAATAGATAAAAATGAATAAAGAAAATTAAACAAAATTATGTGAAATAAATTAACAAAATATTTTTTCTCCTTTTTTCTAGGAAAGATGTGGCCTTGTTTTTGGAGTTAAAGCCATCCCGCAGGCTTGGCAAGACTGAGGGTCCACATTTCAAACCAATTGGCAAAAAGTAAGGATTTACATCCTCAAAATCAGACCAAAAAAAAAAATTAAAAAAAAAATTTTTTAATTAAATTCTCCAAATTGAAAAAAAAATCGAGAGAGAAAATAAACTTAGACAGAAAAAAAGGAGCGAGCGTAGTGCGAAAGTGCGAAAACAAAAAAAAAGTGATTGAAGATTTTGAGGAATTCAGGAGAATCAGAGAAAATTTCCAAAAAAAACGCGACTCTTATACTGATAAACAAATCAAAGAGCAAAATTTAAAAAAAAAACCAAGCTTTCTTGCATCTCATTTTAATTGTAAAATTTAGAAATTTTTAACTCGTGAGTTTTTCTTTTCTATAAAGAAAAGAGAACAAAAAAAAATGACTTTAAGCTCTCGAAGATTTGTGACATTAATGGTGCAGATCGCAATTGGCATTCTGACGATCCTACAAATTATCGCCGATACTGCAGGCCAGGAAACAAGTTCAAAGAAACCACCTCCGTGTCAAAGGTAAGTGCTTCACGTGAAACAAAACAAAAAAATGTCTGACAAAATTAATTTCCATAAAACATTTTCTGATAAATTTTATTTTATCATTTCTGTACAATATTGAATTTATAAATTGTATCGGAAATGTTTGATTTAATTGAAATTTTTCCCGCACAGGGAGAAAGAGGAAACGAATTTAGTAGAAATTCAGTTTAGAATATTAAAATAGTTCATTTAATTAGTAAAAAAATCGATTAATTTTCGAATAGTAAATGAATTAATTTTCTAATCGCAAAGAAATACATTTTTTAATCCCGAATAAATTAATTCTCTAACAGTAAATAAGTAGAATAATGAATTTATTTTTGAGTAATAAGTAAATTAATTAATGAAGGAAATTACCTATGAATTTAAAGTTCACATTTTTAGTCAATTTTTAATGAGGAAAAATATTTGCAATGAGTTTAAATTTAAAGAATATCAAAATTCGTAATTTTTTATCTCTCAACTTTTTTACACTGGAAATTTTTAATTTCCATCTTTAGTAATTTGGAATATTTTATTTACGGAATTTTCGGTACTTTGGAAGAGTAGAAAAACTCAAAATTTCCCTGGAAGTTACGCTTTGGAATTTTTGTACCTCAAGTTTTTTACTGTTGAATAAATTTTCTTGCCCTCAACTTGAAAGTATCGAATTGCAACGAATTGACAATAAAAGTTTGGATTAAAAATCATAAATTGCTCCAGAATTTTGCTAACAATTTGTAAAAAAAAATGTAAATTAAAACATCAGTTGATCTAAGTTTTTGATATCAATTAAAAACAGTAAGCAAACTGTACCCACAAAACAGTAATAAAAGTCTGGATTAGAAATCATAAATTTATCTAAATTTTTGTTAACAATTCGTAACAAAACATTAACAAAAATGTGTATTACCTGAATCATAAATTGATTTAAAGTTTTATTCATTAATTCACCACGAAACATTAACAAACATTCGGATTACTTAAGTCATTAATTGATTCAAAGTTTTACTATTAATTCGCAACGAAACATTATAAACATTTAGATTACCTCAATCATAAATTTATCCAAGGATTAGCAACTAAACATTAACAAACATTTGGATTTCCTAAATCGTAAATTTATCCAATAATTCGCAACGAAACATTAACAAACATTTGGATTTCCTAAATCGTAAATTTATCCAATAATTCGCAACGAAACATTAACAAACATTTGGATTTCCTAAATCGTAAATTTATCCAATAATTCGCAACGAAACATTAACAAACATTTGGATTACCTAAATCATAAATTTATCCAAATTTTTTCTATTCGCAATAAAACAGTAACAAACATTTGGAGTAAATCATAAATTGATCCAAGTTTTTGCTATCGATTAAAAGCAGTAACAAAAATTTGTATTAAATCAAAAATCGATCTTAATTTTTGCTAACAATTCGTAATAAAGCAGTAACAAACATTTGAATTAAATCATTAAGTAATCCAAATTTTTGACAACACAGTAAGAAAACATTAATAAATATTTGGGACCAATCATTATTAGATACAAATTTTCTGTTATCAATTCAAAACAGATCCAAAAATTTGTATTAAATCCTAAATTGATCCAAATTTTCTTTTATCAATTTGATCTAATATGTCGTCAATTTGATACTTTCGTAAACAAATTGCATTTAAATCAGAAAAATCGATTAAAAATTCTCCCAACTAATTTTTCTTTCTAACAAAATTTTGAAATCAAAATCCATAAAAAAAGTTGTTTGTAAAAACATTTCTTCTCCTAAATCGTTGATCATTTTGTGAACTTTATAAAGCAAAGTTGTAATTTTTTAAAAGAAGTTTAGAAAATAAAATTGTAGTTATAATCTTACTGGAGTGACCTTAATATTGAACTTAGAAACGATGAAACAGAGTATAATGTATGAGAGGGTTTTAAATTAACGTGTTCCGCAAGTACGATGCGCACATGACCTTAACACTGAATGTCCACGTGCTTCGCGCCAATGAACGCATCTTCATTATTATCATCATCATCATCATCACCATCGTCGTCGTCGTCTTCGTCGTCGTCGTCGCGCCTATATTGATGACGATGTCGATTTTTGTGCCAATGACAATGTTGTTGGCCTCTGTTAGCAATTTTGCGAGGTAAAGCCTCGTCCAAATTCTAAATCAAACTAACGGAATTTATTTCTTTTTCAAAATTTTGTTATAATAGTAAAAAAACAGTACAAAAAAATGTTTATTTTATTTTTGTTTGTGCAAGAGTAGACCAATTTTTCGAGCATCAGTAATCAACAGAAATTTTATGCAGTTTTTCAGTAGTGCAAATTTGGCTAAGCAGTAATTGGTTCAAAAAGTAATTAGACAGTGATTTTAATAGCAATTTGATGGTAATTTTAATATCAAATCTAAATAACAATTATTAGTTGGTTATTCTAATAGAAATTAGATAGTAATTCTAATAGCAATTAGACAGTAATTCTAGTAGTAATCCATTGAACCTTGTAAAAATATTAGGTAAATATTGAGTTATTTTTCAGTTAAGAAAGAGTCCGTTAAAGAATCGGACAAGCAAAAGTTGCATTTGAAACAAAAATTACAATTTTCTGTCAAGAAACACTTTATCTTGTGACTAATTTATCATTACGAGGAAACCATTAGCCAAAACATTTCTAACAAAATTGCAATTTTCATTTATAAATGAAACGTTTAATTGCTGTCAAAAATATGAATCAAAATTTTGAATATAGTATACATTATTTGAAAAATGTGAATAAAAGTCAAAGTAAATCAAAAGATTAAGAGAATATTTCAGAGAGAATTTAAATTTATAGTGTTTGAATTTTAATTGTCGAGTTAAATGTATATAAAGAGGAGGATTTTGGTCGAAGCTTTCGCACTGCGTTACTCTGGCTTTTATCCAAACACAACTAAATGTCCCCGTTTAATGTGGCCTCTTTCTTTATGATGTAATAAAGAAAAAGGCTTGCAATGTTAATTTATCATTTTTCAACTTTCAACACTTGAAAAGTATGAGTTCAGGATTTGCAGAATATTAAGAAATATTGGAAACATTGTTTACCAAAACTTGAATGAATTTGAATGATTTTAAAATTTAGGAGATTTACATTCTTTTTGACATGATGACAAAAAGTGACTATAAAGTGATCATTCATATACCTAAAGATACCTAAGGATCTAAATTTAATTTATTAATTACATTGAGACAATTCTAATTGTTAAATTATTAAATTAAATAGTAATTTACCGTAATTAAATGTTGAACATATCGGCACTACTTGTAGACATCAGGGCGTATCCGGAAGATAAAAAAACTTTAAGGTCTTCCAGTTTATGTATAGAAATGGAAAGTCGATGAATATTATACGAGGTCATAGATCAGTGGCGATTCTTCGCTGATAAGAATATAGTTTTTCATTTTCCAAAAATGACCAATTATTCCAGTTTTTCCAAGCGAAAAATGACAATTTGAATTTTTTGAAAGAAAAACGTTAATTCATGGAAACTATTTTTTTAAGGATGTCAAGTTTAGACCAAAAGGAATCAAAAGTATTTGCTTTTTATTCCTTTGTTGACTCCTTAGAAAAACCGTGAACCTAAAATTCAAATAATTCTTCTAAACTAAACAATTAGTAATTAAGATTCACTTACTTCAGTTATTACATTTACTTTTGAACCGAGAATTTTAATTGTATTTTTGACACGCCTTGCAAATTACAAACCAAAAGAATTTTTGTTTCAAGCTCCCTTTCCTCAGAGTTTGACATTTCGTCAAACTTCATGATGCTAATTTTTATCTAAACGATATTTTAGAAAAAACCAAAAATCATTTAGATAAAAATCAGCTTCAATTCATGATGTACATAAAAATTGACAGTAAACCAATAACACCTAAATTGTAAAATAAAAACACAAGACAAAAAATTTATACCTTCCAGTGAAATATACTGCCATGGAGAATTATTGCACACTGTACAAATGGCGACGATCTTCAAAGACTCGAAGACTTTTGTCGATATGAAAATGAAATATTCACCGAATAAAACAATGTCCATGTTTCGAGAGCTAATGACTGAAACCGATAATAAGCCAACATCGCGTCAAGTTGAAAGTTTTTTGAATAAAACCTTCGATCCAGCTGGATCGGAATTTGAGTCATGGGATCCAGTCGATTGGAAGGCGAAGCCAACGTTTCTCGATAAGATTCGTGATAAAAATTTAAAGCAATTCGCCGAGGATCTAAATCGTATTTGGAAATTGCTTGGAAGAAAAATGAAGGACGATGTTAGGATAAATCATGAGCAGTATTCAATTATTTATGTGGAGAATCCTGTTATTGTTCCCGGTGGACGTTTTCGGGAATTTTACTATTGGGACTCGTATTGGATTGTCAAGGGACTGTTGTTGTCGGAAATGAAAACAACTGTTCGGGGAATGCTGTCAAATTTTGTGTCGGTTGTCGATCGAATTGGATTTATACCGAATGGTGGGCGAATATATTATACGCAGAGATCACAACCACCAATGTTGATTCCAATGGTTCATGAATATTTGAAAGCCACTGATGATAGAGAATGGTTGGAGGAGAATCTTTGGTTGTTGGAGAAAGAATTTGACTTTTGGATGACCAAACGAACGGTTCAAGTGACTAAGAATGGTGTTACGTATACTCTTGCCAGATATTACGAAGATTCCGAAGGTCCCAGACCCGAATCTTATAGGTACAAAAAAAAATATTTATTAACTTTTCTTTAATTCTTTGATAGATTTGAGTGTATTGTAAATTTTTAACATTTTTTTTTTTTGAAGCACCTTTGGAAATTCAAAGGAATTTTGTTAATATTCTATTTATTGGTTTCAAGTTCTTGAGAATTAATTTTTTGAGCCAAAGAATTAATTCGAATAAGAAAAAATTCGCAATTTATTGAGACAAAAATCTATTTTTTTCCTTATTTGATACCAAAACAAACAGATTCATCATTTGCGACCAAAAAGACTATTTTTTTTCTTGAGACGTTTCTCAGCAAGCCGACAGTGATACCAACATGATTTGAAAATTGGAGGTTATGTTTCTTAACACATTGGTCACGTTACAAGTTGGTATGACTGATGGCTTATTCAACAAGTAATTTTTTAGACCGTTTTCGTTCATTTTGGGCTCAAAAAATTAGTTTTCTGGAAACTTTGTATTAATAATTAGAATTATGCTAACGAATTTCTTTAAAATTGGTGACAACGCTCTAAAAAGGGCAATTTTCTTTAACAGGGTTGCCACAAAAAAACAAAAACAGGAAATTTAGAGAAAATTCAGGAAAAGTAAAATTTGACAGGAAAATCAGAGAAAAGATGGGGAATTTGATGAAAAGTACTGAAAAACTGTTAAATTTCGAGAGTTCATAAAAAAAAAATTCTGAACTCTATAGATTAGCAGAAAAATATTTAATTTAACTTCAAATTCTATTTATTTACACCAATAATTGAATTTTACTGAATTGAAGATAGATTTATTTTCAATAATTTAATTTTTAAGGAACTATTATAAAATTATTGTTTATAAATCATTTATAGAGAATAATTTTACTTTTAATTCAAGAAATAATTGAATTTCATAAAAGCAGTGTTTACAATTTTTATTTATAAGTAACTAGCAAAATTTGAATAATTTCAGATTTAAAATTAAAAAACATTTATTTATTAACTAATTAACTAACAAATTATTATTATTATTATTATTATATATATTATTTTCAAAAAGACTAATAAACTGCATTAAAATAGTCCAATTTATTATTTTCAAAATTTGTAATAAATTCTTTACAGAAATTCATTGATATTAATACACAATTTCAATAAAATTTTGCATAACAATAATTTAATTATTTTTAATTAAATTTTTATTAGTTTCGTCAAAAAAAATTTTCAAGCATACAATTATTTATGAAAACATTAATAAAATTTTTCTACAAAAATTCAATTATTTTTATAAATTATAAAATTTTTCTACAAAAATTTAATTATTTTTATAAATTATAAAATTTTTCTACAAAAATTCAATTATTTTTATAAATTATAAAATTTTTCTACAAAAATTCAATTATTTTTATAAATTATAAAATTTTTCTACAAAAGTTCAATTATTTTTATAAATTATAAAATTCATCGTAAGAAATTAAATTATTTTTAATACAATTTTTTAATAAATTCGTCGAAAAAATTTGCAATAATTCAATTATTTAAAACAAATTTTAATAAAATTTTATGTACGAATTAAATTATTTTCAATACAACTTTAATCCAAATTCATAGCAGGAATTTAATTATTTTTAAAAAATCTTCAAATATTAATTTTTTTAATATAATATTAATTAAATACTACATAGAGATTCAATTTTTAAGAAGAATTCAATTATTTTCAAAAATATTAATAAAATTCCATTTTAGAATTTAATTATTTTCAAGACAACTTTAATAAAGCATGTGAAAAAGATTGAAAGAATTTAATTATTTTCAAAAATAATAAAGTTTTTGCTGGAATTTAACAATTTGGAATAAATTTTAATAAAATTAGAGACGATTCAATTCCTATTTTCATTAAATTTAAAATAAAATTTTGCCGTAAGAATTCAATTATTTTTAAGAAATTTTAATTAAAGTTCGTATTAATATTGAACGATTTTCAAAACAATTTTAATGTAATTTTTCAATAGAATAAAATATATTTTAAATAATGTTAGTCTAAAGAATAGAATCTTGAGACATTTATATTAATTTTTAATAAATTTAAATAAAAAATTCTGAAAACTCGAGTCAGAGAAGAATTTTAGTTGAAAATACCAAAAAAATAATAATTGAGGTAAAATGTTGAAAATAATTTTCAACTTACAGTGATTCTTATGTAAATTATTAAATTACAAAAGATTTTAAATACATGTTTATAAATCATCATTGCTATATGGAAAAATAAAAGAAAAATAATTAAATATTCTTTTTAAACAAATTATTTGTTTTAAATAATTTTACAATAATTAAACACACTAGAGGAAAATTTTTAAACCATTATATCGCAAATTGTAAACAGAATTGTGATTGAGAAACAGAAAATAACTTCTAACTTTTATAAAAATTGTGAAATTTTACAAATTTTAGGAATTAAATATTAGAAATCATAACTTTTTAGAAAAAATTGTTAAATATAAAAACTTGTTAGAAACGACTTATAAAAATTTTTGTTTCCGATTTTTAGAGAATGTACATTAGGATATTTTTCTAATTTTTTTTTCATTTATTTGAGGTAAGAAAAGAAAGTCTGGGGGAAATAAAATGCAATTTTTGTGGCAACCCTGTTTATATGGAATAGCAAAAATAAATAAATTGTGAATATTTATTTTACTATTTTCTTGTTCATGTAGAGAGGACTATTTGACGAGTCAAATTTTCCGCACTGCCGAAGAGAAAAATAATTATTACGCTGAACTGAAAACAGCCGCAGAAAGTGGATGGGATTTTTCCAGTCGTTGGTTTATTCTTGAGGGTACCAACAAAGGTAACTAATTGCCAGCGATTTTAAAATCTACCAATTTTTTTCTAGATCTCAAAAAAAAAAAATACTTTTCCTCTAAAAAAAAACTAACCTTATATATTTATGACAACGCGACGACAATATAATTATAATTGGAATAAATGATTAGATAATTTACAGAATCGTTGTAATTCAGTGTCATAAAAATTATCGACACATTCCGAGAAATTGTCATTTTCAACTCTCGATTAATATAAGGAACAAGGAAGAAGGAATTGTTCTGTTATTTATATTTTCTTTTTTACGAGAGAAAAATATTTTGTTAAATCTTGCTTTTTTTATTGTCATTTTGTTTCATTTTGAGAAAAGGAGGATTTTAAAACATTAAATTTTTAGGTAATCTGACGAATTGCAAGGCAAGAAGCATAATTCCCGTTGACCTTAATTCAATAATATATCTAAACGCACAATTGTTGGCGGATTTTAATCGAATGGTTGGCAATGAGACGAAAGCAAATTATTATTCGAAAAAGGCAGACGATTGGAGGGATGCTGTGACGGCGGTATTGTGGCACAATGAAGTTGGTACATGGTTGGACTATGATATTATTAATGAAGACAAGAGGGATTACTTTTATCCGACAAATGTTCTTCCATTGTGGACAAATTGTTACGATCAGGAGAAAAAAAGTGATTATGTCTCGAAAGTTTTGAAATATCTTGAGAAACAACAAATAATGCTGAATCTTGGCGGTATACCGACAACATTGGAACATTCGGGTGAACAATGGGATTATCCAAATGCCTGGCCTCCGCTGCAATATTTCGTTATTATGTCACTTGATAAAACGTCCGATCCTTGGGCAACGAGATTGGCTTATGAATTGAGTCAGCGATGGGTTCGCAGTAATTATAAGGCATTCAATGAAACTAACTCCATGTTTGAAAAGGTGAGAATTATTTACAGTCGAACCTGTCGGAATACAATTTTTCTTTTTTGGCAATCAATAATGTCCAACAAAAATTATTTTCACCTACTTCTAAAATATGGTAAAAATATTATAAAATTAAATTAGAAAAACATTTTTTAAGAATTATTTACTGTAGAAAAATTTTAAAAATCGAGTTGCATTCCGACAGGTTTTAGTTTTTACTGTTTGGGTTGGGATACTCATTTTTATTCCCTATTTGGGATTTTTTTACGATTTTTATTATTTGAATATTTTTTAAATTCATGCTATTAACAGCTACTCTTCTTTTTTTAACAAAATTTTCACTACTTTAAATCCGCTAATAGTTGATAAAAAAAATTAATATTTATTTTCTTTAGAATAATCATCATAAATTCAGGAATGATATCAATTTATCTTTTTTCATTTATAAACTTTGTTAGTAAATTTAATTATTATCACGTGATATTCAATTTATTATTATTATTATTATTATTATTATGCAAATTACAAAATTTTTTATTTTCAAATATGTAACTTATTTACTAATTAATTATTCTTGTCATTAACATCAAAAATTTTAATAAAATTCTTCGCAACAATTCAATTATTTTCGTACATAAATGATAAAATTCGGGGTAAAAATTCAATTATCTTTAAAGAAAATTGTATAATATTCTTTGCAAAAATTCAAATTTAAAAAAATTTTTAATTATATTTTTCGAAAGAATTCAATGATTTTAAACAAAAATTTATGAAAGAATTCAATTGTTTTCTAAAATTTTAAAGAATCCTTCGAAACAATTCAATTTTATTTTCATAAGCAATAACAAATTTTAAAAAAAAAATCAATTTTTAAAAACTTTTTAATAATATTTTACGACAGAAATCAATTATTTTAAATAACATTTCACGAAAGGATTCAATTATTTTCTAAAACTGTAAAGAATCCTTGGAAATAATTTTACTTTATTTTTAAAAAATTAAATTCTTCGTAAATATTCAATTTTTAAAAATTTTTAATAACATTTTTCGAAAAAATTCAATGATTTTCAAAAATCGAAAGAATTCAATTTTTTTCTTAATTCTTTATAAAATTTTTTCGAAATTAAATTATTTTCTAAAATTTTTTAAAAATTCAATAATTAAATTTTTCATTTTAATTATTAACAAACACGATTGTTTAAAATAAAATTGAATGAAATTCATCGAAAAAAATTTAATTAGATATTATTATCAAATTTTTGATTAAAATTCTTTGCAACAATTTCCTTTGATTTAAATTTCAAACTATCAAAAGTAAAATTATAATAGAAAATATTATTTCATTCCTATAAAATTATTTCTTGTTTTTTAAAAATAATTTTTAATGAATTTTTACAATTTCGAAAAAATCAATTAGTTTCAAATCAAATAAATTAGTATTTTTTTTTATTTTACAAACATTTTTTTTCGAAAAATTGCATTACAATATTAAAAAATAACTAATTGAAGAGAATTTTTTATCTTAATTAAAAAAAGAAAATTCAAATTTATATAAAAATCTACCATTTTAGATTTGTAAATAATTTGCAGACATAATAAATTTTCGTATTTGTTCTATGAAATAAAAATTCTTTAAAAAATGGATTTTTAAAATTTTTAATATGTTTGAAATATTCTTTCTTAAAGATTCTTTTACAAAAATTCAATTATTTAAAAAAAAATGAAATAAATAATAATGTAAAATTTTCATTTATATATAAAATTGAAAAACTTATCGTCCTTCGAAAAGGAATTTAAATTTTTTTAAAATGAATTTTCAGAATATTTTAAACGAAAAATTTTTAAAAAATTTAATTCAAACAAAATGAAAAAAATTTAATTTTGGTATTTAAGTAATTGAATTTTAGAAGAATTTCCTGCGTGAATTATTAAAATAATTGATAGTTGTCTTGAAAAAAGAAATTTCAGTTAAAAGTAAAAAAGACAAAGAATTGAATATTAAAAGCCTTTTTAGTAGGAATTTTTAGAATATACTAATTGTGTTTCAAAAGATTTTTAAATTGAAATTTTTGTAAATTTTTATTTCTATACTAATATATTAATACCAACATAAGTATTTATTTTGAAAAATAATTAATTTATTATTCTTCTAAACAATTGTTAAAGTTTGGAATTATTTTGTTTAAAAATTCTAAAAAAAAAATAATTGAATTTTGGAACAATTGCAGAATTATAAATGTTGAAAAATAATTAATTTTCATAACGTTTAACAATGTAATTATTGTATTTATTCGTCTGGAAAAAAAATAATTATTATTATTTAAATATTTATTTAATAAAAAATGTTGAAGGTTTTGATTAGTCCTGAACGCTTCAAATGAACGAAATTTATTTATTTCTTCATCAAATTAAAATTTTATTGCAATAATTTCACGTCACTTATCGAAATAATTAATTATAAAGTTTCTAAATATTAAACACAATTTTTAAAATTCTTATTACAAACAGTAACTTATGAAAAATATTTTTCGACAAATAATATTTCGTTTATTTAAACATTAAAAACTTGTGAATCATAAAAAAGGAGTCGAAAATTAGAAAGAGAATTAAAATAGTAGTCGAGAATTAAAAAGTGAATTAAAATCGGAAAAGAGAATAAAAATAGTAGTCGAGAATTAAAAAGTGAATTAAAATCGGAAAAGAGAATTAAAATAGTAATAGAGAATTAAAAATTGTGTTAAAATAAAAAAAAGATAATAAAAATTGTAGTCGAGAATTAAAAAGTGAATTAAAATCGAAAAAGAGAATTAAAATAGTAGTCGAGAATTAAAAATTGTGTTAAAATAGAAAAAGAGAATCAAAATAGGAAAAGAAAATTAAAAAGTGAATTAAAATAGGAATAGAGAATTAAAATCTGAGTTGAAATAGGAAAAAAGAATTAAAATAGAAATACCTAGAGAATTAAAAAATTGACAAAACGAAAAAAGCTTATAGAGAATAAACCTGCAATTTAATGTTTTTAAAAAGAGAAAAACAATAATAAATAAATAAATAAATAAATAAAACGAAAAACGAAAAACGAAAAAAGCTTAAAGAGAATAAACCTGCAATTTAATGTTTTTAAACAGAGAAAAGCAATAAAAAATAAATAAATAAATGAAGTAAAGAAGAAAATGTTAAATCTAAGGAGCAAATTTCAGAGGTGATAATTCCGTGAGGATAATTAGTTGAGTTTGCTTAATTTTTTTCAGTACGATGCAACAGTATCGGGTGGACATGGTGGCGGTGGAGAATACGAGGTTCAACTTGGATTCGGCTGGTCGAATGGACTTGTTATGGATTTAATAAACAAGTACAGTGATCAGCTTACGGCAGAAGATTACTTTTTACCAACAGATGATTCTCGAACTTTACCTCAAACAGTGACGGCTGTTTCCACAGCTGGACAACTTATGACTGGTATTTTAGCCATCATAATATCAGTAGCAGTAGGATTTATAGGGTGAGGTGTGTATCCTACTTTTTACAAAAAAAAAAAATTCCCAAAAAATCATTTCCAACTTGACAAAACTCTCTTAATTTTTAAATTTCAATCTTCATATTTATTTTCCATTTTTAAATTCCTAACAAAAATATTACTTTCAACTGATTTCAATTTTCATTTCTTTTCTTCAATTTTTAATCTTTTCCAAAAAATATTATTCTCAACTGTCACGAATTTTAAATTTCAAGTTTCATTTCTTTTCCATCTTTCAACTTTAAAAAAATGTTATTTCCAAAACTCTCACGAATTTTAAATTTCAATTTTCATTTCTTCAATTTTAAATTTTCCCAAGAATAATATTTTCAACTCTCACGAATTTAATTTTCAAACAAAGAAAATATAATTACAGTAAATTTCGATAATTTAGTTCATAAATCTAATTAGTAATTAATGTGATTAATACCAAATCTAAATTAAAATTCAAAATCTGAATTAAAAATTGAAATTCAAAATTCCAAATAATTAAAATTTACAAATTTAATAAATTAAACGAAAAAAATTTTTTCCAATTACTTGTACGATAAATAATAAATTGTACTATTTTTCTGTTTCAGATATTCGTCAGATATAAGTCAGATAGAAAAAAAGTTTTACGGAAAAGTATTATTGAGAAGAAAACATTGATATTTTAGAGTATACGCTGATAATTTTTGATTGCTTCCCAAGTAGAAAAGATCTTACGATGACGTAGTCTAGAGAAAGAAAATATTCTCAAAGGCTGATAAATATTGAGTAACACAAAAAAAGAAAATTTCATATTTTTTATGAAGTGTTTTTCGTTTTTTTTTTCTATTTTTTCGTTTGATTTTATTTGAGTGTTTTTTTTTGCTTTTGAGCTTTCATTAACTTTTAGACAAAAAAAAAGAACAGTGGCTGGCCACTGTTTTCAAGAATATTGTTACGAATGAAAATTAAATTTTTTAAAGGAAACAAACAATTTTTTGAAACAAAAAAATCCAAACTTGCTGGCAAGTTGTTGATTGATAACTAATTTTACGTAAATATTGTGTACATATTTATATACATTTATATAGAACAATATATTTAGTAAATTATTATCGTTTATGGAATAGAAAATAATATTCCAAACACAGAATTTTACAAAAATGAAAGGAATTTAACGCAATGGGAGAATATTCTTAATTATTGTAATAATGTATCTCATTGTTTTTAAATTCTTCAAACTATTTTAGAGACTATTTTTATAAGAAATCGAAATGATTTTTTTTTTTTTGCAAACAATTTATTTTTTATGAAATTAATCTTAATCAGATTTTTATTGAGATTATTTGCTATTTTATGTTTTGAAAAAAAATATTCAATCGTTGGATAATAATTTATCAAAAATGAAAAATATGGTTTTTCTTGAGTACAAATATTTTGAAGAAGGGGTATTTATATTTATAAATTATATATCTCGCTGGTCGATTATTTAGTACAAATTTAACATGTTCCTTAATTGAATATTAATACGTATTAACTTACCTTATTTTCATTTTTGTGTTTTTATTAATTGTTCAATGCTTTTTTTATTGTTTCAGTAGATATAACAAATTTCACTGATAATCTGCTTTTAAACACACACACACACACTAGAGGATGTATTTAATAATAAAAGTAAATCTCGATTAGACTAATTTAAATTTAACAGAAAAATTGTATTTAACTTTTTCGCGCGAAATCTTAAACAAAAGGGAAATTTTGTATATTTTCAGATATATTTATTTAAAAAAAAACATTTATTTAGTTGGAAACTAAATGTATTATCTCAAATAGAATAGTTAGATTAATATACGTAAATATTGTTACTATTATTATTATTATTATTATTATTATTATTATAAAAATGTTTTCATTGTCAGAGTATTAAATAATTGGATTTCTGCGAGAAGAAAAAAAAGTGATAAGCCATGTAAATAATGTAAAATATTTAAGGAAGAGAACAAAAAAAAGTAGATATATCTAGTCAGACAAACGAGTGACGTATACCTTACTGTTGTAATTTGTGACTTGCTATTACTTCAGCACAGCGTTTCAAGTATTTAACTCGAGAATTTTACATTACAATGAAATTATTAATCATCTTCAGTGTAAAAGAAGAAGGAAAAAGCTATAAAAAAGATCAATTGAAGATAAAAATAACGTGAAAATTACTTTTCTAGACAACTTATTCTGATGATCAAAGGATGATCAAAATGAGTTAACAACTGAATTGTAATGTAAAATGAAAGTATAATTCTAAGACAAAAGTGTGTTTTTCTGTGAGATAAAATTAGCTTCCATATAAAATTTTTATTACAATATTTAAACAAAAAAGAAACAATTTTGTCTAGTTATAAATAATTCAAGAACGTGATAAATATTTTATTAAGTTATATATTTTACTGTTAGTTTTTACAATTTTTAAAATATTTTAATCTTGTTATACTTTGAAATTAATAGAATTTAATTATATAAAGAGTTATTTAAAATATCTACAAATTTAAAAAAAAAAAAAAGGAAAAAATTGTCACGAGCTTTATATCGCAATGTTATAAATAATAATTATGAAACATCTCGTAAAGTATAATAAAAAAAACATTTTTTTAATGCTACAAATTTTTATTTTTAACATAAAAATATCTCAAGTTGTCATAGAAAAAAAGACCTCATTAGAATGTAAAAAAAAGAGAGGAGAAATTGTAAAATACTTTTTCAATTTTCCAAAAGTACAAAAAAGAAAAGAAATTTTTTTTTACATAATTTAATTTTTAATTTTTTTCTTTTTTTTTCTTATTGACTCGAAATATAATTGTGTGATAAATTTTGCATGGAAAGTTAAAAATTATATACTAATAAGTTTAAAAACTGATGCATGTATCCTACAAAAAGTGTTGTTCTTTGAAAATAGTGATGTACTCCCTAAAAAATAGTAGTTTACTAACTCAATTGTTGACTATTTGATGAACTAATCGTGAAGAAATTAATCTTAAATGAATTTATATAATAAAGTTAATATATTAAAAATTCCTACCAATAGAAACCAGCACTTTCCTTTTTAATCCATATGATTATAAATCCTAATATTTTTTTTCTTATGCATGTTTTATAGATAACGTAGTTTTGAAGTCGAATTTTTATCCTTGTTATGATATTTTTTTTACAAAAAAATAATTTTTTGAGAGTAGCGAAATTGGGGAAGAATGTAGTGTCTTAATTGAAAAGGAACTTAAAAAAATATAATTACAATTTTAAAAATTATTTTATTTCAATACAAGAGTAAAAAACGAAAATAGTAAAATAAAAATTGAAATAAGAAAACCAAAAATTTAAAAAAGAATATAAAGACTTGAAATTGGAAAATATCAGATCAAAATAAGAAAATTAAAAATTAAAATTAAGATAATAAAAAATTGATGTAGAAAAATTAGAAACAAAAATATATGAAATAAAAAATTGAAATAAAGAAACCAAAAATTAAAATAATTCAAAGAAGAAAATTACAATTAGAAAATAAAAAATTAAAGTAATTAATATGAAGAATAAGAAAATTGAAAAAGGAAAACCAAAAATTAAAATAAGAAAAAGAAAAATCGTTTGAAAAAATTCAAAAAATCAATTTGAAAATAAAAAATCGAAATAGAAAAATCAAAAACTGAAATAAAAAATGAAAAAAATAGAAAATCGAAATTACAATATATTGAAATAAAAAAAGTTGAAATTAGAAAATAAAAAAATTGAAGTAATTAAAATAATATCAAATTAAAAATTAAAATTAAGAAAATAAAAAATTGATGTAGAAAAATCAGAAACTAAAATAATTAAAATAAAAAAAAATTGAAATAGAAAAATCAAAAATTAAAATAAAGAAATGAAATAAGGGAGTAATAAATAAAATTAGAAATTAAAAATTAAAATAATTAACAAAAACTAAAAATTAAAAGAAGGAAAAAATGTATATCTATAGGGAAATCAAAAATTAAAACATAAAATAAGAAATCGAAATAGGAAATAAGTATTTAAATTTTTTATTGCTTAATTCACTTCAAACGAATTAGTGGAAAAATAACAACAAATATTGTTTCCTTCAATATTACATTTATTCTTAAATCACTGTCAAAAATCGCAAATTTAATATCAGTTACATAATAATGTGAATAAATACCAATTATTTTCATAAAACGAATTTCAAGGAAAATAATTGCAAAGTAAGTATCAAAAGGTGGAAAAAGGAATTATAGATTAAAATTCTATTCAATTTAAATTTAATTGCGCGTTACTTGATTTTGCATGTTTATTTTTTTTTTTTTTGAAACATTTTATGAAAAAGTAAGAAATATGTCAACATTTCTGCGCAGACTGGATGATAAATTTATTCTTTGAGTATTTCACTTTTTTTTGCAAGATACCGTATAGACAACGTCACACAGTCTCTTCAAGGACTAACTCATTGGGACGTGAGACTATTAGGTTCAATAAGTCCATTCTTCTCGTGATTGCTAGTTCCTGCATTAATTAGGGAATTCCTCTGAGAGTTAGGAAATTCAAATTTCAAGCTGAATTCCGAATGTACATATATATAATATATGCAATATTTGTGAAAAAATTCTTTCTAAAATAATTAATAATTATTATTACCTTTATTAACTACAATTATAACTAATAATAGTTATTAACTAATAGTAGTTATTAGCTAATAATAAATTGACTAATAATAAATTAACTAATAATGTATTAAATAAAAATATATTAACTAGTAATAAATTGTGAATGATAAAATTAATTTAAATTTACTAATTAAACCTTTTTCGAAATTAAATAATATTTTATTTAATTAATATTTAGAAATTAGAAATTTTGCTATTTTATATCGAATTTATTTAACATACGACAAGAAAAAATTGTTTTCTCATTATTGTGGAATTATTTGTCGAAGTTATGTAATTCTTTTAGTTTTAATATTGTTGTTATTATTTTCATTATTGAAATTATCATTTTTATTGGTTAATTTATTTATGAACGATAATTACAATTTGTTGTTAATTAATTATTTTATTTACTATTAATTTTTTTTATTATTATTATTATTATTATTGTTATAACTATTATTAATACTATCGTTTTACGAGAAAAGTGGAAAATCATATTAATAATGTTACTAATATTCCTGCTATTATTATTATTATTATTTTTTTTTTCAAATTAACAATAATCCTTTTTCCTTCAAATGAAAATTCGAATGATAATTAATTTGAGGATACGAAAAATTAATTGCTAATTAACTCTAACAATACAGGGAATGCAGTTGTGTAATAATAATTTTACCAGACGAAAATAAACAAAATTCTTTCAGTCACTGTCAATCTCGCAAGAAACGAACAATAGAGTAGGAATAGAAAATTATATTTTAGAGATAACATTTTTTTCTCTTAAATTCCTTAGGTTGGAATAAAGATAAAGATTTTAATTGAATATATAGAAGAGATTTCTTCATAAATCTTGAAGCTCTTTTTCCATATTTTGAAAAAATTTTCCTATTTACCTGATAATTTTTCTTTTTTTATGTAGTTTTCATACAATATTTTCTATTTTTTTTGTCTATTTTATAATAAAAAATATAATACAAAAATGTTTTCTACGTGTACAACAAATGTTTTCTTCTCCCCATATGGAAAATTCTGAATTTATTGCTTATATTAAAAAATAAATCAAATTTTTTGATTTTAATGAACTTCTTAATTCTTGAAAATAATTTAATAGAATTTATTTCAGAAATATTATTTAATTAAACATTATTATTATTATTATTATTATTATTATTATTATTATTATTATTATGATATAATATTATTATAAAATAAATTATTATTATTATTTATGGATAACTATTTATATTTGTTTACAATTTATTATAATAGTTAATATAAAAATGCAAAAGATAAAGTCAAAAAAATTGTTAAAATAAAAAAGCTTGTCGAACTAAAAAAATAGTTAAAAATGAAAATATTATTTAAATAAAAAATGGTTTAAATGAAAAATGTTGTGAAAATGAAAAATTGTTACAATCGAAAAATTGGTTAAAATCGAAGAAGTTGTTAAAATCAAAAAAGTTGAAATTTTAAAAACTTGTTAAATTAAAAATTAACTTACTTCATATTATAAGGAAAAAAAAATAAATACGAGAAAATTAATGAAAATTTTTCATTTTTACAGAATTGTCATCTACAAGAGACGTCAGTATCTCTCACTCGAACCAGCGACAACTTACGACAAGAGACAATTTGGAGACGGTGGCAATATTTACAGGAAAAAAATCGCCTACACGGAACTCAAAGACATGAGCAACGATTGACAATGACTCGAATTTTAGATGTAATTACAAATTTATAATACTCTTTTTTTCATAGTTTAACTATTATCATTAAACTATGGGGGAAAAAACATATCTTAAGTTAAAATTTTTTTTTTTTTGACATTAGCTGTGTGAGAATTTTTTAATAACTGAAAATTTTTAATTTATTTATTTTTGAATAAATGTTGCAACATTTATTTTTTTTTTTGTAAATAAATTAAATATAAATTAAATATTTTGAAATTTATTTCAATTTCGTAGAAGTTGTAAATTTATTTTAATTTCATAGTAAGTTGAAATTTATTTTCATCTCACAGAAGTTGAAATTTATTTTATTTATTGATTTATTCATTAAAAATTTTGATGACAAATTGTAAATAAATTTTGTAAAATAACAAAAAAAAATAACCAGCTAATGACCAGCGAAACTTCATTATTGTAAGAAAATTAACGAAAAACAGAGACAACAATTTTGAAAAAGAAAAACGTATTGTTTTGTGATTTTATATATTAAAGAATTGTAATTATAGATTTATTTTTAGCTAATAATTATAGATATTGAAAACTTAATGATTATTGACTATAATATTTTAAAAATTGATTTCGAAACATGAAAAACTCTCTTGTAATTTTTTTCTAAAGATTATTGTAAATTAGCTGTTTGTCACAATGTTTATGAATTCTTTTGACATTAATTTCATTTATTTGAATTGGCATTTACAATTTTAAAATAATGTACCAACAAGTTTCTTGTCGATATTTATTTGTTTTTTTTGGAAAAACAAGTTGCGACAAACAGAGTTGTTAATTGTTTGTTAAACAAATATTTATTTCGTAAGAAAGAACAGGAAAAAGAAAAACGAAATTTTAGAAAATTGTAATTTTTATTCAATTGTATTAATTTTAATTCAATTTAAATTAATCAATTTTTTAGTTCACAATAGTTTAATTATGAAAAAAGTTTTAATTGTGGCACAAATTTTCTTTTTACACCGAAAAAAAATCCAAAACTGCTATTTTTTGTAAATTTTTCGTACAAAAGAACATTTTGATGTTTTAAATATTTTTTTATATAGAATTCTAACAAAATTTGTGCAAATAGCTAATTTTAAATAAATTCTGTTTTCATAAATTGTATTGAAATGATGCAGGATTTTTTTAAAAGTATTTCATGTAAAATAATGGCCAAAGTTATAGGAGAAAAAAATGTGTTTATGTTTCTACGAGTAATGAATTTTATAAAAATTGAGGATCATGCTTCAGATTATACATTTTTACGTACAACAACTTTCACAGTTGATAAAATAAACAAAAAAAAATATAAAAATAACGAAAATCTTTCTTTTATGCATCTCATTTGTCTCTCAATAAAAAGAGAAGGCCATTGAGACAACAACAAAAAATTTGTTACAGATCACTTCAATTCAAAAGAGAAAAAAGAATTTGTACAAAAAAAATTTATAACTAACTGACTATTTTTCTTTTCGTTAAAAGTGGAACAGGAAAAGAAGATTAAAAAAAAGGAGGAAAAAAAAGAAAAAAATTCATAGCGAACATATTAAAAAGCAATAATTTGTTACCGATACTAAACGTTGTAAAATTAAGAGGAAAAATTTATTGTTATTATTTATTTATTCCTATTATCGCACATTTTATTGAGAATTTATTTTTTCTCGAATATTTGAATTGAATATTTTTAATTAAAATTTTAATCTATGGCAATTGAAATTTTAATCACCATGAAAGTAAAGACAAGGAATTCATGCTGTGCACGAATATTCCGCGAATTATTATAAAATATTATACGAAAAACTTTATAAAGTCTGCTGGTCCGACCTCTATAATTGTATTTCTAATTGTAGCTAGAAGAAAATGCATCTTTATTATGTGACAGACAACAAAACTTCGTATTAGTCATTGTAACATAATTATTTGCATACAAATAATATTCATAAGGGTTGGAAAAAAAAAATTTCTCTCGATTATAAACAAACAAAAATTCATATTTTTTGAAAAAAAATATATTACACTGAAAAAGAGACAAAATTGTTGGAAATTTTCTTAAACTTTATCTAAAGTCATTTTTTTAAGAATTTCAAATTTATTTTCCACTAACAATAGCAATAATAATAATAATACAAATTTTGAATAAAAATAAAAACAATAAAGATTAAAATAATAAAAATAGTAAAGATTAAAATAATAAAAGTAGTAAAAATTAAAATACACTATTTTAATTTTTACTATTCTTATCATTATTTTCATTGTTACTAAACAATGAAAATAATGATGAAAAAAATGAAAGCAATAGTAATAAAAAAATAACTACATTTAATTAAACAATTCGTATTCAATCGAACAGAAATATATTTTTATAAACACTTTGTATTTAAATTATAATTGTAGCATTAAGTAGAAAAAAATCAAATTACTCACTACTCAATGTAATGCAAAATAAATAAAAATACTCAACGCAAATGACTCTATATAAAATTAAAATAAGATTTTTTCCACAATTCGCTAAATACGTCCAAGTCTATATTTACTTCAATATTGAAATTTTTCAATTTGGAGAAATTTTCAATTAAATTATACTTGAGAAATAGTGAATAAATAACAAATAAGTAAACAAATAAATAGGTAAATAATAGTAAATAAGAAATAAGAATTAAATAATTAAGTGAAATATTTTTCTCAGTGTCACAAAATCGATAACGAACATGTGAGTGTGAAAAAAAACGCTAAATGTCCACTAAGCGTTTAGTGGCAAATTTTTCTATCAAGCCTTATTCGCGCGAAAATAAACTCACTAATAGAAATAATATATATATTTATTGTTGCGCAAAAAATAGAAAAATAACTTTTATATAATATCAAATTTTTCTATAGAATATTATGTAAAAAGTTTTATTATTATTATTTTTTTTTGATAAGCGTAACAAATTATTGCATGCATTTGCGTCAAAAGAAAAAAAGTCTTTCTTTAGAGACTTTTTTTTTAAATAGGCTGAAAGAAATAAATTTATTATAATGAATTGTAATGTAAAATTTCTAAAATCATAATTTAAACACAAGTGTTGAGAGGAATTGCATTTCAACAGGTAGTTTAAATTTTGATTAAATGTACATATTATATATAACGAATTATTCTGTCTCTTTTTAAAAATTATATTATTATTAATAAAATAGTTAATTTAGGCTTTATTTAATAAACTTTATTCAATAAACTTGTATGTATATTTCAATTTATAGACGATTTATTAGTTTCTTTTTTTTTGTATAAACAAATTAACTGTATTGTACACTGAAGAAAATAATTTTAACAGTAAAATTATCTTTTCATAAAATTAACCAAAAATCAAGTGTTTAAAAAACGTATATTTTAATTAATTGCTGACATTCATTTATAGCTAAATGAAGTAAATACGGCAAAAATTGTTTTAATTAGATAAAATTAAATTATTTTAAATTGAATTCGTTGTTTGGAAAAATTTCGCATATTTTTCTCAGTGTGCAAATTTTGAGTATTATATACACAGTTCTACTGAAGATTTACTCAAAATAAAATATTTTTTAAAGAAATTCCTTCACAATTATTTACTCAAATAAATTAAAAATGTTCTATACAATTTTTCAACTCTGTAAATCGTTATGTATATTTTAATTAAGAATAAAACTTTTCATTTTATGCTTAAATTTGTTTTTAAAAAGTATTTTTTTTTGTAAATATGTCTGAAAAAATTTATTTTCGGTTTGCCACAAAAATTTAATTTAATTTTTTATTTTCTATTTTTATAAATGATTTGATTTCAAAATTAATGGAATTCTATTTTTATAATGCTTTCAAGATTGAATAATAACAAAAATAAATTTAATATTCTAAGCAATAAAAGAGTTATTAAAAATTATTGTAAAAAAAACTAATTTCTATTAATGAAACATAGTTTTTTTAAAATCTATTTTCTAAGAAAAATTGAATTTCATTTATTTTAACGTCTTCCTTTATGTAGAATTAAATATTTAATTTTTAAACAGTTCTTATCACTCTTGTTTTTATTACGTTAAATCTTTGGAAGAAGTTTATTAATGTTTTTGAAAATAATGTTTGATAATCATTAGTTAATAAATGAAAATTCTTTTAATTATAAAAACTGTGAACACTACTTTTAAAAAGTTTAATTACTTTGTCAATTTTCATGTAAAATTATTCGCTAAATAATTTGTTAACAATAATTTTATAATAGTTCTTCAAGAATTAAATTATTGTAAATAAATTTTAATTTTGTAAACTTTCATTACTGTTAGAAATAAATAGAATTTAAAGTCAAGTTAAATATTTGGCTGCTGCAGAACAAAATTCAGAACTTTTTTTTAAGAATTCTAGAAATTTAATAATTTTCTTTACTTTTCCTGAATTCTCAGAAATGTGGCAACCCTGAATAAGAGCAAAATAAGGCTCGTTTTTTTTATTGTTTGCCGTTATATAAAAGTACTATAATTAAAGTTTGTCGTATGATGAAGAAATTATATAAGTAATGATCACAAAAATTTGATTTATTGTACAAGCAAATTTAATAACAAGACGTTTTCTTAATCGCACTTAACTTATTTACTATTTACAATTGTAGTCTTTAAGTTTCACATTTTTCCAGAATTATTGCTTTTTTTGTAATTGGAAAATCAAATTTGTATATTTTTAAATATTTGTAAATATTTGTAAATACTTTTATATTTTATCTTTTGCTTTTTTTGTATTTTCTTTTCTTTTTTTTTGCATTTCTTTTCCTGCAAAAGGCAACTTTTTGATGCTACAAAATTCGACAGCATTTTGTAAATATTTAATTACTTCTCTAGGATTAAATGTGAATTTAGACAACTATAGAGATTACGCGCATTATTAATTACAAAATTCTATTGTGTATATATATAAATATTTTTCAACAACAGAAATGACACTGAATTACAAAATGTAATTGTCAATAAATATTGCATTTCAAAAAATGTAGAGCTCGATTAAGTTATTATCAAGATTACTAGAATCAGTTTTGTTATTTTTCTATATTTCACAGTCGTTCGCTTATTATTCAAAAGCTTTGTTTTTTTAAATATATATAATATATACTGAAGAAGCACTTTTTATAGGCACATTAACTTTCTACATACAACTAATTAATATCAACACAAATTCATTTCTCATTATTCACACATTCAGTTCCACGACAGCGGATATATATGTATATATATATATATTTATCATGTTATCAATATTGCAGTCAGTCATAACTTTAATATTCAATAGTTATTAATTCTAAATCGCAAGCTACATTTAAACAGGTTTCACAGATTGAAATTTTCTTTTTTTATCGATTCGATAAATAAATATTAAGAAACTGTTTTCTTTAACAGTTAAATAATTCACTGGGATGAAAAAAAGCTATAAGTTTTGAAAACCGTTAAATATCTAAATAAACTAGATAATAAAATGGTGTTCATATTAGAGAAAATGGGGATTTTCTCAAAATTCTTCTTTAAATAAAAAGAAGAAAATTTTTGCCTTCATTGAGAAAGCAAAAATAGAAAAATAAACTCTGTAAAGCCTGTTACAAATTATTCTAAGCTAAATCAATTAAAAAATACTGCATTATTTTATGGTATGATTTTCAAAACAAAAAATTTTGAAATCATAACTTTATACTTTCGTTTGTTTGTTTTTTTAATTACCTGATTCTTGTTGCATTATGTGTCGTTCGTGATTCGTGTAACGTAGAAGGGGATTTTCTCCAGTCGCTGTTTCAACGTCTTCCTCATTATTAGTGGCACAACTCAGCAGTTCGTCTGTGAATGAAAATATTGCATTTATATTGTTTTCTTTTCTCTATATCAAAAAATGATATTATTTATTTATAGAAAAAATTATTTCCTCTTTTTCATAAAGAATTTATATTATTTGCTTTTCCTTATAAAAAAAATTTTATTTATACCATTAGACTTTGTGATTTCAAAGAAATAAATTATTTTAAGGGAAAAATTACTACCTGGCAAACATAATTGCAATTGATCATTACTGGGATTGGTACTATCGCCAGTACCGCTGTCTTTACTGTGTTGAGAACTTGTATCCAAATACAAGTGAGTCTGTGTTTCTGGCACAATTGGAATAGAAGTCGATAAAGATTGTCGATGAGAGGCCTTAAGACGCTGTCTTGTTTGGTAAATAATTACAACCCACACGATTGAAGTGCCAACCGCGCAACATACGACGGTTATAATTATCAAACCAAGCATATCATCTTCATTAACCATCGAACTTGGTGCTAAAAATTAATTTTTCTTTGGTTAAATTCTAAACACAACTTTATATTACAATTCAATTATTTTCATAAATAATATAATTTTAATAAAATTTATTGAAAAAATTTAATTATAATAATCGTTGTATTATTTTATCAAAAAATTGGATAATAATAGAATTCCTTCGAAGAATTTTGCTACAATATTTTTAAAAATTCTATGTCAATTCTTTTTGAAGAATTTCTTTTAATTGTTTTAAAATAATACAGTTTGCTTGCTATTTTAATTAAAAAATTTTCAAAACAATTGAATTTTATGAACAATATCTTTCAAGTTTTTTAAATAATCTTGTTTGTTAGTAATTATATTAAACATTTAATTATAGAATTTTATTAAAATTTTAGAAAATAATTGAATTATTTTTAATACTTTTATAACGAATTAAGAAAAAAATTAAATTCTTTGGGAAATTGTTTTGAAAGTAATCGAAGAAAGAAGAAGAATTTTATAGTTTATAAATATATTTGAATTATTCAAAGAATCTATTAAAATTTTAGAAAATAATTGAATTTTTCTAAAAAATATTAAAACAGTTTTAAACAATGAGTTATTTTATGAAATGTTATTAAAATTGTATAAATAAATAATTGAATTTGGGCATAAAATTTTACTATTCATAAATAAAATTGAATTGTTTCGAAAAATGTATTCAAATTTTAGAAAATAATCAATTATTTCTATTCTTCATTAAATCCATCGAATAAATCAACTATTTTTAAATAATTTTTACTATTTAAAAAAATAATCGATTTGTTTCAAAGGATTTATTAAAATTTTGTTTAAAAATAACTAAATTTTTTGAAAAAATTATATTATTTTATAAGAATTTAATTTCTTACGAATATTGTTATTAATTATGAAAATAATTGAATTCTTGGGAAGAATTTTATTAAAATTGAAAAATTAATATAAAAAATAATGAAATAGTAAGTTAGTTAATAATTTAATTTTGTTAAGTTTGAGTCTCAAATTATTAAAAAATTCATATTTGAAAATAAAAAAATTTTATAATTTGCATAATAATAATAATAATAATAATAATAATAATAATAAATTGAATAATTCTTTTAAGGAATTCAATTATTTCAAATAAAATTCCTCGAAAGAATTCAATTTTTCTCACTAGTATTAATAAACTGTTTTATAAAAATTAAATTTTTTTCAAATAATAAAACTTTCGTGAATTTAATTATTCTCAAAAGTATTAATGAATTGTTTTATAAGAATTTAATTTTTTGGTATAAATAATAAATTTGTTCGCATAAATTAAATTTTTTATAAATATCAAAGTACTTCCCCAAAATTTAATTATTTTGAAAAATTTTAATAACATTTTTCGAAAGAATTCAATTATTTTGAAAAATTTGAATATAATTTTTCGAAACAATTCAATTATTTTAGAAATTTAAATAAAAGCCTGAGAAAAAACCAATTATATTCACAAAAGTTTTAGTGAAATTCAAAAACTAAATTAAATAAAATTACTGAAAAAAATACATTGTTGTCAAAAATTTTAAAGAAATCCTTCAAAAGACTTCAATTTCAATAAAGTCGACTAACAAAATTATTTTATTTTTTCGAAGATAGTTTTCAAAAATTAAAACAATTGAAAATTTTGTCAAATGCCATTAAAATAAACCTTATATTTTAAAGTATTCAATTATTTTTTAAATATTTAAATAAAATTCTTTACAGAAATGTAACTATTTTTATAAATAAATAATAAAATTCTTCAAATTAATTTAATTATTATTTTCAAGCCAATTTTAATAAAATTCTTCACAGGAATTCAATTTCTTTTATTACTAATACGAAATATAATTATTTTCTAAAATATTTATAAAATTCTTTATAAGAATTCAATATTGTTTTTAAAAATGTTAATAAATTTCTATGCGAGAATTAAATTATTTCAGATTCATAATTATATAAAGTTACAAAAAATAATAAAAAATTCGTATAAAAACTTATCGAAAATGTTATCTTTTAAAAATAGAAGAAAAAAACATAGGAAAATTATATAAAATAAATTAATTTCTAAATTTTATTTGCAATAATATTATATTACAAAACGTATTCTCAAAATTTGAACTAATTAAAACAAAACTGTTAGGAATTTCCTAAAAATTAATTTTTTCATTCTACATAGAAGAGTTTAAATTAAATAAAATTCAGTTTTTCTACAAAAATATATTTTAAAGAAAATCTTTTTTGTATATAAATAAAAATTACTTCTTTCACAATAAGTTTATAAGTAATTATATTTTTTACAGGGAAATTTTTAAAATCTTAAGATATTAAATTGATTTCAAAAACTAAATTATGATTTTTTATTTAAAACAACAAGCGTTCAATTAATTTTCATTATTATTCAATCTTGGAAGCATTGAATTAGAATTTAATTCATTTTTATAATTAAAAATATTTAAAAAGAGAAATTAGGGAGGCAAAAATTATTTCAAAAGAAATGTTTATACCTTTACCTGGATTAATTTTAAGCTGTGTAGCTCCCACGATACTTCCCAAAGTATTGCTGATTTCACACTCATAATCTCCAGCATCACTCGCTACTGTATTGACAATAATTAACAATTGATCCTCGGCAGTAAAGAAATGTCGTTCAGTTGCTTGCAAAGAACTATTATTTTTGCGCCACAATATTTTCGGACGTGGTGAACCACTGGCACGACAATCGAGTACAATTGAACCGCCTGCCATTATTTCCTTATTCTCCATTGGTTTCACAAACGATGGACCCTCTAAAAATTCAATTCAACCCTTTTTCTTAAGTATTTCGAAAAAATTAATCTCTTTAATTATTAAAACACAGAAAACTCGAAATGAAAATTAATATTTGCAAGAATTTTTATCTTTGACAAAAAGATTAGAATCCTAATAATAAATTAGGAATAATGTTTTATTATCAATGAAATAAGGAGATTAAAAATAATGACTAATAAATAAAAATGTGATAATAGTTTTTTGATCGAATTTACCTAGAATGGTAAGTGTGGCGTTTACAATAATCATTCCAGCCAAATTTTGTGCAATGCAGGAATAAACGCCACTATCGGCTGTTTTCACATCAATTATGAAAAGTACATCATCAGCGGGCATTTTGTGCATTCTTCTCTCTCGTGCTGCGGGAAAATCATTTCCACCGTCTTTTTGCCATGCTATTTGCGGAGCCGGTAGCCCTTCAGCGGAACATTCAAGACGGGCAGTACTTCCCGCATTAACACGTTTGTCTTGAGGAATTTTAGAAAAGGACGGATATACTGTGAAATACATTGTTTTCTTCATTTAGTGACAATTCTTTTTATTAGCGTGATAATAAATTCTCATTATAATTGTTGTTGATTAAATAATAATTCAAAGTTGAGTATAAAATTAAAAGTTGATTATAAAATTAAAAGATTATATAATAATAAAATGATTATTTTATGATATTATTTAATTCCAATTATTAATGTTGATTATAACTAACTTTATGTTAATTTTTTTTTCTTGTTAGAAATTAATACAATTGTAAATGAATTTTTTTTTTTATTGAAAGTGGTTTAGAATTAATTTTACTTACTTAATACGCTAATTTTTGCTTTCGCTGAATACGTAGTACCGTAATTATTAGTAACCATGCATTGGTATTTTCCAGATTTAGAAAGAGTTATATTTGTAATTTGCAATGTGGAGGAGGCTTCAGTGATGCCTCGATTAGAATTTGCAACGTCCTTGTGAAAACTCGAATCCCATTCGACATTATCGTGCTTCCATGTAAAATGTAATGGCGCATCGGAAGTACTTGTCGCGCGACAAATCAGGGACACGTTATCGCCCTTGATACTCATTTGACTCTCCGGATCTTGTATTATTCGGGGCTTTGGATATTCTTCTGCAATCATAATATCAATTATTGTAATTATTTTACAATATTTTTATAACATTAAAAATATAATTTATAATGATTATTGCAATTTAAAAAGAAAATTCTAATTTTTCAAAATATAAGCAAATAATAATAGTTTAAAAAAAACGTTAATTTATCAATGACACAAACCACAAGTGAAATTCGCTTGATGAAGATGCATTAATGGCATTCCGTACAACCAATGAGGATAACCGCAATGGATTTTTGCGTCACTCTGCCGATGAGTTTTTAACCATAAACTGAGCCATTGAAGTCCACAATCACAAACCAATGAACCTAGAAATATTTTTTTCTCAAGTTATCGTAAATCGATTGGAATTTTGATTTGATTTTCAATTTATCTACAACACTTCCTTGAATTTCATTTTTTGAATTTATTTTCAATAACAAGGAATTTTTTGATATTTTTTTAGTACAAAATGATTCTTTGAATTTTCTTTCAATACTGAATGAATTTTTGAATTTCTTTTTAATAATGAATTACTTTACTTTTTAACTATAATTTACCTGTATTCATTTTAAGCTTTATAAGATTTGGCGTGGGCAAGAAAGCATTTTCCTGAATAGTTGTAATATTATTTCCTATTAAATCAATTTCTGTAATTTGTGACAAGCCCTTGAAAGCATTTTTATTAATGGATTTAATTTGATTGTGTGATAATCCAAGTTTCATAAGTTGTGTGAGTGGAACGAATGCTCCATTAAAATCTTCCACCATATATGAAATTTTGTTTGAATTCAATTCTCTGAAAAAAGATTTTAAATGAACAATAACAAAAATATTACAATTATATATATTTAAAAAATAGTAAACGTAGTTGAAAAATAGTTTTTAATAAACGCAGACCTCGGAAATAAAGTCAATTATTTAATTTCTTCAAAAATCTCTTCATTTTTAATAAATTAAAATCACTCACAAAATTTGTAGATTCGGCGTATTATTAAATGCACCTTCCGAGATGTAGGACAATTTGTTCTGATCAACTTTAAGTTTCTCCAATCTTCCCAAATATTCAAAGGTTCCACGTTCAATGGACGTTAAGTCATTACTGGACAAATCTCTGCAAAAAAAGAAAAAAATTAAAAACTCTTTTTTGTTTTCTTACAAAAAAAAAACATGAGAAATAATTGGGTATTTACTAACAATTCTAAAAGTTTTTTGCAAAACTCCCAGGCTTGAGCTTCGATCGTTGTGATTTTATTGTGAGACAATGTCAACTTTTCGAGATTATCCAATCCAAAGAGACTGCCTTTTTTAACGCTAGTCAATAAATTAAAATCTAATTGAAGGAGTCTCAAATTTTTAAGCGGCCAAAAAGCACCATCGTACAATGATTCAAGTCTATTTCTTTTTAAACTAAGCTCCTCCAAGTTCTTCAAGTCTTTCAAACTTAAAGCTTCTATTTGTCTCAAGTCATTTCTATTCAATTCTCTGCAAAAAAAAAAGTTTTTATTAAAAATTTTATTCTATTCATTTTATTCCATATAATCAGAATAAATAGTTTTTCATTCAAAAATTTTAATTAACTTCAAATTAAAGACAAAATTAAAATTAAGATTCTTACAAAATTCTCAGTCGAAGAAGATTTGTGAATTGATCCTTAATTTGAATAAGTCGATTTTTGTTTAGACGAAGTTCTTCAAGAGCCGTTAAGTTTTCCAAACTCTTATTTTCGATAATACTTAATTGATTCATATTTAGATTTCTGTAATAAATAATGTTTAGAGACAAAGAAAATAAGTAGAAATTCCAAAATAGAGAAATTACAATACTTACAGTGTTTTCAGTTGATTCGGCGCGAGAAATGATCCATAATGAATAATACTTATTTTGTTACCAGTAAGATCTAAATGTTGAAGTCCTGGCAAATTTAATAAAGTTGTTCCATTTATTCTAGTAATTGAATTATGGGATCTGAAACGAAAATATTGAAATAAAAATAAAAAAAACATGCAAATATCAATTTTTCTTTTTGGAAAAATCATTTTTTATAAAGAAAAAAAAATTTGCAAATATTGTCCTTTATAATGGAATTAAAATTGAAAATAACTCACAAACTCAAGTGCGTGAGACTTGAAAGGAACAAAAGTTGTGGCAATTGTGTTAGATGATTTCTATTCAGTTTTAGGACTCGTAATTGAGTCTCAATTGGCAATGAAATCGTAAAATTGTCCTTTAGTTGATTAGCACTTACATCTCTGAAATATGAAAAACATTAATTACAAAATAGAATTATTAAATTGTTTAAATCTCTCCTTTAAAAGTTACTCACAATTCTTTGAGCTTCAATAAATGTAGCAGAACATCGAATTCTAAATTAGAAATATTATTCGATATCAACTCTCTGAAAAAATTAAAATCAAGTATAATTATAAAAAAAAACAAGAAATACTTCTTAGTAATTAAAAATCCTTTTCTCCAAATTCTAAATCTTGTAAATCGAATTAAATTATTTCACAAAAATTTTCTTACTATAAGTAACTAGTAATATTAATAAATTACTATTATTAACTATTAACTATTATGAAGAAAAATTAAGCGAGATAATAAATGGGGAAAATTTTAGTCTTTGTATATATACACAAAAGGAGAGCAGAAAAAAGAGGTGTATTGTTATGGACTTACAGAGAAACGGTCCATGGTGGCAAACCACTGGGTGCTTCTACCAATTGTAAATCACTGCAAGCAACAACATTTCCAAGACAGGCACATTCCACAGGGCACTGATTATGATTGAAAGCTAAACCACCAATAATCCCATTATTATTCGATGTAAAACAAGTCATACACAATAATGACAACCATAGTCGTACAAATGACGCTTTTTGCAAAGTCGACATCATAAATCTTTGTCTCTTTTTTTAAAGATTATTTCTCAGTCCAGCTGTATATTTCCGTACTGTACTCCATTGAATATCACAATAAAATTTCATGGCACAATTTTATTTAAAATACAACAATGTAAAGGACTCATTTAGGTACTGATTATTTGCGAAATAAAAAACAATTAGATACACAACAAACCATGACACCCATGATCCATGATCTAGTCACAGCAGTGTTGCCAACGTGGGGGGTAAAAATATTTAACTAACAGGGGCGCCAATTTTCAGAGTTTGAACTCACCTTTAAATGGTGTGTAAACCAGGGTTGAGTATGTAATTTACCTGACGTAAATTACATACGCAACCCTGCATGATTGCACCCTTAGGGTCTGTCCACAACGAGACTGTGCGTATCTGCAACAAAAATACAAAAGAATGAATTTTTGTTATTGAAAAATATATAATAAATCAATTTTGTCAAATTACAAATAGTTTTCTTGAAATTTATTTTGCAAATAATTTTTAGTTTTTAATACTTTTTTTATCAAATTTTTTAAATATTTTAAAATTAATTAACACTACTAATTAGTATTTTTTTTTTACCGCCCAACAGAATACGGCCCTGACTCTATGGTTTAATAATTTAATGTCAACATAACCTGAAAACAGTGAAAATAAAAAAAATGTGTTTTTCAGTATTTTTTATTTAATTTCAATATAGCAGTAACTGAAATTATAAATTTAATATGTTTTTCAATTCAAAAATCTATTTACACTAGAGTATAATTTTCATTTTTAAAAAGTTATTATTTTTCGTAAGAAATGTATATGCAACACAAAATGTTTTACGTTTTCTCTATACTGGAATGTTATTGAAAATAGTTAAATTTTAAGAGAATTGACAAAAAACGTAATGTAGGAAGAAGGATAGGAATTAAAAAATATCAAACTGTTTTATAAATTACATAATACAAATGTTGTCATTCGGTTTTTATAATTCTTTTCGTAGTAGAAAAATTTCCTTCTTGAAACACACCAAGGCTCTTATTAGATTTTCTTCTGGTACAAAGCAAAATGTCCAGACAAAACAGTTTACTGATACAATATTGTTGCCACAGACAAAATTTCCAGCAAAACTCACCGATGAGAAAAGAATTGAAATGGATGAGTATTTAGCAGAAGTGAGTGGAGGAATCATTTTATTACTTTTTGATAATGTACTATGTAGTTTTTAACTTAGTTCTTTGTTTAATTATTTATATTATTCTTTATTATTAATATTATTATTAATTTCCTAATAATTAGATTCTAGAAATTAGATTTATTTTAGATTCTATAATTAAATTCTCAGATTAAGATTAAATTTTCAGAAATGCGGTTTTTTTGAACTTTACAATTGGCAGAGGGCAAATTTAGCTGGACCTGATTTTGTTTTACACGATGGACCACCTTATGCAAATGGAAATCCACACATGGGTCATGCAATAAATAAAGTTAGATGTCGATTTTTTTTAAATAATCAATTTTACACTCTGAGTTTGTAAAGAATTGTCCGTAAAGAAAATGTTTAAATTTTTTTTACAGATTTTGAAGGACATTACTCTAAGAAGTAAAATAATAAAAGGACAAAGAGTGCACTACGTTCCAGGATGGGATTGTCATGGTTTGCCAATTGAATTGAAAACATTGACAGAACTGAAGAAGAAGGCAAAAGATTTAACACCCCTTGAAATTCGTTATCATGGTATTTATCATTATATTCTAATTATTATTATTTTATTCAAAAAACGAGAATTTTCATATCTAGTGAATAATTTTTTTACTTTTTTTTACAGCAAAAAAGTATGCCAAGGAGGCTATAGAAAAGCAAAAAGAGGCTTTTTCGTCCTGGGGAGTTGTGGCCGATTGGAAAAAGTCTGGCTGTTATTTCACAAATAGCACTTCATTCGTAACGAATGAATTACGACAGTTTATAAATTTATATGAGAAAGGATTAGTTTATCGTGATTTTAAACCCGTTCACTGGTCACCATCTTCGAGGTCTGTTTATTGTTCACAAAAAACCCTTTTTTTATTCTAATTTATCAATTTTTTCATTGGTAATTTGAAAATACACAGACAATTAAAATCTAAATAAAAATTACTATTACAATAATAATGATAAATGCAAATTTTAGAAAATTGAGAATATAAATTAGAATAATAATAATTAATAATTGGAAATTAAAATTTTATAATATATAAATAATTATTTTTGGAATACTTTTTGCAGAACGGCACTTGCTGAATCAGAATTAGAATATAATGAAAAGCATGAAAGTAAATGTGCAACTGTTCGTTTGAAAATTGTCGAATTACCATCAGCTTTATCTGAATTTCAAGGAAGAAATATTTACGGCCTCACGTGGACAACAACACCATGGACACTTGTGGCAAATCAGGCTCTTGCATTTTCATCGGATGCTGTTTACTGTGTGACAGAACATTCCGACGGAAATTTGTATCTCGTTGCTCAAGATTTAGTTGGTCCAGTTGAGGAGAAAATCGGTCATTTAAATACTTTAAAAACAATTAAAGGTAAAATTATTAATTTTGATTATAAACTTAGATATAATAAAAAGTATTAAAATTTAGTAATTTAATAATTAATAGATTTAAAAATGTAATAAATTAAAATGTTTAGAACAATTTAAATTAATTAAATAAAATTATTAAAGTAACAAGTAAATTTATGAGCGCGAAATGCATAGTATTTGTATTTATTTTCTTATGAAAATTACAAATTTTGTAATATACATATATAAATTTCAATTTTTGAATAATTCTCGATTCAATTATTCTCATAAATAATAATATTCATCGAAAGAATTCAATTATTTTCATAAATAATAACATTCTTCAAAATAATTCAATTATTTTTATAAAAGAAAATTTTTTCGCGGAAATGGAATTATTTCAGTTATTTTCAAAAATTTTAATAATATTCTTAGCTAGAATTCAATTATTTTGATAAATAATAAAAGTCTCCTCAGAAACTCTATTATTAACAAAAATCCTCAAATTTTTAATTACAATTATTATTTTTATAAAATTTTGAAAAAACCTACACTATCTAAAAGAAATTTCAAAGAAGTTCTTCCTAAAAATTTAATTATTTACGGAAACGAATAAAATTGTTCAAAAGAATTTAATTTTCTATAAATAATTTCGATAAAATTTAATAATGAAATTATTCATTTTATTAACAAAATTGGTTGTATTTATAAAAAAGAAAGAAATTTTTCAGAGGAATTCAATTTTAATACCTATTTTAATCAAATTTTTCTAATAAATTCAATTATTTAAAAAAGTGGTAATATTTGTAATTGTAATATAATAGATTAAAAATTTTTTAAAATTGAAAAAATTCTTAGAAGAAGTTAATTATTTTCAATATTTTAATAAAATTCTTTGAAAAAATTCAATTAGTTGAAAAGACCTGATTAATGTAATTAAAATCATTAAAATTCTTGAGAATAATCTTATATTTATAAAAATAATTAAATTTGTTCTAAAGAATTTTAACGAAATATTTGAAAATAATTAAATGTTTTGAAAGAATTTTTAAAAAATTGTCAAAATAATTGAATTTAATCAAAAACTTTTATTAAATAATTATTTTGAAAATAATTGAGTTTAATTAATATTTTTAAAATTAATTGTATTCTTTAGATAAATTTTATTGCAATATTAAATAAAATTCTTTTAAACAATTTCTTTGAATTATTTTTAAATAATCTATTTTTTTTTAATAATTTTATTTGAAAATTTTGAGTGTAGTTGAATTTTATGAAGAATTTCTTTCAAGTTTTTAAAATATTCGCTTCTATTAAAAATTATAATTTAATTCTTTATTGTTGGAGTTTATTAAAATTGTTTTGAATTTAATTGAATTTCTGTGAAAATTTTTATTATTTATTGTTGTAATTTAATTCTTGCGAAGAATTTTTTAATTTTAAAAAATAATTAAATTTTTGCCAAGAATTTATTAGAATTTTGGAAAAGAAAAGAATTTTTTCGAAAAAATTTTATTAAAAATTGGAAAAATTTTTACTGAATCCTTCAGTGAAATTTTATTTAAAAATTGACATAATATAATTTTTACAAACAAATTGTGTCATTTTTCAATTTTTAAAAAAAGTAATTTAATATTTTACATTAATTTTCTAAAAAATTTCAGAAAGTAATTGAATTCTTTCATGAAATATTTTTCAAATTGTATTCAAAATAATTTAATTTTTGCGAAGAATTTTTCTATTCCTGAAAATAATTGAATACTTCTGAAGAATGTTATCATGAATGTAAATAATTAAATTTTTCCGAAGAGTTATTTTAGCGTTTTTGAAAAATATAAACAATAATAATTAAATATATTCTTAATAAGTAAATTTTTCAAATTTTTATTAAGAATTCATGAAAAAATTTTAATTTGAAAATAAAAAGTTTTGTAATTGCATTATCATAAATTTGAATATCACGTTATTAATAATAGGTTCTAACTCGTTTCAATTGTTGAGAAAATTTTAATGAAAAAAAATAATTACATTTTTTCCAGGAAGCGAACTTCTTGGTGCAAAATATTTGCAACCAATCAGCGGCATTTCACTACCATTTTTACCAGCGGAACATGTAAATACTCGAATTGGAACTGGTTTAGTTCATACAGCACCAGCTCATGGTTCCGAAGATTTTTGCGTTGCTTTAGAACACAAAATACCAGTAGTGAGTTTAAAATTTAAATTTTTATTGTCACTTTTAATTTAATGTTCAGTATTAAATTTAATTTAATAACTCGAAAATTATTAGTGAATTAATTTTTATTTTATCCAAAATAGTTATCAATTGTGAGTGAGGAAGGATGTTATACAGATGAGGCTGGTTCTCAATTTTCTGGAAAGGAAGTATTGAAAGATGGTGTAAATGCTGTTTTAGATTATTTGAGTAATGATATTTTGCATACAGAAATTTTGGTGCACAGTTATCCTTACGATTGGAGGACAAAGAAACCCGTTATTACAAGAGCGAGTCATCAATGGTTCATAAATACACAGGATTTAAAGGAAAGAGCAATTGTAAGTTGAAGATGAAAAATTTATTACTAAAATTAATAAAACTAAAATTTCAATTTAATCCTATTGACTTAAAATTATTAACAAGATAATTTGTTTTCAAAGTTTTGAATTTCAAATATAAAACTAGTTTCAAAAATACAATTATTGCAAATTATCTAGATTTGAAGTAAAAGACAAAAATTTAACTAATTTTTATCTATTTTAAATTAAAATTTCATAAGTAATTAGTAACATAACGATGATTTCTCTCTTTTTGTTATTTTTATCGGTTCGCTTCTTTTTTTTTTTAGGAAAGTGTGGAGAATTTGAAAATATATCCAAAATCCAGGACACAAACGTCTTTAAATGTTTTAATGACGCAAATTAAACAGCGACCTTACTGGTGTATTTCTCGACAAAGAGTTTGGGGAACGCCTATTCCTGTTGTCTATCTCGATAAATCTAAAGTATTTACGAGCAGGTAAATTTTTTTCCATTATTGTTATATTTTTTCCTTATCTTTTGTAATTTTTTATTATTTATTTTATTAATATACATTTTTTTCTACTTTTTTATTTCTTTGTTTCTTCATTTTTATTTTAATGTTTTTTGTGTAAAAAAAATAATTTTTTCATTCGAGAATCAATTTTATATTCAGTTAATTCAACTTAAAGAGAAATTATTAATTTTTTATTTAAAACAGAGAATTCGTTGAGAGAGTGTGCCGTTTAATAGAGAAAAATGGAAGTGACTGCTGGTGGGAATTGCCAGTTGAAAAAATTGTCGGTAAAAAATTAATGCAAGAATTAAATGTGACAAATATCGAGAGAGGAAACGATATTCTTGATATTTGGTTTGACAGCGGAATTTCTTGGTCATCGGTTCTACCCGAAGGGAAAGCGGATCTCTACATTGAAGGAATGGATCAATTTAGCGGATGGTTTCAAACGTCATTATTAACTTCCGTAGCTCTTCAAAATTCCGCTCCTTACAAGTTAGTTTACACTGTAATTTTTTCACCATTATATATATACAATTATCAGCATTATTCTTTTACAATCATACTTTTTATGGTATTTTTTATATTTTTTCCGAATTAATTAATAAGCCTTGTTTTTTTAGAATCTAATCAGTTTATATTAAATAATTTCCTACCAAAAATTTAATGTAGATTCTTTTTAATTGGAAAATTACTTTCTTCAGGGGTTTGTTTGTTCACGGATTTGCAGTGGATGAGAATAATAATAAAATGTCGAAATCAATAGGAAATGTAATTAGTCCAGAAGAAATTGTAAAAGGGAAAAAAGACGGAAAGCAGAAGCCAGCTTACGGCATCGACGTTCTCAGGTAATTGCAAATTATGAAATATGAACTAGCAAATAATTCGCGCGGAACGCGGTTTTCGATTTATTATTATTTTTTAATTACAAAATTTTATATTTTCAAGAATAAACATTAATTTTTTAAATAATTACAGATTCAGAATTTAAAGAATCCATTTATTAAGTACATAATATTAAATATTCTTGTTTATTTAAAAAAAATTTCGCACAAAAATTTAATTATTCTCATGAATAATAAAATTCTTTTAGAGCAATTCAATTATTTTAAATACAATTTGAATAAAATTTCTCGAAAGAATACAAGTATTTTTAAAAATAATAATAAAATTTGATTATTTTGAACAATTTTTTATGAAATTCTTTTTAAAAAAATTCTATTATTCTAAAAAATTCAGATAAAATAATAATAAAAATATTATTATTATAATAATTCAAACTAATTAATAATAATTAAATTAAAATAATAATAATTATAGAAAATTATTTTATTTAAATAGAAATAATTCAATTATTTTCATAAAATAATAATAATATTCAATACAATTTTAATAAAATTTCTGGAAAGAATACAATTATTTTTAAAATGGATTATTTAACTTTAATTATTTTCAACAATTCTGATAAAAAGTTCTTAGAAACAATTCAATTTTTTTATAAATTTTACAATTCTTGGCAAAAATTCAATTATTTCAATAAAATTTTAATAAAATTTCTAGAAAATAATGCAATTATATTCAGGATGATTATAAAATTTCTCTAACAGGTTTAATTATCTTTAAAAATAGTAATAAATAGTTTCTAAACAATTCAATTGTTCTTAAAAGTTTTTAATAATATTTTTTGGAAATTTTAATTATTTTCAAAATTTTCAATTAAAATTACTTAAACTTATACGAAATTTTAATGAATATTCTTAAAAAAATTGCAATTATTTACAAAAAGTCGAATAAATTTTTTTATAAAAATTTTATTTTCTATGAATCATTTTAATATATTTTAAAATTTCAATTTTTTTAAGTACATACTTTACAAAAATCTAATATTTTTCAGTACATTGTCAATTTAATTATTTCTAAAATAACGATGTTTTCAAACTTTTTGAATAATTGAATCTCTGCGAAAAATTTAATTTTTTCTACATATAATTGAATTTTTTGAAAATTAAAAAAATAAGTGAATGTTTGAAAAGAATTTTATTAAAATTGCATTTCAAATCATTGAATTCGTGTACAAAATTTACTACTTATTGAAATTATTGAATTCTTTCAAAGAATTTTAAAATAATGTTTAAAAAGAATTTAATTTTTCCTGAAACTTAATTAAAATTGTATTTAAAAGAAATCAATAAAAATGGTATTGAAAATAAGTGAAAGCATGATAATTGTATTATTTATATAAAAATAATTGAATTTTTTTTTTTGAAGATTTTTAATATTTATAAATTGACATTTTGCATCGAATTGAAATACAATTAGTGAAAATAATGGAATTCTTGATCAAATTCAATTAATATTTAAAATTACTTTCAAAATTTTCAGTAAAATTATTTTTAAAAAATTCCATCGTTTTCAAGAATATCGATGTAAAATCTTAAAAAGAATTGAATTATTTTAACGACTTTTTTTAAAAATCTTGTCATGAATTAAATTATTTTCAATACAATTTTAATTATATTTTCCCGAAAGAATTCAATTATTGATAAAAATGAGAATAAAATTCTAGAAAAGAAACAATTCAATTATTTTAAAGAATTTTTATAAAAATCTTGTCATTAATTAAATTATTTTCAATACAATTTTAATAATATTTTCTCGAAAGAATTCAATTATTGATAAAAATGTCAATAAAATTCTTGAAATGAAACAATTCAATTATTTTAAAGAATTTTTATAAAAATCTTGTCATTAATTAAATTATTTTCAATACAATTTTAATGATATTTTCTCGAAAAAATTCAATTATTGATAAAAATGTCAATAAAATTCTTGAAATGAATTCAATTATTTTCAAACATTTTTTTATAAATACTTTACAAGAATTCAATGATTTTCAGTACATTAATTTAGAAATTTTAAATATTTAAAGAGAAAAATTATTATTTAAAAAGTTTGGAAATAAATGAGCAGATTATTATTTTGAATTATTAAAAGAATATTACTGAAATACAGTTTTAAATGAATTTTAGATGGTGGGTCTCTAGTCACGGGAGTCAGCACAGTTTAGTTCCACTTAAGGAGACCCTTCTTCGTGATAGTTCCGATTCTGTCAATAAATTACGCAATGTTCTGCGTTTTCTTTTAGGAGCAATTCATCCTTATTCTGTTAAAAATACCGTTGAACCTCAATATTTATGCATTGACAAATACATGCTCCATCGACTTTATCATTACAACAAAGAGGTAATTGCTAATTCGTTGTAATTAAATTAATTTACAATTTACAATTATTTTTACTCTTTACTGTAAAATAATTTAAGTACTAAATTCAATTTTTAAGTTTTTACAACTTTTTTTTGAGTTTAAAAATTTGAAAAGTTCCTTTTTAGTTTATTTTGAAGTTTAAACAATTTGTTAAAGCTCTTTGTAGTTTATTTTAAAGTTCAAGAATTTGTAAAGTAGTTTTTACTTTTACTTTAAAGTTTAAAAATTTGTAAAATACTTTTTAGTTTATTTTAGAGTTTAAAAATTTCTAAAGTTCTTTATAGTTTGTTTTACCTTTATAAAATTTGTGAACAATTGTTTTTTCTAGATTCAAGACTTATACTCGACTTACGAGTATTTTAATGTGTCAAAACATATAATTAATTTTGTCACAAACGACGTTTCGGCAATTTATTGTTATTTGGTGAAGGATCGTCTTTACTGTGAAAATGTAAATTCTCCATATCGAGCTGGAGCTGTTGATGTGATAGGCGCAATTTTGGCCGTTGTTGTAAGATCAATTGCACCAATTTTACCGCATCTTGCAGAAGAAGTGTGGCTTTATCATCCCGAGAATCTCGGTATTAAACAATAATTCATTTTTAAAGCAGTTTTTTTTAATTTTCTCTAAATAAAAATTATTCCTTTCTTAATTTTGAACAATTTTACAGCCTCCGTACCATTATTTCATTCCGGTTATAAACAAACGAGTAATTGGAATCAACCGGAAATTGAAGAAATAATGAAAACTGCGTTATTAATAAGAGATGGAGTGAATAAACTCACTACGCAAAACACCTGGGAATTAAATGCGACGATTCGAGTTGAAATGAATAAATTTTCTCTTTTATTGGTGAGTAATTTTGTTTTATATTTACTTAATTAATTAATTAGTAATTGAATAATTTAACTCGATTAAAATAAAATTTGTCTCCTTCCTATTAAAATTTTTTTCTTCTATGAAACAGAATCTGCAGAAGGAAGAGACATCCTCGAGTTCTGAACTTTGTGAGATACTTCATGTTTCGTCCGTTAAATTAATTGAAGACGAATCTTGTACAGAACCAAAAATCGAATTAGAAAGTACAAATAGAAAATTGTGTAAACGCTGTAGACGACATCCTGAATCGGCAAATGGTGAAGTTTGTTTCCGGTGTAACGAACTTCTAAATGAATTTTGTACATAAATGTAAGAAATTTTTTTATCCTTCATTTTCATTGTAAAAATAAAAAGATATTGATTATAATAGAAAATTTACATACTTTCGATAATTGCATAAAAAAAATTGTCGGACAAAGACTTTTAAAGTCATTCATTGACATTTTTTAAAAAT